>OZ010605.1:3474500-3492000 GCA_963932145.1 Acanthosepion lycidas
TCATTTTAGAACTTTTTCTTTGTAGCGTTGAGAATAATTTATGTTCCTCATCAGTCGTAAGACTTTTTCTTAATATTAAGGTCACATTTTCCGTTAATTCTATCGCCTCCTCAATAATTCTGCTCCTTTGTTTTTCCCATTAATTCTGACAACTATATAATTATACTATACTCATCGTCTTCGCCGTCACCATCGACGAGAATGTGTATTGTTTATTACAGTCTTAATTTTCTCTTCTCGCATATTTTTTTCGTTATGATTCTATCAGTATTTCATTCATACCACAGCGTGATTGAAAAGTTACTCCACATTAAAAAAAAAATACTTATAATTTATTTATTGACTATAATTTTTGCAAGAAATGGATACGAGAGGAAAGCGTCTAGCATCGTGTTTTTTATTTAAATTTTGATATTGGCACCAGATTTCGGTACCATCTTCTCGAGGTTCTTATATAACGCGTCAACTGATTTCCCCCTAACTCTTGTGCTAGGGAAGACATTGCCTCTTGTATTCGCCCTTGGTTTGGGAGAGTAGACTTGCTTTTTTAACCATCCCGAAAGTAAAAAATCAGAGTGTGTTAAGTCAGCACTTATGGTTCGACACTCATACATATATTAGGGAGTTACTTTTCATTCACCCTATATATCTTTACAAGTATTCTTCATTCTGGTTTCGCATTAATTTCTCTGTTGTTATTCATGTTTTAATTCACATTGCCAACAACTGTATCCAGTGTGCATTTTTCACAACTGTTATTCTCAGTCAATATATATACTTTTTTTATATCCTTTCTTCAGCCATTTTTATGTTTTGCAGTTCTCCATGTCCCCAATTGTAATTTACTTCTTTTGGTTTTTCAATGAATTGCATGTTTTCCTCCAATTATTCACCGTTCATCTCACAGAAGTTTTTTTTTTCACCTTCTAAACATTTTCTCTCTTTCATTTTCCATTGTCTCTCTTTCTCTCTCCTATTGTTTTACATACGTTTGATTTCTCAATCTATCCGTCAATTCTTTTTGATTCCATTTTACCAGTTTTCACTTCAGTCTCCTATTTCTGTTTTTTATAAACTTTCTCGGCCTTTTACCTGTTCACTATCCATCCCCAACCACCACCATTGCTGAAATATTTCGAGAGCTGTACAAAGCTTAGGTTACATACTCACCCATCGTCGAACTGAACACCTTCTGTCCGATTCCATTCCTCTCTCACTTACACAATATCTCAATCGCCTATCTTTTTTATTTCCCCCACTCGCGTTATGTCTTCCTAAGTACGCTTTTTGCGCTGAATTTGATGAGGGACGTTTCGTCTTTCGGTGTATTCACTTTCTCAGTTCGACGAACGTCATTTTGCCAGAGTATTATTTCATGTCGAACGCTGACGACAGCAAAAGGCCAACTACAAAATGAGATACACTTAACATATCATATGGCACTTTAGCCGGGTATTGTGCATGTCATAGCCAGTGAATGATTAAGGACCAGCTTATGTTTTCTTTTTTTGAAGACAGAAATTTGTAGGCGGCTCTAACTACAATTTACTGACTGGTTCTTTTACATTCTTTCTTCCTATAGATCCAGGTCATAATTTGTGCTTGTATAATATACAAATGATTTACTATATATATATATATATATATATATATATATATATATATAAGTGTGTGTGTGTGTGCGTGTGTGTGTATATGTACTATATATATGTATATATATATATATGTGTGTGTGTGTGTGTGAGTGTATTTGTATGTATATATATATACATATATATGTATAAAACGATCAAACATTTATATTTCAAGGTTATAATTTATTACATTGGGATCGTAATCACTATCCAATTCATCAGACCTACAAATTCAAAAAGAAATCGGAAAATTTCTTTCCATTTTTTTTTTGAATTTGTATGTCTGATGAATTGGGTCGTGATTACGATTCCAATGTAATAAATTATAACCATGGAATATTAGTGTTTGAATCTTTTATATTATATTTTTACTCTGTCCTGGACATTGAGTTCTATCTGGATTTTATCCTCTTGGAAATTATATATATATATATATATATATATATATATATATATTGACTACTAATATTATTTATATATATCTATCTATCTATCTGTGACGGGTACACACCTAGCCCAGGGTCGAATCCTTTGGTTACGGCGCCAACTGTGACGTCGCTCCTCCTGGTCGCTCCTCCTGGTTCCAAGCGTGCCGCTCCAACCTCTTGGTTAGATGATCACCAGCCTCGCCTTTCCCAACCCGCTTCCAATACCTGGTTGCTAAAGCAACTGTACTGATCTCCGGTCTGTCTACCCACGCTGTGTTTAGATCTTAGACAGACGGGACCAGCAGGGAATGGGGCGTATGCAAGTTGAGTCCGACGGGGGTGGCAAAACACAAGTAAAAGAAAAAAAAAAACTCACGAGACAAAAAAAATTACTGATAAAAAAAGGGTGACAACCTTTTATATCTAATGTCCGTTACACAAAGAAAAATTGTTCTCATTCCCGACCCGCTCTGTGGACTATAGCACCAAGCTTCATCATACAACTTAACGATTTCGAATTGTCTACTCTCCAGAATTGTGTATGTCGGAGTGTGGTTTAGTTCTATCAATCATTCGCAGTTGATTCCTCTCTTCGACTTGAGTTGTATTTCTTCACTTCGATCTGGTTGGGTCGAATTCTGTTCTCGGCTGTGCTTGATTTTAACTTCTTCTTCTTCTTCCGTCCAGTAACTCTTTGGCCTTGTCTTCGACTTGGCTACAACTTCTCCGCGGCTTTCGAGTAATCTTCTTCTTCGTCGACATAGATAGAACTTCTCTTGTCTTTGATTGGGCCGGAAGGATTTCTTGTTTTCGACTTGGGCTGGAAGCATTTCTTGTTTTCGACTTGAGCTGGAAGGATTTCTTGTTTTCGACTTGAGCTTGGAGGATTTCTTGTTTTCGACTTGGGCTGGAAGGACCCCCCGCCGCAACCCTCCCGCCGTCCGAGGTGATCGCTTCTCGCTGCCGTCCGGGGCTGAACTCATTTTTTTGTCGATTGGGGTCCTGCTTTTATTGACGCCGCAGCAAACCGGGGTGGGTCTGTCGGCGTCAGGGCTCTCTCGATAATCCCAAAAGTCGCATTAGTTCTGATTTCCCATTATCGCTATTATTTTCACCCCTACTTCCTCACAGTGCCTCTGGGGGGAAGACGCATACCCATCTCTCCCGGTCTCTCGTATGTCAGGTGACCGTTTTCGACCAATGGTTCTTGATCGAGCATTCTCCCTCCTCTTTCCGCATATCACGTGACCGCTTTCGGCTAATGAGACCGTGGTGGGACGCCTCCCGTCTCCAATCGGGCGTGGCTTACATCGTTCTTGTTCTAAAAAAAACAAAATCTAATTTGGCCTTTTTCACACGTACGCAAAAATGATAATCTTGGCTTTTTCTCACCTGGGTTCTGTCAAAACAGCCTGCCGCTAATTAGATGTGACTTCAGGAAAGAATATTGGCGCTATTAGTGAGCCGAGACAATCGTTTTTTTTTCCTTCTTTGTTTTTGGTCAGACCTGATAGTCAAAAATCTTAATTTTCTGAATTGAAAATGTCTCCACTTCATCATCGTGGGGTTCCAATTTTTAACAGGTCAGAATCTGTATACAGTTCCATTGTTCCAAAAAATCTTTATTGTTTCAGCCAACCTTAACAAACTTCCATCCCACGCGGACACGGAATTAGTTCAAGTGCTTGACCTGATAATTTTGACACTTGTTAGTTGCTGGTCGCACGTGTGTGTTTTCGCTTACGACCTGGTTTCGTATTATGTTTCTGTCTTTCCTCTTCTTTTTGTTTTATTTTATTATCTCCAAACTCTATTTCTTCAACCAAATATAACAATTTCTATTTCCCTGGATTTCGGTCAGGTAATTTGACCTGATATATTTTGACACCTGTCTTGTCTTAGTTTTACTTATGACCGGGTTTTGTTTTATCTATTCCTCTCTCTCTTTCTTTTTATTATTTTTTTTTCTTCTTCTCTTTGGATCGCCTAAATACAGTTAGAGAATTATTCTCAAAACTCAATTATTCTTCGTTTCTAAATAACTAACAACTGGTTAATAAACCGAATAAAAATTAAATCATATTTCTATGAATATCTCTTTTTAGTCTTTCTAAAAATGCAGGGTGCCACAATCTATCTATCTATCTATCTATCTATCATATATATATATATATATATATATATATATATATATATATATATATATTCCTGCCATATATGGTCTGGAGCCCCTTCTGTTTTCCCCCGGGTTCTTGATAGGCTCTAGAGGCGGATATGCAATATAATTGACCCTGCTCTGGCATCTCGTCTACAGTCACATTCTCACAGGCGCGCCGTCGCCTCTCTCTCTCTCTCTGTTTTACAAATACTCTCATGGCAATTGATCCGAGGAGCTGCTTTCGCTGGTTCCCAGACTTCATGAGTTCAAGCGCCCTACGAGGCTGGCGCCCCGCTCTCACCCCTTCACTGTTGAAACTCCTAAATATATCCGTCTCTTCTACTCCAATAGCTTCATGTCTTGCACCTCTCGCCTGTCGAACTGTCATCCCTATTTCAGTTTCCCTGAGAGGTATAATCTCCAGTATAAGATTGGTTCATACTGAATAAATTCCAATAGCCAAAAAATACTATTCTTAAATGAATGCTCAATACTGACTAGAGCATATATAATTTATTCGAAAACGATAACATAAATAGGTTATAAAATCACTGCAAATATCGCCATTTTTGTTTCAGAACTTCTGGTGTCATATCAAGTGATCGTGTTGAATTTAGAATAAAGGGTTTTAAAAGTTTCAAATCGACCAAACACCTCTCGCTAGGGGAAACTGTTAAATAAACTGCAATGACCAATAAATAAGGTTCCAGTAACTTGGAACGATTTTAAATGTTAATTAACTTTAAATGTCTAACTATTTTTTTCTTTTTTTTCCTAAACGTAAATCTTCGGCAAATATTTCTTAAACGTGTTAAAGTTTCAAGAGTGCAACAGGAAAAATTATTTGTAAATTTTAGAATTAAGTCTACTGAACATCGCATGTTTTATTCTTTTTTGGCCACTAATGCTCTTCATATTTTCTTCTTTTTATAATGATGATATCAATGGTGATAATGAAAAAATAAACTATCATGACAAATATGTGAACGAATTATTTAGTAGGCATTGTTTAACAGCGATTATAGGATACCCTGTGAGGCTTCAAGTCTATATTAATTAATATTCCCGATATTATATTTGTATATATTACTCAACGTAAACTCAGTAATAAAGGGGGTTCCAATAATCTGAACCGATTTTAAATGTGAATTAAGTTTAAGCGTCTTATCAGATTTTTCTTTGGCTTCCATATTTAGCAGACATTTGAGCTATATTATTTCTCACACATAATTTTCATGACTTAAATAAAATTCTCTCAGATTTAACAACGCAAGTCTTTGACAATTTCAACCTGGGAAAGATTGTAACATTTTAGAATTAAGTCCTCTTAATATCTCATGCCGTATTACTTTTTGCTACTAATGCTCTTCATATTTTCTTCTTTTTTATAATGATGATATCAATGGTGATGAAGACAAAATAAAACAATCATAATAATTAGGTGAACTAGTTATTATTTACTAGGCATATTTTGTTTAACAGCGAGTATAGGAAACCCTCAATAAATATTCCTGATATTATATTTGCATCTATTACCCCAAATGGTGCTCCAATAAATTGCACCGATTTAAAATGTTAATTAAGATTAACAATAAAACAACGTGTTAAATTTGTCGAAGCCTATGAAGAAAAGGGACCTTAAAACAGAAATGCATTTGGAGCACTTCGCGATTTTTTGGTCAGCATAATCGACAGACGGAGTGTGCAGTTGCAAACGATGTAACGTTGTTGTGGACAGATTCACTTCCTGAGCGCGATGACGAATATATGGGTCTGGATTTTCGGCCACATTCTCGTACACTGTAGCAATGTTTTCAGCTGAACGGCGTAAACGAGCACACAATGGTGTTTTCACATCTGCTACCGAATTATTTGGTTTGAATTTACGAATTTTGTTTCCAAATTGCAGTCTTGAAACTTTAACACGTTAATTGATAATCTATCTTAGATTTACCACAGTGTGTATGCGTGTATATATATATATATATATATATATATATATATATATATATATATATATATATATATATATATATTAGAGAGTAACCATAAACGTTTTTGGTTGTAATATGGATCTTTTTTTAGAATATATTATGTATTATTTTCTATAATTTTGATACACGAGTTTCTGGTATCGCGACCTTCATCCGGCAAAAAGTGGATATTTCCACATATTATTAAAAGAAATTAATTTTTCTCATATTTTTCGATATTAAATATTGTCTGTTTTGTGTGCAATTTTTGTTTCCTTGAACTGGCAGGGGAAAAAGTTCTGCGTGAAAGGTAATAAAACAATTAAGACTGGTCCGAGAAATGGTAAGAAAGCTATCTAAATTCTCATCTTTTAAAGACCCCTGTGTATTGTTAGATCTGTTTCCATTTTTTTGATTTTGTCAGCATGCGTACGTATACGTATACTGTACGTGTATGAGTGTATATGTATATATATATATATATATATATATATATATATATATATATATATATATATATATTACATGCAAACATTTTAATATACAGGGATTCCCCACTCAAACAGACATCATTTGATAGTCGAATAACATGGCCAATTCCCGCTCACATGATCTCAAATTTTAAGAAAATGAATTAAAATTAATTTGATTGTGCGGATTAATCTCAGTGAGAATTTACTAGGAAGATGGATCGGCCGGATATTCTGATAATGACAATGTATTTTTAAAATGTCCGCCCCGCTCATCTGACTTGTCGCCTTGCGATTTTTTTCTATGGGACTATGGGAAAGGACAATTCTATATCCCTTCTCTTCGTACAAGCCTAGAGGATCTGAAGTAGAGAATCAATGAACTGCTGGAGAATGTTACGCAAGATATGCTACAGCGTGTTTGGGGGGAGCTGGTCTACCAACTTGACGTCCGTCGTCTCACGGGTGGTGTGCATATTGAAGGTTTATGAAGCTCTGGTAAATCGGTATAAAATCTATATCTCATTGAATAACTTGTTAAATTTTAATAAATAAATCTTTTATTGTTCCATGAAGCCTATTAAACTTCGTTTCCCTGGGATATGTAGATACTCAGATATTCGCATTTTAAATTATTTCATTTTATGGAACACCCTATATACACTTTTTTCCTATAAAAGCACCTCGGACTAAGAAAGGATCTAGTGGCAGACATTTGTACCATATGAATACCATTCTCCAACCATAAAATACCATATTCCAATGATACGATTGTTCAAAGTGCCTGTTGATAGATTCATTCACATAATTATAATTCAAAGCTTTTCTTTTCTTCGACGGGATGCCACTCAAAGCTAAATAAATCAGTTTGCCCTACTATTCAAATCATATCTAATGGATATATATATATATATATATATATATATATATATATAGAGAGAGAGAGAGAGAGAGAGAGAGATAGATAGATAGATAGATAGATGAGAATATTACCATCACCTGGAAATATATATATATATATATATATATATATATATAATTTATTTCATTATATTTTATATTTTATTTCATTATATTGTTATTCAATATTATTATTAGTAGTATCAATTTGTAATTGTGACGGTTACAATGCGATGGTGAAAGTTTTGCTGCTTAAAATGACTAGGCAATTTCAATGTATCTATTTTGAATATAATCACTACCTTCTCCAACACTGTTTTTTTTTTTAACCTGTCAAGTCACGAAAGAAAGTCTTTTCTCGGTCGCCCTGTCTACTATGCTTAACTGCCTGTTTTCTTTCTTTTTCTCTCTTACTTTTCTTTCCCTCTACCCTCCCCATATATATATATATATATATATATATATATATATATATATATATATATATATATATATATCTTTCTCTTTCTCCGAAAAAACTTAATATTGATATTTTTATCCCCGCTTTTTTCTTTCTCCCTTTTAACATTTAAACTTTTTCTTTTTTCTCTTTAATCCCTGAAGAGATGGACGTGAGACCCATAACATAAAATTATTGCCCGACCTAATAGATTTTTAAGAATTCTGTATTAATTATTATATTACTTTATATCTTCCTTGGAATTAGCCTACTAATTATCAATTGATACATACATACATATATATATATATATATATATATATATATATATATATATATATATATGTGTGTGTGTGTGTGTGTGTGTGTGTGTGTGTGTGTGTGTGTGTGTGTGTGTGTGTGTGAAAATATTGTAGAAAATAGGAAAGAAACTGGTTTGGTAAATAATCCAAAGTTCCTTAGTATTTTTGTTATTATTTTAAAAAAAATAGTGCTCGATACGAAAGTAGAGCATAAATATAATTATTTATTTAAAAATATGATTCCAACTCGCGAGTTGGAATCATATTTTTAAATAAATAATTATATATATATATATATATATGGGGGGTTGATAAATAAAAAAAATATTAAAATTTATTATTTTTAGTGACAGTGTTTTGTATATATTTTTTTTGTTTTATGATTTTAGGTTCCTCGACTAGTTTCAACCAGCATGATCATCATCAAGAGAAAAAAAAAGAAGCCCTGCATGCTAGAAGCAGTTAACTACAGGAGTGAATAACTGTCTCTGAAGAAAGTGAACATTATCTTAAAAATTTTAAAATTGAATAATAAAACCACACAAATTGTTTCTTGACTGTCGTATTTGAAATATTTTGCAAGGTTTTATTTATTTTTATGTATATATAGTAAAATATTCGAAGCCCTTTTCATAAAAAAGCAACGAAGCTTGCTTTAGTAGCAGCTCACATGAACGGGTAGATTATCTTCGCTGTGTCCGGAAACTATGCTAAAACTCCACTAAGAATGAGATAACTAAAGTAGCGCAAAGAATACAGACGTACATGAGCAATCCTCGTTACTAGAAAAATGGCATCCACAATAAAATGCTTACAGTAGTACCTGAAACCTCCAGGGCAATAAAAACGAGATACATTTTTTGTATTCATGTAGTTCTCAAAAAGCAAAATTCTTAGTGCACAAGAAAAATTATATAAAAATAAATACCATATTCCTTGTTCGCCATATGTAATGAGACAAGCATAAAAGAATAATGCTTCTCAATCTATTCTATGTATTTTTATGTATGAATATGGTTGAACGCGATATTTCAAGAATTAATATGTTGAACATTTATTTACATTATTCGGATTATTGTCCTCATCTTTGTCGCCATATTTATTACAAGGTTTCGGCTATTGTACGCCCCGGCCTTCTTCAGGTGGTTGGAATATCAAACTGAACCCTTTATTTCACTCACTGGGGTAGCCTGTCCTAGTTCGACGTGCCATGTTTAATGGATGTCAGTTATCAGTTATCTCCAGTTAATTTCTCCACTGCCTTAACCGGCACAGTGGAGAAAGGCGTTAGTTCGATCCAGTGACAGGATCCAAAGAGTCCAATATCTGGTTAAGGCAGTGGAGAACTTTCAGTGAGAAATTAACAGGAGATAACTAATAATATTAATGCCCGAATAATGTAAATAATGTACATAATACCTCATCTCAGAAATATAGACAGATACTGAAGAAGGCCGGAGCGTAAACCGGCCGAAACGTTGTAATAAATATGGCGACAAAGATGAGGACAATAGACCGAATAATTTAAATAGTGTACATAATACCTCCTCTCAGAAATGTAGACATATACGGAAGAAGGCTGGAGCATAAACCGGCAAAAACGTTGTAATAAATATGGCGACAAAGATGAAGACAGTAGCCCGAATAATGTAAATAATGTACATGATACCACATCTCAGAAATATAGACAGATACTAATATTTTGAATATCGTTGGCATGGTTTAGAAGGGTAATTGCGTAATGAAAGCGTCTGGGGCATTGATCGCGTGTTAGGGAGGGTGATGGCTATAGCTGTAGGGTTCTGCGTTGTCTTTTCCTTCTGTCTTCGTCTTCTCCTCAAAATTGGAACAAAAAATGAATTGCTCTTTGCCAAAATCTTCCGTCGGCGTCTTCTGTTTCCCACGTATTCGTGCTGATTTCTCCTTGAAGGAGGGAAAAATTCAGTTGGTCTTTGTATCTGCGTTTTGGAGTACCTGGATGCCGTTTGTCATCGACGAACACGCTGTAAAAGATGGTCTACCTGTGCTTAAGGATGATAGCTGCAATGGTAGATATTTTGGATTGATTGAAGCTTGCCTCGCATAACATTCTCCAGCTACTTTTACGGACAAATTCCAATGAGAATCTACCAGGAAATTGCCAGTGTTAATGACAGTGTTGATGAAATAGCTACCACGTTCAGCTGACTTGACACAATCTGATTTTTAATTATATATATATATATATATATATATATATATATATATATATATATATATATATATAGTCGGCACCACTGGGGATCAAGTGTTTCATCCAGTGCATCCACGAGCCTGACATGGCCACGGAGATTAAGGCGGGAATAGAACAGTCTCGACCATTGGTCGAATGGTAGATTGGAGATGGTTTAAGCTGTAGTTGCCGGCCCTGCGTTCGCTACTTCCGTCTTTATCCGCTTAAGAAAAGTGAAACAGCCAAAATGAATAGCTCTTCGCCAGAATTGCTCTTCTGCTTCCCTGGCTGTAAGGCTAATTACGGCTTGAAGAAGGAGGAAATAATTGCTGGGATTTGAATCTACGTTTTGGGAATCCGGGATGTCGCTTGTCGTTGATGAGTTGGTCGTACAGTAATGTCACCCATATGAACTCTTTAGGAGGCCATGCCGGTGACATGTCCTGACCACGTGAGCTGATTCTTGAGGATGGCAGCTTCAATGCTCGCCATTTATGAGAACTTCAGTGCTGTTGGTGCGTCGATCCTACCTTTTGAGGTTTAAGATCTGGCGGAGCTCAGCTTGTTGGAATCGTTCAAGATTTTGCTGGTCCATTCGACACGGGGTCCAAGTCTCACTAGCGTAGAGCAAAGTGGTGATGGCAACGGTGTCGAACACCATAAGTTTTGCTCCAAAGTACGACCGATTTTGAATCTCTATTCCACTTAAATAAGTTCTCCGTAGAGACGGTATTTATGGGACTATTATCGTGTTTGTTACAATTTCATCAGGCATGAAAGCGCTTTTATCAAAAATGAATTAAATATAATAAAATAAATAATATTGTTGTTATTTCGCCAGACTTACGCGATATTAGAAATAAGTGAATTATGCGCATGGGCAAAACAATTGTCCAAATGGTCAGATGCTAGTGTTTCCCAACCACTGTGCTTGTTTCAGTCATATATAAATAAGCAATATGAGCTCTAATAAAAATACGATACTGCGACATTAAGTTTATAAATCACCAAAATTCATACACGAATGTTCTTTGAGTCAATTTACTAAAGGACACGTGGGCTAGTGGATAGAATCGTGAATTGGATCCAGTGACTTTACCCAAAGAGATGCCATTTTAATGCCTGACTACTGCAGTGCTGAACAAAAACTTAAAGATTTGAGTTAGAGGGAGATAACAGAAATACTCGGAAGCGGGATACGACTAGAACAATCAAGAAATAATGGGTTTAGTTCGAAATTTAATCACCTGAACAAGGTCGTAGCGTACAATATGGAATCTCGTGAATAGGGAAATAAAGATGGGGATAACAGTCCAAACATTGTAAATCAATAAGCCCATTGGAAAAGAATTAATTTTGAATTGGTCTTAACTAATATATTTAATGAATCCTCATTAACAAGAAAATAATCATTTCTTTTTGGACAAGTGTTAATCTCACGTGCATAAATCTATTCTGTTTTCGATTCATAGA
The DNA here is from genome assembly GCA_963932145.1 of Acanthosepion lycidas. Lineage (NCBI taxonomy): Eukaryota > Metazoa > Mollusca > Cephalopoda > Sepiida > Sepiidae > Acanthosepion > Acanthosepion lycidas. The sequence goes on from OZ010605.1 coordinate 3,486,490, forward strand.
AATCTTTTCTTTCTTTTTATGTGCCATACTCTTTTAGGACGTAGGCAATAATGGCTCTCCACATCTCTTTACCCCTTGCAGCTTTCAACGTTCCTTCTCTCTGCTTCCTCCCCCAGATCACGGTCTGTCATCCACATGCTTAAGTAAGCCAGGTATATCACGCGTTGATTTCCATTGTCTCTCTTTCTATATGTTCGATCTGTGAGTATCAGATACTCCGGGCCCTCCTTCCTCATTATGTCTCCCAGAAACTTCAGCAGCTCCTTCCTTATATTAAGTATAAGCCTCCTCCTTATTTGCAACCTCTCTAAGATTTAATCGTTGGTCACAGGCTTGGTCCATGATACACTTAGCATTCTAATGTAGAACCACATTTCTGTCGCCTCGAGTCTCTTCTTCATCTTTGAGCAAATCGTCCAACATTCACTGCCGTAAAGAAGGAAATATGTCACGTAACAGTTCAGTATTCTTTTCTTTGTTACCAAAGATATCCTCCTGTCTAGCAGTACTCTGCTAAGTTTTTGTAATGTGTCCTTAGCAATCCCAATACAAGTACGGATCTCAGTTTTGAACATACCGACCTCTGTCAAGAGGCTTACAAGGTATTTAAACTTCGTTTCCTTGTAGTTTACACTTAGTCCCTTCTTCTCGCTCTCCGTCGCTAACTTCTGTAGGAGATTTTGAGATTTCCTTTCCGTGTCTGCTATCAGTACTGAGTCATCTGCGTATCTTATGCTAAAATTGTGGCCGCCAATGATAAATCTCTGTAGATTTTTCAATTCTCTGAGGATTGCGTCGTTGTATACGTTGAACAGCTCGGGAGAGAAGACGCATCATTGTCTTAGCCTCTTTCTATTTTTGTGTATTCGCTGAACTCGTCCCCTATTTGAATGCATGCTGTTAGCTGCGAGTATAGGTTCTTGATTATTTTGATATCTTTCCCGAATATATCGACGTTCGTGATCAGTTCCATCCGGTCCTTGTGGCGTACTTTGTCTCTCAGATTTTCAATTCCGTGCCGTAATGTGTTAGAACACATGTCCAACCGAGCTTTAAACAACTGGTATTCCCAAGCGGTCAGCAAGCTGGGTAATGACCAAACTTGATATTACTAAAGCATAAGGGAATGAAAATAAATTAGAAAAACAATAAATACAGGTATCAGGGTTGATTTTTTTTTCTACCTCAGAATTCACTCGCTGCATTGGTTGAACAGGTCGGGTTAGAAGACGCATTCCTTCCTAACGCCCCTTTCTAATTTTTTGTAATGTGTCCTTAGCAATTCCAAATACACCTACGGATCTCAGTTTTGAACATACCGACCTCTGTCAAGACGCTTCCCAGATATGTAAACTTCCGAATCTGCTTAATGCTTTTGTTCCCGACCTGCACATTCCATTTCCAGCTCATCCTCTTACTGATGACCATTAATTCCATCTCCTTGTAGTTTATGCTTAGTCCCTTCTTCTCGCTCTCCGTCGCTAACTTCTGTAGGAGATTTTGTAATTTCATTCCGTGTCTTCTATCAGTACTGTGTCATCTGCGTATCTTATGTTGTTAAGATTATAGCAGCCAATGCTATATCCCGGTAGGGTTTCCAATTGCCTCCCTGTATTGGGTGAATAGGTCGGGTGAGAACATGTATCTTTACACTACGCCCTTTTCTATTGTTGTATATTCGCTGAACTCGTCCCCTATTTGAATGCATGCAGTTTGCTGCCAGTATAGGTTTTTGATTATTCTGATATCTTTCCCGAATATATCGACATTCTGAGCAGTTCCATCAGATCCTTGTGGCATACTTTGCCTCTCAGATTTTTAATTCCGTGCCGTAATCTGTTACAATACACGTCCATCCAAGGTTTAAACTCCTGGTATTCCCAAGCGGTCAGCAACCCGGGTAATGGCCAAACTCGATATCACTAAAGCATAAGGGAATGAAAATAAATTAGAAAAACAATAAGCAGAGGTATCAGGGTTGGTTGATTTTTTTTTAACAGCTCATTGTTTTGATATTTTTTTATTGTATTAATTGCTTGAATATAATAAAGACTTACGGAACTATTAAATAAGTGTAGTAGTTAAGATCGAAAATAGATAAATCCATAAATTTCCAAAGGGTATCTGCGAGCAAGTGAATATAACGACGCCGACTGGAATTGAAACACGACTCTCAGATTCACCATCACGAGCCGCTATCTATCACCCCACGTCCCCATCCAAGGTGACAGCACCTGGTATTTTCATCCAGGGTCTAACGAATCTCGACCTTACTTAACTTCGGTGATCGTACGAGAATCAGTACTTCAACGCGATATGGCCGTAAGCTCTGCTGGATTTAGGAAGACAAAAAATTGCGATTGCATTTCATTAAAAAAACAAAAAAAAAACAATAGGTGGCGGAGAAGCGATAAATCGTGAGAGAGTTCCACAGGTTAGAAGTGCGACAAAAGAAACAATTAGAATAGAACGTACGGTTGCATCTGGTTATTTCTACAATAAAATTGTAGTCAATCTGGCAGTCGTAGTACCAAAAATGAAAACTCATCAGGACATCTGTCATGAAAATATTTATAGAAAAGAGAAAAGGAAGCCACGTTAAGACGGTGCAAACATGACTAAAGTCGGGTACTCGGATATTTGGCCACGGACATTTCATCGAACGGACATTTGGCCGACCGACATCTAACCGAATGAATATTTAGCCAAAAATGTAGCGGTGTACTTACATGTATGTCAAACTTTTTATCGTAATGTGCTACATATATTTATATTCATTTACCGTATTAAGTTATAATCTGTCATTTTTTTTACGGGATTTTTTAAAATCTATTGTATGTATATTATATTTTCCTTCAAATATTAATGTAAGATGATAATTATTTTTAGAAAAAGCACATTTTATTAGAGCAGAAATCTTAAGCTTTTACGATATGAAAATATCTTTCATTTTCGCTTTTATCGATCTTAAAGGGATGAACTAGATTTTATCTTACTGTTGAAAACAAATTTAAATAATTAGGCGCTACTTTTTAACCAGATACACTCAAATATTTTCAAAATACCAATTTAAATAAACAAATATTGAAATAAAAAAAAATTAACATTAAATTCAAATGTAGTAATTTAATCACATGAAAATCAGTGGTAATTATTAGTCCGATACTGCCTTGTATTACTGCTAATTAAAATACTTAATACTTTTATTACTTGTTACTATTATTAATTGTACTGAAATATCCGTAGGCCAAATTTCTGTTCGGCCAAATATCTGTTCGCCAAATGTTTGTCGGTGAAACATGTCCGTCGCCCAAATATTCATCGGCCAGATGTTCATGGGCCAAATGTCCGGCCGCGTTGTATTCGAGATGCTAAATTAAGACCCATCTTTGATTTGTCAAGAATCTCAAGATACATAGCCAGACAACTGGATAAAATATAGCGCCGTCGTTCAGCTCTACCTTCATGACACAATTTGTTAATTGGATTAAGTAAAATTGAATTAAGTAAAATATCTGATCAGAGACCACATAACTTGTAGAGAAGGCCAACCTTGTCAGTCACCTTCGAGATAATGAACACCAGGGTCTTAGTCGCGCCCGTGGCAAACATCTCAAATAATGATAAAGAGAGCAGAGACAAGAGCGTAAAACTAGGGAGTTAATCGTCAAGATTATCATATAGGAGCAATAGGATAAGCTCTGTTTTAGTGAATTGCCGTGCAGTGTTCATAATTTTCGACAGTACATCATAACAGAAACGCAATCGATGGTCAATGAACAATTCGTTCAAGCCATAACATAATTTGATTTGATTAGGTTTTTTTTATGGTTTATCAATTCTTTTCAGGTTATTGAAAGCCAGAAAATATTTTAAGATTGTAAGACATTTTGAGATAATAATGGTTTAATATTACAACTTTTAGTACTTAACCCATAGCTGGAGGTAAAGAGCTTGATTCATACATTTCCCCAATGGAAGTAACAAACTGGAATTCGAACTCGGCTCTCCGAATTAATGATTACGCGCCGTCATCCATTACACAGCCCACTCATCCAAGCATCTAGTTTTCCCATGCGGTTACCCAATTAGGTACCAATCAGGTTCGGCGTTGTTTAATTTCGATGATCGTACGGTGTTTCAATGTGATGACTTCATGCTTCTGCAAACATCGACGGTTTACGAGGACATTTTCTCGATCAATTTCAGATATAAAATTCTTATGTCTATTCGTGATACGGTTTTAGAATAGCCTTCCACACCAAGTCGACCATGGTGAGATTCAAAACCGGATCCATGGGCAGAACGCTGGTGTTCGAATCATTCAACCACGCGAGCATTAAGCTGAATCGATTTAAGACTTGCTGTCTCTTGAGATTTAGGAAACACCATCTGAGATTCATGGCATATTGATCTTTTTTCTGGTTGATATATCTTAGGTTTACATTTACCCTTTTAGTCGTAAGATGCAGATGACTTTTTGGTAAACCAAGATTCGAAACGATTTTGTTACAAGTAATAATATGTTGTTGTTTTTTTCTTTTCAGCGCAGGTGTTAACCACGTTTCCCGATTAGTAAACACAAGCTTGATGTCAACTTTGTGTCGGTGTACAATGATAAATGAGCCATTGTTTTGCTTATTCTATTTCGATTCGCTCGCTTTTATATTCCCAATGAATATACACAGCTTTCTTTCTCCTTCTATCTGTCTATCCCAGTCAACTCTTTTAATCTATCAAATAATCTGGTATCCTTATATTTAATACTACGCTGGATATTATGTATATTCACTAATATACATAACTAGCAGCATGGCCCGGCGTTGCCCGTGCTTGACTAAAAATCGTACGACTCATACAGGAATCTCTATCATTTGACTTAAAATATTTTTGCTCTTCCTTGCCTTTAAAGTAGTGCCCTTTGCCGTGCTGATGTTGTTACATGACTTACTTCGCTGTGAATTTTTTCTAAGCTCTCTATTAAACATTAAATCTGTTACGAAAAAAGAACTAAACAAAATGAACACAAAACGATCAGCTTTAAAAAAGGACTCGTAACTAGAAAAACACATGAAAAAAGAATGTTATCAAAAAATACTTTTTCACACCCAACCCAGTTCTGTGGAATCAGAATCAACGTTGAGTTTAAGCAAGCGAATGAGCCAATTAGAGAAAAGTTCAATGCAGATTTAAATTTTTCCCACTTGTGACGAATGCACCTATGCATTTTTTGCATGCTAGCAAGCTAGTTAATATTCATGTCAGTCAGCTGTTGGCTCTCACGCTGGACAATAGAATGTTCCCATCTATTCGTGGCAGCCAGCTATAGGCTCTCACTCTGACCAGTAGAAAATTGCCGCTAACTACATGAAAACTGCCGTAGAAGCATGAAAAAATCGATTATTTCCACTATCGATGGGAGTTTGGAAATGCAAAGTCGGTCTTGGCCCCTCCGCTAACTTGGAGCATGTGCATGTTAATTTTGGTGCAAATCCGTCGAAAATTGCGGCC
>OZ010605.1:3494500-3552000 GCA_963932145.1 Acanthosepion lycidas
TATATATATATATATATATATATATATATATATATATATATAACATAATGAGAAGCCATGTATACTTTCTTGATATGTATATATAGAAAAAGTTGCAAATTAAAAAAAATATGTTTTATTTTATGAAAGTATATATATATATATATATATATTTATATATATATGTATATTTGACATTTCAAACTGTTCCATATCACCTGATGTCCGCGTCTCGCGAAGGACGCTACTTGCTAAAAAACAGTAATTTTAATTTATTTGTAACAAACAGTTATTTCTGATGAAAGATTGAGGACGATTTGAAATATCAAATATATATATATAAATAAATAAATACTTTCATAAAATAAAACAATATTTTTTTTAATTTTCAACTTTTTCTACATATATATATATATATTAGGTTGGTGCAAAAATAATTTCGTTTTCTCACATAGTAACATATGTTAGAAAACGAAATTATTTTTGCACCAACCTAATATATATATATATGAAGTTAAATATTCCCCTGATTAAATTAAACATAATCTGACATCATGAAATTTCAATAATGTGGGTTATAAGTATGCTATAGTAGTTATAATATGGAAACATTAACGTGTTTAATATATATATATATATATATATATATATATATATATATATATATATATATATATATATATATATATATATATATGGAAATATATATATATTTTGGAGAATGTACTGCAGCTGTACAAGTTTCATTGTTTGACATTTCCAGGATAGGAATGTTGCACACTTATATTCCTGATTTGTATACATCATTATCCCCCCCAAATGTAGAATTATATATATTTCCAATCCCTCGGGGTTGATGCGTTATTTGGATACATGAAAAATATCACTAGCTTCTTTCGTACAATTTGCCAAGATATATTCCATGTCAATTTACAAGTTGCTGCTGACCAATGGTATTTGAGTAATAGCTGCAATATCCAGAAAAAAATCATCTTCCATATGATTAACGATGAGCATAGTTTCCTCTAATATTTCTGTTATTACTCTGTTCGACTGAACTGCTTGTATAATGGATAGAGTCTCGTTATTGAAAATGAGGGACACGAGTTCGAATTTCAGTTTGTTTCATTTTGTTACATTTATTTAAGCGCGGATACCCGTTGGGTAGTTATGAATCCATTTTCTCGTTAGTTTATTGTTACATAGTAGGAATTATATCTTGAAAAACGATAGCTGTTTTCAAGAATTGGTTTATCCCATATTCACTGTTAAAAAAACGAACCCACAAGTACCCAGGGTAGTTGTTACGTTGTAGGGTACTATTTATACTTACCAATTCTTTATCTAACGTCTCTGGGTCGCCATTTTGAACTAGAACAGTCTACCCCAGTGAACGAATTAAAGCGTTCAGTTCGAAATTCCAACCACCTGAAGAAGGCCGGAGCGTAGAACCGAAACGTTGTGATAAATATGGCGACAAAGATGAGGACAATAGTCCGGATACCGAATAATGTAAATAATGTACATAATACCTCATCTCATATATATATATATATATATATATATATATATATATATATATATATATATATATATATATATATATATATATATTAAATAAGAAACAGACCAAGGTTCCATGTAATAAATTATTTCACCACAGCCCTTTTAAAAGACTGCGGATCATCAGACTTTACTTACATTTTTTGTTTCAACATTTGGAAGTAAAGTCTGATGATCCGCAGTCCTTTAAAAGGGCTGTGGTGAAATAATTTATTACATGGAACCTTAAAGTGGTCTTTTAAATTTAAATTATTTACTCTGGATTTACATTGAGCTCTCTGGATTTTATCCTCCTTTGCTTTAGACATACGGGTTACCTAGTTTTTCCATAAATTATATATATATATTTTCCATAAACTATATATATATATATATATATATATATATATATATATATATATGTACACACATATATATGTGTGTGTGTGCGTGTGTGTGAATATATATAATTAATTATTCTACGTTTATATAAAAAAAATTGAATAAATGATTATATTTTGTTTACTGTGTACTGAGAACCCTTTTAAGAATAATATTTTTTGGTTACTGGAATTTATTCCGTACACATCGATCCTATCCTTGGGTCTATACATACATACATACATACATACATACATACATACATACAAAAAACACATGTATGAGTGGACTATATGATCAACGTCCAACGGCGACAGTGGGAATCATGTTTAAACGAATACTGCATGCGCTGTGTGTTGTATTTTGGTCCGCCAAATTATATATTCTTAGCAATGGTGAATTATGTGTGGAAGGTATATTTCATTATCCCAATGCTTATTGAGTGGGTGCAAAAGTTTATGTCTCAAATTATTTCTACTCAGCTGAATAGAAATAACTGTAGATTCGAATGAAGTTATTTGTAGCTACTTTATAGTATTGTAAGTTACCATTTTTACTCCTTACACAAGAGAGAGAGAGAGAGCCTGAAGATTGCGGTGAATCCTGTGACAGTGCCACCGCTTGATGATGACCTCAATTTTCACTAATCTATTTATCTTTCTCTGCTTTTGAGCACTTTAACCCATCAATATATCATATCTTAAAACTATAATTTATTACGCTCACACGCATATATATATATATATATATATATATATATATATATATATATATATATATATATATATATATAAGGCTCAAATGCTAATATTCCATAGTTATAATATATATACAGTGGGGGAAATAAATATTCGTACTCTTGAAAAATAGTATTTTTATAAATGTAAAAGCCTTAAATAAAACAAATCTCGGCACATTTTATGTATAAAGACACATACTATAAAAAAATAATAATAAACTTGATTAATTCTTATTCCAACAGAAATTAATGCATTTTTTTTTAAATTCTAACTTGTCAAAAAACTATTCTTACAAATCAAATAAAATAATCAATTAATTATGAAAAAAGTATATTCTCGATTGTTCCAGTTATGTTATCAGTAATTATATTTAACGCTATTAGCCATTATCAGAGCATTCTGCAATTTCTAGTCTTCCGAGAAGGTTCTAATAATGCCTAAAGGTAAAGAATTGACTATTTCACAAAAACAACATATTTTGTCTCTTTGGAAAGATAGGACCAGTTACAGAACGATTACTAACAACCTGAATATTAATTTTACTACAATTGCTTCTTTCATTGCAAGGTTTAAAACTCGTAACAGTTTCGAAAACAAAACATGAAAGGTGCTCCGAGGAAGATTTCTCTAAGATCAGCAAGGATATTAGGACGCCAGATCCAACAAAATCCATAGGTTACCCGAGAAGAGCTGCAGGAACATCTGCGTGCATTAGGGATTAAAGTAACCAAGCGTACAATATGTAAATACCTACACAAAAATAGTCTGAAATCGCGCATCCCAAGGAAGACTCCACTCCTCTTCAAACAACACAGAGATGCTCGGCTAAAATTCGTAGAGAGCATAAGGATACAGAGTATTCGTTTTAAGAAAAATTACTATGGATAGACGAAACTAAAATAGAGTTGTTTGGTCATAATTATCGAAATCATGTGTGGAGGAAGGACGGTGAAGCCTACTTACCAAAGAACACGTTAACAACTGTAAATTTTGGTGGTAGCAGTATCATGATCTGGGGCTGTTTTACTGCAAAAGGCGTTGGCAGAATGCCAATAATAGATGACAAGATGAATGCCGAAATATACCAGAAAATCCTACAAGACAATTTAATGGGTTCAGTTGAGAGACTTCGACTACCTCCTGATTGGGTTTTCCAACTGGATAATGATCCTAAGCATACCGCTAGATCTACAAGGAAATGCTTAGCTGAAAGTAACGTTGATGTCTTGCAATGGCCAAGTCAGTCCCCAGACTTGAACCCAATCGAGAATTTATGGCGATATTTGAAAATTTAAATTGGGAAAAGAGGTCCAACAAATATAAAGAATTTGGAGACAATATGCCAAGAAGAATGGAACAAAATACCTCTCAATGTGTACAAATCATTAGTTGAGACGTACAGGAATAGACTGGAGCTGTTAAATTCAATAAAGGATATTCCACAAAGTATTAAGTTAATATGATTTATTTGTTTAGTATGAATACTTTTTTCATCAGTTAAAATGAAAAAATGCATTAATTTCTGTTAGAATAAGAATTAATTATGTTTATTACTATTTTTAATAAAATATAGCTTTACACATAAAATGTATCAAAATTTGTTTTAGTTAAGGCTTTTCCATTTATAAAAATACAATTTTTCATGTTTACGAATATTTATTTCCCCCCACTGTATGTATGTATATATATATATATATATATATATATATATATATATATATATATATATATATATATATATATATATATACTGAGTATTTGAGCAGTTTAATTAAAATAACTGACGACATTCAAATTACAGAGTAGCAATATTATATACGAATTCTCACGTCGCTTAAGGAACCGTCTTCTTGATCAAACCAATGTCATAAATAAATATGTGATGACCATGTTTGGAAAATAGAACAATCCTAGAACTTTAGTTACAGCTATAAAACAACCCATACATTCAGTTAAAATTTTTAAAAAATCACCTATTATTATAATAGGTGATTCTATTATTATTATTATTACTATAGACGAAAGCGCTCAGACATACAGGACATTCGGAAAATTTCTAAATACATTATGACAAGGAAAAAAGAGTCAAGTATTATTATATAGAACATAACAAAAATTAATGAAAAAAATTAAATAACAAAATAAAATAAAAAATAAAATATAGAAGTAAATTTACATAAATAAAAAAAAACATGCAACATTAAAATTTGAATAAAAAATAAGATATAAATATATTTTACATAAATATACAACAAATATTATGAATAAAATATAAAATAAAAAAATTAAAATTAATATTAAAAAAACTACACAAATTTAAAATAGAAATTTAAAAAATACATAAGTAAATAAAAATATAATTTCAAATAAAAATGATTAAATTAAAAATAAATAACTTTCTGTGATTTTCAATTTAAAAGAATAGGAGATCAGACAACCACGCTACTTTAGTTTCAACGTCACGCGTAGTTTAGCCTTTATTCCCTGAAGATACCGAAAGGTTTGAAGCCAATGTAGCCTGATTGGCTGATCTAATTTTTAACACACACGCACACAAACAAACACGCCCGTGCGCACGTGCACACACACACACACATATATATATATATATATATATATATATATTTATATATGAAAAGAAATAGAAAGAGAGAGAGAGTAATATAAAATATTTGTTTCCATTCGAATATCTAACTGACAACATTTCATCTGTGGAAAGATAATATACGATCATTTTATTTTCTTTAGTTATTATTAATGCTTTATTTCTCAATATTGGACACTTGAATCACAGCAAGTCAACTTGCTTTAAAAGCCTAATCCTCCAGAAATACACTGATCGAACTTCTTTTTTGGTGGAATCCAATATTTGTTATTATATATATATATATATATATATATATATATATATATATATATATATATATATATATATATATATATATATATATATATATATATATGAAGACATATAGCTAGCTAGATATGCATCTGCTATTTTCAATGATCCAATCACATATGCAAGTCGTGTGCGGTCAATCCGTGTATCTTTTGCGGTTTATTAAAGAAGCCGCGGTCAAGAGATCTATATACGAAGCATCTGAAATTAATCCCACTGAAGGACATTTTATATCCGATAGCAAGATAAAAGGTTCAATACGAAATTTTCTGAAGGTCAACGGATACGTAACACAGCAAGATATTGAAAGACGTCACTCTAGCCAGAAAAGTGGTGAAAAATGAACATTCTTTAATACTACCCGGCTAAATTAACAGAAATTTTCATTTCGCCGCAACTAAAGGGAGGCTGAGTGTTTAACCGATGTGAAAATTCTCTATCTGTGCGGATAGTATAAGACATATAAAAACGTGTTTCCATTTTTACACAAACACAAAAACGCAAACACATCATCACACACACACACATATATATATATACACACATATATATATATATATATATATATATATATATATATATATATATATATATATATATATATAAATGGATACGATAAATAACATAATCATACGCACATATATGTGCACGTGTGTATATATATATATATTTATATATATATATATGTGTGTGTGTGTGTGTGTTTGTAAAAAATATAGAAAATAGGAAAGAAATCGTTACGTAAATAATCCAAATTTCTTTAGTATTTTTGTTATTATTTAAAAAAAAATAGTGCTTGGTACTTTTTCCATTTAATTCAAATAATTATATTGACGTTTTCGGCTCATTTTTTGAAACATGAGAACTCTTATGTAGCGTTGGAATCATATTTTTAAATAAATAATTATATACATATATATATATATATATATATATATATATATATATATATATATATATATATATATATATATATTCGGATGTTATAAAAAACAATGCTCAATATTATATAACAGAGCTATTAAGTACATATTAGTTAATATACATAATATCCTTCGTCGATAGCATGAAACTCTGAATCGTCCTATGAACGTGATATATATATATATATGTGTGTATGTGTGTGTGTATGTGTGTGTGTGTAGATTTATATTCACTAATATTCATATTAGTTAATATATATATATATATATATTAGGTTGGTGCAAAAATAATGACGTAATAATGTCGTTTTTTGACGTATTTTTAACGTCAAAGAACGATATTATTACGTCATTATTTTTGCACCAACCTAATATATATATATATATATATATATATATATATATATATATATATATATATATTAACTAATATATACTTAATAGCATAAACTTAAAATTTGAAGTTCAGTTCCATTTTAAAGTCACGCAGAGTAACCTTCGAAAAAACATTTATTTACTCTATTTATAAGTTTAATAGTATTATATATTTAAATTGATGGGGGAATGAGAATTCGAAATTTTTTATTAAGTGGGTGTTGGCTTTTTTTTAAGAATGAAGTTGCTAGTATATTTTTATGTGGCAAAGCGAAAATCTGTTATGGTTAGGTGGGAATTTGAAATCTTTTGATACTGACTTCCTTTAATGAGAACATGCCATCGTATATTATTTTGGGGACATTACGCTATCTTTCATTTGGTATTCTTATTGATTTTCTTACTTTTTAAACTCCGTCTAGATTTTCTTAAAGATCTTTTCAGATATGATCATGTCGTATCATTTATATTCATATTTTTTTATTTATAAAGACCTAAAATGCTATATTTTAAAGGCTATATTTATTATATTTACTAATAAAATATATATGGTATTGTAAAATTAAAATATAATTCAATTACGCATTTATAAACTATTTTATTTATGATCAAATAATAGATATATAATTATGCCAATTATTTTTATAATTAATTAGTTTCAAAATTTACGTTAGTGGGTACCCATATTTCAGTAAACGCTCCGTTTATTTATTAAACCGTATATTTATTTCATTTCATCTCCTATCTTGAATAGTTTCGAGTCGATTACGGCATGTCGGATATTTCCCTCTACCAAGGGGTACTCAAGTTCGAATCCTGCCGGAGAGAGAATACATTTGACTTTAATAGGATTTCTCGTATGACTTGTATATAATGGTCGCACGGAATGATTAGCTGACTCATCCTGATATGCCCTACAATTACCAGTGCCTGGTCAAACCGAAAATGAAATTCAGCAACCATACCTTGTTCGGAGCTGCCCAGTCTTAACTTCCTAGTGTCAATTGCATTCAAAAGTTTCTACGCGGCCTTGTGGGTGATGAATTATATTCCACCCTAAATTCCCTTCCCCACAGACAAGCACGCATGGACTCTCCGAGCTTTAAATAAGAGCAGGTACTGAATTTGATGAGGGAATTTTCCAGCATTCAGCTATGAAAGTCGGACCGAACATTCTTGCTGAAACACTCTTGTTTGTATATGTTTATATTACTGTTTCTGTCAATATATATATATATATATATATATATATATATATATATATATATATATATATATATATTTATTTAACTCAGTTCCTCTCTTGTGTCTTTATTTATGTCCCCTAACGTGGCCACAACTCTATAACCATTGTCATGGGAAATGTTTACACGTGTTACATACCTTAGTTCCACCATTTCTAAATCAGGTAAGAGCCGTCATATATCGTACACTGGGTCGAACCATACTCATTCTCTTCGTAAATTCGGTTCAGATACCTTAATTCCACGACCCACTACATTGTAGTATCAGTTCCGATTAGGATGCTTCCTCCGACCTCTATTATTTGACAGTGTACAAGTCGAGATTTAACAGTTGGCATTCTTGTATTGCCGTATAAAAAAACGACTCATCCCTTACTGTTACTGCTCTAACAAACTCCATCAATAATTCTCTTCCACCAGTAGCTCTCGAGCCTTGTATAGGGTGAATATTATCACAAAAAATAATTAAAAAAAAATAATACAGTCTGGTTCTGAACCATTTCTGTAAAAATGTCAAACAGCAAGATGGAAAATTATAAAAAACGACTTATCACATCTTGTTACTGCTCTAACGAACTCCATCTTTAATTCTCTGCCAGCAGTGGCTCTCAAGCCTCATATAGAGTGAATATTATCACAAAAAATAAATACAGTGTGATCTTGAACTATTTATGTAAAAATATCAAATAGCTTGATGAAAAAATTTCGAATTTTTCTCAGTTGCACTGATTTTAAACGCTTCGTAATGGAATCGAAAGATGTCCGGGAAGTATAGCAGTTATCGGCGCCAAAACTGGAATCGGTGGCCAGCAGCCAAATTCCTAACTAGTTTATGACGTTTTCTTTCACCCTGATGCCCTTGGAGAAGGCGTGAGTTGTCTCTTCTAAGTTATGGTGGTTTTCTAAGCACAACTTAGATGTGACACAAGGCTGAAAGTATGGGGCACTCATTGATTTTTAATGCGAAGCTTAGATACACAAATTAAAGGTGTGGAGCACCCCGTGAAGATCAAAGTCAGTAATCAGTCGAATATGTCTTATCGAGACAAGCATGCTAACAATAGCATCACGTCGAAGTATCTGTTCTTCCTGAGTCATGAGTCAAGAGTTGAACTGTCTATAAAAGTCCCCTAAAACTTCCCTGATTGCATTAGTAAATATTTAAACTTATGGATTTCAGCAAAATATTGCAGAAACAATCGTAAGTAAGGATGCACGTCACTATTTAGGGTACAAATGAAAAGATCTGAAGTCGACGTTTTTCCATTTCACTGCAGAACACCTTAAACACTTTTTTTTTCACTGAACTGAAACAACATCTCTGCTGCGTCTTTTCCGTATTTCCTCGCGATCACAACGGCATAGTCGTTCTATTTGTGGTGTACTGGCATAGCGTAACGTAACTGTTAAGTAAGTTAATACTTAACTAAATGAGAAAAAGAATAATAATATAATTATTAAGTATTATGATCATTATCTATCTACAACTATATAAATTCTGTCGTCAACACCAATATCAGATGTAGACATTTGGGAAATGATAAAATTATTAGGTTATTAATCACGAAAAAGTTGACAGTACAGCAGAGATAGTCGAAACTGAAACTTTTCTATTGTTGTTTGTTATGTTAATATCAGTATTTAATTTTTTGGCAATAGCAGTCATTTCTTTCGTTCTGGGAATTCATTGGATACATTATTAATTATGACGATCGCTTGTATTTGAAGTTGATTGTGTAATGGTTTTACATATACTAATAGTAATATTAATAATATTACTATGACTATTTCTTATAATTATTTATTCTGTCTATTTTATTGTTCTTCCTTTCTTTCCTGTTTTTTTTTTTATTATTATTTCTTTCTTTTTTGTCCTACTTCATTCGCTGATTGCCATCTTTGCAGGAATCGATTTCTCCGGTGAATAGGCGCCAATTAATAACACTATTAATAGTGGAAGCACATCCGTCGCTGAGGTCATAATTAGGTCAATCGGTGACATTCCTCATTTCATTCTTTTTTTTTATGATTCTCTAATATTCGCTTGTCAGTTTCATATGTATCTTCCGTGTTACACTGTTAGGGAAAAGGATCAGACAATGAAGAGATTAGAAAACATTGAACAATACAGTCTTATTTCTGAAAAAAAAATAGACGAAATTCTGGCAAGAAAAGAGACTACATTAATTTATCAATTTATAGGGGCTTAACGATTTATTCAAATTTGTTAGGATTTCCAGCAATTTACACAACTAAACATTATTTGTGTTCTCCAATAATAATTAAAAATATCATGGAAAATAATCGATACATTCTCTGAAGATCTGTAAAGTTTGCATTAAAGTTTCATACTGTGAAACTTTCCAGTTCTGAGAGAAACATATGTCTATATTTCTGAGATGAAGTATTGTAATTATTTCCATTCTTCAGACTGTCCTGATTTTTATTGCCATACGCTTCGGCCTACTTCAGGTGATTGGAATTTCAAACCAAACCATTTAGTTCGTCCACCGGGGCAGATTGTTCTAGCTCCACGTACCATGCCTCTCCTGGATGTTTCAATTATGTTCCTTTAACTCAACTCTCCAAGTTTTTGTTCACCACTAAAGTAGCCATGTATTGAACTCACAACTCTTTGGGTCAAGACACTCAAGGACACATGACCTAGTGGATAAAAGCCTTGGTTGACGTAATCCAGTGATTTGACTCAAAGAGTTATGAGTTCAATACCTGGCTACTGCTGTGATGAAAAAATGTAGGGTTAAAGGGAGATAACTGAAATGCAATGGAATGTGGAACTAGAACAATCTACCTCGATGGACGACATAAAATGTTCAGTTCGAAATTCTTCGGGGAAATTGATATTGTATGTACCAAGTTCTGTAAAACTCTCAAAAGTTGTCTGGTCTAGGCGTATTTACAGAGTGGACACGTCAAGTGAATTTACAGGATCTGCTGGATCAGATGACAACAATATGACCATAAGCATTAATTGCAAGAAAACAGGGGATACGATTGCCAGCAAGATAAAAAAGCGAAACATACGGGCAACGAATTGGAATTATAATGGACTATTACGGTTTGATCGTAAAAGTAAATACCGAAAAGACATATTTTAGAGGTGCTGCTTTGTTGCAGTAAGAAAGAAAGAAAGAAGGAAAAGGAAGAATATATTGGAGAGGCTTCTTCGTTTCATGTAAAAAAAAGAAAGGAAGGAAAGAAAGAAAGAAAGAAAGAAAGAAAGAAAGAACGAAAAAGAAGAGCATATTAGAAACGCTGCTTCGTTTCAATTAGAAAAGTAAGAAAGGAAAGAAAGAACGAAAATGAAAAAAATATTTTTTTAGAGACGCTGCTTGGTTTCAGTAAGAAAAGAAAGGAAAGAATGAAAGAAACAAAGAACAAAAATGAAGATAAAATATTTATAAGGAAGAAAGATATGTGCTGAAAATATGGATTAAACGAAAGAATAAAGATCAAGAAAAAAAAACAAAGACAATGTTTTAAATGCTGAAAACGATAAACTATAAATCTGTTACAAATGACATTTATTCGTCTATAACAAATCCTGTATAACACACACATACACACCACATATTCACATCCATCCACACACACACACACACTCATACACCAAACACACACGCATATATATATATATATATATATATATATATATATATACAGTGTAACCCGGATACAAGAGACCCGGATATAAGAGATGTCCGGATATAAGAGAGATTTTCTCTGGTCCCAAATAGAGCCATGTGTTAATGTATATAAATTAGACCAAAGCCGGATATAAGAGAAACCCGGATATAAGATAGTTCTCTCCGGTCCTGCTAACTCTATTATATCCGGCTTACACTGTATATATATATATATATATATATATATATATATATATATATATATATATATATATATATATATATATATATATAACTTTTGGAAAGAGGTAACACTTTGTTTTTAAATTTCCTTAAAAATCATTTCATTACCAGTTATTTACCATCGCCTGAAGAAATACGATCAGAGTATTGAACCATGAAACCTTTTTTATAGCGATTTCAAAATGTTTTTATTATAATCTCTTATGATAGAAGTATAATAATAATATATTGCTCTACTTTGTATTGAGCACTTTTGTAAAAATAAATGTTAAGAAGAGTGGAATTTTACTCCATCTGTCCTTCCTCTCGTTTGTATATATATATATATATATATATATATATATATATATATATATATATATATATATATATATATATATATATATAATATATATATATAGATAGAGAGAGAGAGAGAGAGAGAGAAAGAGAGAGAGAGAGGGTCGATAGAGAGAAAAAAGAAGGAAAAGGAATAGTGAGAGACAAAAAAATATTTATAGAAAAAGTAACCAAGACATTCTACACATGTGTACACATACAGAGCTACGAGTGTACACATACACATGTGTATACACACACACACGAACATAAAGAGACTATAAATGATAAATTATGTTTTAAAATTAATATAAAAGTAACGAAAATTGGCAATCCACAGGGTTACTGAATATAGCAGCAATCAGTGGAAAATTTTATACAGTGTAACCCTGATATAAGAGAAACCCGGATATAAGAGAAATCAGGATATAAGAGAAATCCGTATATAAGAGAGATTTTCTCTGGTCCCAAATTAGAACCATACTTCCTAAACAAAATAGACCAAACCCGCATATAAGAGAAACCCGGATATAAGATATTTCTTCTCCGGTCTCGACAACTCTCTTATATCCGGGTTACAAATGTATTTGCATTACAATTAAATATTTTTTATATTTGCATATAATTAAATAATTCATCGAGTCTAGAAGAAACCTCAACAGAATATAGGAAACACTGGACGGCCGTTTCGTCCTATATTTCGGATTCATCAGTAGTGCGCATCGACTGCAGAGAATTGATACCCAGACAATTACGTTATCAAACAAACCTCATACCAACGGGCCACAGTGACGAAGAGGTTGCGAATTAGACTCAATATAGCGCCACTCGACTACATATTCCGTGGTGGGACTTATTCAAGTTTCTCTTTTACCCATAGGACTGTGCCTCCACGAGCCACGACTACTAACCAGAGCCGCCTCATTCAGAGCATTAGAAGCCGGTTCAAACAATGATATACAACTGATAGGAATTAGGAGGATTTGAGATAATTATAATTACGTAATTCATCGAGTCTCAAGACAAAGAGACAACATTAATAACCCAGGCACAATGAGCAAAAACCACAGAATGTGATTCCTGAAGTGACATGGAAGTTCCTGCAGACTGTCTTTGAAAAACTGAAAGACATACTATAAAAATACCAGGATCTTGAAGTGGACATCTCAAACAAGAAGAAAAATGAAGACATCCGGAATCCCAGTTGGGAATCAGAGCTCAAATCTTAAAAAGGGCTTCATCATGTGCGTTTTATTAATATTATTTTTATTAAATATTCAGTGAAAAATGTCATGATGCCATTTCTAATATTAGATCTCGCGTTAAGATCAGGAAGGAAATGAGTATACAACAGAGACTATTCTACTACTACTACTACTACTACTACTACTACTACTACTAATAATAATAATAATAATAATAATACAATGAAAGAAATATTGGGAAATGAATACTATCGAACGGTACGACTAATGTTAAGAACTGAATTTAATTCTCAGAACAGAATTATAGCCATTAATAGTGGTTCAATATCTTGAACTGGACTCCAAATGATATGAGATGAATTGATTCTAAGACAAGAAAGCTTCTTTCTAAGCATAACCTGCATCATACAAAGGTTGATGACGACCGTCTATCTATACACATTAAAGAGATTGGAAGAAGTTATATTCAGCAAGGATTGTCATACAAGACAACTATTAACATACTAACATACATTGAAACAACAATGGACTGCGCAAAACGATTAATCAAAATACATGAAAACAGAAAGAAAAGAATATTCAATTATGAAAGAAGGTTGTATATACAAACGAGATTTACATTTAGTAGACTCCGTAGAAAACCAAAAGAGAACCCCAATAACAACTGTTGCAGTAAAAACATTTAAGAAAGAATGTCTAGTATAAAGAACAGATGAAACAACGCTGGCAAGACAAACCTCAGCAGGTCCAATATCCATAATGTGCTCATAAAGCCGATGTTCATTAGTGGTTACGAGTATATGGATTTAAAAGCTAAAATGGAATGCTTTATTCTTGCGGCGTAAGACCAGAATTAAATCACAAGAAACTTTCAGCCAAATAGCATACATAATAGTGTGGATTCAACGTGCAAATTCTGTGAAAAATATCAGGAAAGCATAGACCATCTACCCTCAGGATGTTCTATGTTGCGCCAAATGAGTTTAAAAATCGTCACGATAGAATGTGGCAATACTGACAGCGACAATGGGCAAACTCTTTTTGAAAGATGTTAATAAATGCTGATATGAATGTCACCAAGCGACAATTACAGGAAATGAAGACATCATATTTCTGTGGGATTGCGACATCTTTACAGATTACTATTGAAGCAAATATTCGGAACATAATTGCCAAAAACCGAAAAGAAAAAAGTATGCATACTAATTAATGTGGTTTATCCAGCAGATGGTAACACACCAATCAATGCATTTGAAAAGCCATTGCAGTATAAAGACCTGGAATTCTAAATAGAAAAGTGCATATGTGCGCTTGAAATGATAAAAAAAGAAAAACAAACAACACATTGAAAAAAAATCCTTGCAAATTCTAGCTTAAGAACAATACACAAAATCATCTTGGTAAGTAAAAAAAAAAAAGAAAAAAAAACTTGGCTTAGGTCTCCCCGCAGACTTGGAAGGTAGAGTGACCAAAGCAGTAATCAAAATATATTGAGGATGCTAACAATAATAAATAAAAAAATTAGTTCATTTATTTCATTTTACCCAATACAAGACCTCCGTCCTGGGTATGACGATAAACTACATCCGCGTCATGGATTTGACGATAAACTACGTCCAAAAGCAAAGCCTCTGATCAGGACGTTTTGAGGATCTTGGAACCACCTCTTTATTGCTGGGGTTCCCAGGTCCACATTGACCCGGGTGGTAGAACCTGTTAGGGTCCAAGCTATGGGCAAATAGTTGACAACCAAACTTGTATAAAATAGGTTTTAATACCAGAAATACTTTGTAGTAAAAAAATATTACCAGCAATAATTTTTGAAGGAAAAATTATTATTAGCAATAATTTAAAAAAAAATAGTACCAACAATAAAAACAGCTATGCATTCTTTGAAAAAAATATTACCAGATATACATTTATTCAATGAAAGATATTCCCAGAAATACATTTTTAA
Organism: Acanthosepion lycidas; assembly: GCA_963932145.1. Classification (NCBI taxonomy): domain Eukaryota; kingdom Metazoa; phylum Mollusca; class Cephalopoda; order Sepiida; family Sepiidae; genus Acanthosepion; species Acanthosepion lycidas. Next base: position 3,509,954 of record OZ010605.1, read on the forward strand.
AGAATAACATATTACAAGCAATAACATTTTTGTCGACATTAAATAACCCATTGTGGTTGATATGCCGTAAAACAAACCAAACCCAACCAAACCAAACCAAGCGTCCAGTAATTTTAGAGAAGCAACTGTCTGAATGGAGCATACTCCTTACAAAGGAACACGAATTATATTGGGATGATTTGCTACCGTCGATATGGCGGGCTTTAGTTGTGAAATCTGAGCTGGTAGGTCTAAAGGCATGGAACTCGCCCGAACATCTGCCATAATAACATATAGATCAATAAGACGCTAACAAAATTTAGTGTTTAGTGTAAGATTCGCAGGGTGGTGAATAATTTATCACCTACAACGTCGGAGTTTTAAAATCTGTCAAGTGGGGATTAAGCTGAACCATGGCAACAATACCTCATTTCGGATCTGACCGTATGCCTGATATAATACACTCATTAGGCATTGGCCAATTGACAAATCCTCCAAACAATATTATTTAATATTTTTCTTTCTTGACACACATTTATGATAATACAAAGGACAAAAATTCTTCATTTATTTTTTTATGGTTTTGATGGAACTGATCATACGAAAATGGCCACTACAATTTTTACGGTAAAATTTATAAAGCATTGATGAAATTAATTACACTCTTTTTATAGATTGATCTCCCATATATTGTTAACAAGGAAGAAAGTGTCGCTGCCGACACTGGAGTTTGAACACAGATCACCAGAGAGCAAACAGAGACGATCCCATTTTGAATTAGTAGATCATGTGATGGTAAAAGAAATGTATATATGACAATTAGAGTGGCGTCTAATTGATCACTATCTGCATTACTTCGGAAGTGTGCTTGTCAAACTCTCTGACTCCAGGCAGAGAAAAAAAAACAGACTAGGCTTTCAGTGGAGGTAGAAAGATACCTGTCCCCGTTTTTACGTGGTTTACGGATACCCAGCAATAAACTTGTCCTTGTGCCGCATCCGACCGAGTGGGCTGGTTAATAAATATCTCACTATATGAATTAGTTTGGAAGTGTGCTGGTCAAACTCCCTGAATCTGGGTAGAGAGGAACCCCAGACGAGGCTATGCCGAAGTGCAGTTTCGACTCGGCAGACAGCTAACCGACGACCTTTTTGACAGCGTCTACGGGGAAATTTTTGACCCAGTGTACTGGTTCGGTACCACACAATAAAATTGACTGTGTGCAGCATCTAACCGCGCGGGGCTGATAGTGAATATCATCGCTATACAGATTAATATATAGATCACAATTAGGTGGTCACTTTTCGAGCAATTACTATTAGTGCGAGCGTTATTCGAAGGCGTCTGACACCAGTATTGTTCAACGGCGTTACTATAGCTGTATCTGCGATTACAAAGTCTCTACTACAACGAGCATTACGGACGTGACAACGAATATTCGTTGGCATTACACAAGTGGCAACGAGTGTTCGTTGACATCACAATATATATATATATATATATATATATATATATATATATATATATATATATATATATATGTACGTATGTATGTATGAGGGACGTACCGGCTAGACAGTGTATAGACAGTTCCTACTTTAAATATATAGATCAGCAGCTACATTTTCCATCTGTGGTAAAATATGCACCTAATTCAACAGAATTACAAAGCTTCCTCTGATTATTAATGATAAAATGTCAAATATTTTTTTCTTGTAGATTTACTAGAAAAGGTCAGTATTTGCCTACCCTGAGTAATTACTGAATGATATATATATATATATATATATATATATATATATATATATATATATATATATATATATGGTGTGTGTGTTTGTGTGTCTATTAGTGTGTGTAGGAAGAAAGTCTCTCCAACAATATCTGATGTTTATTCATTCGGTTCTATTTTAGGCAATGGGAGGGAACGAGAATATTTTTGCAACCGCTCACACACAGACACTCTCTCTATCCCACTCCCTCTCTCTGTACCTCTGTTCCATCTTTTCACCTCCCTGACAAATATATGTTTTGTACGCACACAACAGACTAAGACAAACACACACACACACACGTGTGTGTGTGTGTGTGTGATACAGTACAAAAACAACAACACAGCCATAAAACTCATTATGAAGCAAACATGCAGACACACAACCACTTACCAGCTCAAGAACACAAACACACACAAAAATACAAACACCCAGATGCACTCTCTCTATTTCACTCTCTAACACACACGTATATACAAAGAAATATATATATATATATATATATATATATATATATATATATATATATATATATATATATGTATCCTTGTGCAGGTATGCAGAAAATAGAAAAGAACACGTTGGGTGCATAATCCGGGGTTCCTTAGTATTTTTGTTTTTATTTTTAAAAAACAGTGCTCCATACAGAAGTAGAGCTTATATTATAATAATATTTTTTGTTTAAAAATATGATTCCTTCGCTACATAAGAGTTCTCATGTTTCAAAAACGTGAGCCGAAATCATCCAAATAATTAATAAAATTAAGTTGGATTGAGGTGTTTAGTCACGTTTCATCTTCAAGCGAAATTTTAGGAATAAGCTATCTCTCGGTTTACGTGTATTTTTACAGAATTTGTTATTGTGGGAGTGGCTATACTATTTTCATTCTTTAAGTGGTCAGGGAGTTAATTCTTATCAGTAGATTCATCATCCTCTGAGAGGTTTTGCTAAGGTTGGGTAGGGTATCCATTTCAAGGCTAATGTTTACGGTCATCCTTTAGTTGGTTCCCAGTGAAGGATATTTTTATGGCGCGCCTACAGTCGTTCTGTGTCTGGAGAATTGTCTCTTATTCTTGTCTATCTGATTATCTATTTATTTATTTGTTTATTTAAGTGGGTGTTTAATATACAGATCGCTTTGCATTGAATTTCGTTTTTTTTTTTTTTTTTTTTTTTTTTTTACGACGACAAAAAGGGGTTTTTCCTATTTAAGGGTTTGGCTGAGCTTTTTAGAATTTTACTTAGCTATGTTTTTTTTTTTTTTTTTTTTTTTTTTTTTTTTTATGCTAATTATCTAATGCGAAAGTCTGTTGATGTCGGCAAAAAACCGTTAACTCCTGCCTATGGTTTAATAATTTTTCATTATTTAGGAATTTAATGATGTGTAGTTTTTCCTGTAAGCATAAGAGGCATGTAAAATGGAAAATAGTAAATAGAGCAAGAACCTGTAGAACCTGGGATGACCCATGCCTCTTATGCTTACAGGAAAAACTACACATCATTAAATTCCTAAATAATGAAAAATTATTAAACCATAGGCAGGAGTTAACGGTTTTTTGCCGACATCAACAGACTTTCGCATTAGATAATTAGCATAAAAAAAAAAAAAAAAAAAAAAAAACATAGCTAAGTAAAATTCTAAAAAGCTCAGCCAAACCCTTAAATAGGAAAAACCCCTTTTTGTCGTCGTAAAAAAAAAAAAAAAAAAAAAAAAAAAACGAAATTCAAAGAGGCATGGGTCATCCCAGGTTCTACAGGTTCTTGCTCTATTTACTATTTTCCATTTTACATGCCTCTTATGCTTACAGGAAAAACTACACATCATTAAATTCCTAAATAATGAAAAATTATTAAACCATAGGCAGGAGTTAACGGTTTTTTGCCGACATCAACAGACTTTCGCATTAGATAATTAGCATAAAAAAAAAAAAAAACATAGCTAAGTAAAATTCTAAAAAGCTCAGCCAAACCCTTAAATAGGAAAAACCCCTTTTTGTCGTCGTAAAAAAAAAAAAAAAAAAAAAAAAAAAACGAAATTCAATGCAAAGCGATCTGTATATTAAACACCCACTTAAATAAACAAATAAATAAATAGATAATCAGATAGACAAGAATAAGAGACAATTCTCCAGACACAGAACGACTGTAGGCGCGCCATAAAAATATCCTTCACTGGGAACCAACTAAAGGATGACCGTAAACATTAGCCTTGAAATGGATACCCTACCCAACCTTAGCAAAACCTCTCAGAGGATGATGAATCTACTGATAAGAATTAACTCCCTGACCACTTAAAGAATGAAAATAGTATAGCCACTCCCACAATAACAAATTCTGTAAAAATACACGTAAACCGAGAGATAGCTTATTCCTAAAATTTCGCTTGAAGATGAAACGTGACTAAACACCTCAATCCAACTTAATTTTATTAATTATTTGGATGATTTCGGCTCACGTTTTTGAAACATGAGAACTCTTATGTAGCGAAGGAATCATATTTTTAAACAAAAAATATTATTATAATATATATATATATATATATATATATATGTGTGTGTGTGTGTGTGTGTGTTATACAGTACTTATGAACAATAATGGGTATGTCCAAATCTTTGTAGATATGTTGGGCACTATTATACGTGGCGGTAATATGATGTCTAAGTAGCTGACAACTAGCTGTGGTTTACCTACTTCACGCCGCTGGCGAGTAATTTATTTTGTTGATGTTATAAAGATTACCATTACTTTTCCAAATTTCATTTTTGTTATTCCTCATTCAGTAACGTTTTCGAGTTTACAACAATATATATTCTGGTGACAACACTTTTCCTCATCAAGATATTTAAAACTAAATGATTACAAACAAGCTAAATTAGTGAGGGAGTGAGAAGAAGAAAGAGAGAGTAGAGAGCTGAAGTTTAATGAAAATAAAAATAATATATGGGAAAAGAAAAAGGGGATATTTTTATAAACATTGCAATAAAACTCACAAAAGATACTAATTACTAAAGACTGGTAGTAAAATCAGAAGAAAGACGGCCATGATATAGGAATAATTTCGTGTTTAAAAAGGATAACAAATTCAGAACTCAAGTGGGAAAAGATAAGTGGGCCACACAAAAGCAAACGCTCACCATAAAAAAAACATAATGAGAAGAGATTGAATAAAAAAAATACGCTGAAATATCAACTAGAAAAAATGACTACAGCGTCAAAAAAATCAAAAGCTAGAAAAAGAAATTAAGTAGAGAAAAATAAAGAAAAATTAACAAAAACGGTGACGAAAGGAAAAAAAAATGAAGTAATATTTATTTTCTTGAAAAAAAAAAAAAAAGGAAATGTCTCAAAAATGAGCGAAGTGCAGAAATAAAATGAAACAAAAATGGTAGCAATTATAAAGAAAAAGATGAAGAAAATTACAAGGCAAAAAAAAAAAAAAATCAAATCTCCGAAAGAAACGAAAAAAAGAGACACGCAGAAGACGACCGACATCGATCAGAAAAAGAGAGAAAGATCTTCCCAAGATAATCAGTGAAAATGGCGAATTCAGGTGTTCCGGCGTAACCCGGCAGCGATTACGGGTCACGTGACATGTCACTTCCTCTTCTTTGCTTTGCCTAGTTATTAGTCATCCACAAGGTGGCGCTTTTGTCACTGACGTCCAATCAATTGCCTGTCTTGGAGACGCAACCTCAGCAACTCTATTTAAAGCACGTGAAGCACCAGAATTTCGTGACACAAAGGTCGATTTTGATGTTCAGTTATTCTTTTAGAAGTAAACAAGCAAACAACAGACACGATTGGATAGACTGTCTTAGTTACATAGTCGTTTCGACTGAAAACATTGACTAGCGTAAAATGTAGATTAAAAGAAACGTTTAATTAAAAGCAAGATATAATTCTATAATAGAAATTGCATGAAGTTAACCATAAGTTTTAAAGAAAAACATTAACGGAAATTATTTTAATAAAGAGTTACACATTTTAGAGACATTTTAATTCGCAGGGATGCATGTGTCTTAAAATCCATGCTTGTACAAGGATGAAACCTTGAGGAATAAAACTATCGAAATTGCTAATTTACCATCAATGCATTCAAACATTTCTTATTCTATTTGATTCAATGAATTATATACACGAACGCCGATCGACAAGACGAATACGCGTTATGTCTTCTTAACCAATGAAAAACTAACACAAACAATTTAAATAAGAGGATTTTTCTTTGTATTTTTCCATATCTCTTTCTATGATGAATCTTTAATACATGCGAAACACTTTAGATTTATAAACGTTTCTAACGTGTTCCTTATCCTTTACATAAAAAAAAAACAATAAAAGGCGAAATGAAAAATCCTTGAAGCCTTTAATATAAGAGAATTAAAGCCCAAAATAAATAAAGTATACTTTGAGTATAGCAACAAATTTCTAAAATGCTTATAATATATATATATATATATATATATATATATATATATATATATATATATATATATATATATGTGTGTGTGTGTGTGTGTGTGTGTGTGTGTGTGTGTGTGTGTGTGTAGGTATGGGCAAATTAAAACGTTACTTCCCTTGTAATGGAATAAAAGAAAAACAAGAAACACGTGCAACCTAGAACGCTGCATAAGCAGTAAAAGCGAAAAGTTGAAACATTTTCAATTTACAGGAATAAATACACATAATCATAGAAAACTTAACCCCCTGAAGTTGATCTATGATGACATTAAAAGTACTTGAGTAAATAAAAAATATTTGAAAGAAAATTTTTGTATTTTTCTTAATCAATTTTCGAAGGCTACAAAAAATTAGGTCAAGTATCACGATGAAAACTAAGCGATATCATATGTCAAAATTATTTAACCAAACCTGTTTGAATGAAAATATGCTCCCTAAATATATATATATATATATATATATATATATATATATATATATATATATATACTGAGTAATGAACGAATATAAACAATTATTCATTTGGAGTTACACCTGACTTAGTAGAAGGAATTCTATATATATATATATATATATATATATATATATATATATATATATATATACACTGTCATCAACAGGCAGACTGTTTCGCAGTATCAGAGCTCATCAGTGTGGGTAGACATCCGTTTACCTCTAGTTGGGATCGAAACCTGACTGAATTGGCGTCAATTCGGGGATTCTACCACTAAGCAGTTGGCGCAAGACAGGGACGAGGGGGAAATTAAACGTATTTATTTTTAGATAAACACACAATGACTGAGAGAACTCTATTCTTTACCAAAGAGACTTATATTATTAGCCGTAACAGTCACTGTTTACAAACCCACACTTCCATTGATTGTAATGACACAATTTTTCCATTTTCCATTGTGCTAGCCCAGGTCACAATTAACGAGTCCTTGAGGCGGTTTATATTAAGTTTCATCAGCCGAGCTTATGTAAATAAAAGGAACACTTCATTCTTCTGTTCCTTACGTTTGATTGAGGGAATATGAGTAACATTTTTCATTTTATACTCTTTTTGGAACTTCGTATTTTGGTTTTAGTCGTTAATTTATTTATAATTAAAATCTATTTTAATTTTGTTCCAATTTTCCATCCTCATTCGCTATTTACTAATGTGTGCTTGTTTTCTGCTGCTCGCCAATTTTATATATATATATATATATATATATATATATATATATATATATTATATATATATATATATATATGGTGTTGAGGTCTCGCACTTATACTTGCACCCATACTAATATATACACTTAAACACATCATACACACTCCAAAAGAACTAAATGATAACATACACTTGACACACACACACACAAACACATACACACACACTCATCTGATTCCCAGTCAAAATGACCAAGAAGGGAATTTTGAGTCGTATGAATCTCCTCAATCTCTTTCTTAAAAACAACTTAAAAGAGGCCGTTTGTCCAACACAAGGTCTGACCAAAATTAAAAAAAAAAAAGAAAGAAAAAAAGAAGACTACAGATAAAGTTTATTTCCTTCAGAAAGTTATTTATGTCTGTAGTTCACTAGTACTAACAAGTATGATCTTTTTTCCTCCAGATGATGGGCATGCTGTCCGAAACTAGTCGAGGAACCTAACGGAAATAATAAGACAAACAATACTAATATACAATCCAGTATATCTGGAAAATTTAATTTCTTAAGGTTTCAATATTTTTATTGTTCAACCCCCCCCCACACACATATATATATATATATATATATATATATATATATATATATATATATATATATAGTCCTTAGTCCTGTTTCATTTTCAAGCGAATTTTAGAAGCAAAATTCCAAAATGGAACCAAAATTTCTAAATTCTCTTGAAAATGAAACAGATCTAGGGATTTTCATTTAATTCTATAATTAAATTTAAAGTTTTTAGTTTCTGTTTTTGAAACATGGTAATTCCTGTGTAGCGATGTAACCATATTTTTAAATTAGTAAATTTATAATATATAATATAAATATATATATTTAGTATATATAATTTATTTTCACTATGTACATCTTTCGGACTATTGTTCTCAAATTTATTTTCATATTCACGACGTTTCGCCCGTATTACGCCGCGGCTTTCTTCAGGTAACTAATCTCCGAATGTCGATACTAACTATTCATTTAGCCCACGGAGGTAGATTGTTCCAATTGCACGTGCCATAGGTTTGTGGATATCTCAGTTTCATTTACCCCCCTTTAGTAACTCTACAAGTCTTTGTTCCCTATGCTCTGGCCAGATATTGAATGCATAACCCAATTGGGTCAAGTTGCTTTTTGGATTACTCAAATAACGCTTTTATCCTTGCGTACAATCTACCTAATTGTTCTGTTCAAGTCCAACGGATATCAGTTGTAGACAGCCAGAGCGTCCAACTAGCAAGGATTGAAGTCACGATGATTATGTCAGCCAATTCAAATTCAAATTCAATGCTTTAATCTTCTAGGCTAGTTTCCCGGAGGAAAAGAACTTGCAAAACTAACCTGCCTGCTCTTGCTGCTTGACAGTTTGAAAAAAAATTAATTTAAACAATACCCATGTATAATAAACATATTTTTTCTAAAGCATAACAAGTAATATTAGGGGTGTGTATTATGCACAGCTACAAATAATATTTAAAATTTGACGATTCATTGTTCGATTTCAGTTGTGAAATGACTACTCTCACAAAAATACGACAGTTTGACATTAACATTCGGCGATTGCGACCCCATAAGGATGTTAAATACGATCATATATGCCTAACAATACTTACAAATGTAAAATAAAATAAGAAGTATCATGAAGCTAAATTAAAATATTATTATTCCATGTTTAAAATCTTTTTTTGTGAAGAACTACATACAGATCTGGTAGGATGCACATTCTATCACACAAAAACAGTTTCATGAGTCTGCGCAGTAGACATACTATATGTATTTTCGTTTCCTTTTAGAACTGTGATAATCGGAAATTTTGATAAATACCTTTAATTACAGCTCGAATAGGAGTAGCAAACGCTGGCCGTAATGAAATTGGAGAGATAAATTTATAGGACTTGATTAACAAACAAGGGGTGCGTATTATGCTTGAGTAGAAGCAGTTCCCCCAAACTTCAGAACAATTTTAAGACTGTGTATTATGGATGAAGGCGTAATATACATAGGGAATTACGGTATTTAAAACCTGGCAACCATACGTTCTCTTTGCCGTGTCTTTTCAAGTGGAGCAATAATGGTTTTTCACAAAATTCTTATACCCTTCAGCCTTGTAAACTTTTGTCTTTTACCAAAAGCCAATCCCACCCTTAAATTTCAAATTATCTAAGTTTTAAACAATTAAATTAAAGCAGCCAAATTTGGAATGACGTCTGTCAGAAAGTAATTTTTGAAGCTTCTTCTTTTTCACAATCATCATCAACTTCTTCTTCATCATCATCATCATCATCATCATCATCATCATCATTTTCTTCTTCGACTAATTCTCTTCTTCATCATCACCATCATCATCATCATCATCATCATCATCATCATCATCATCATCATTTTCTTCTTCGACTAATTCTCTTCTTCATCATCACCATCATCATCATCATCTTCATCATCATCTTCATCTTCTTCTACTTCATCATCATCATCATTTTTTTCTTCGTCTATTTCTTCTCCTCTTCTTCTTCATCATCATCTTCTTCTTCTTCAACATCATCATCTACTTCGTCATCTTCTTCTTCAATATCATAATAATCATCACTCGCGTCTTTTTCTTCATCATCATCATCTACTTCTTTTTCTTCTTCTTCATCATCATCATCGGAATCTTATTATCCTCCATCCTTCAGCTTATCATCTGTTTTTCTTCATCCTCATCATCTACTTTTCTTTTTAATCATCATCAATACCTTTTTTCTTCTTTCTCAACATCATTATCATCATAATCTTCTTCTTCAACGTAAAATGCCCCTTTATGTAATTAAATTAGAAGCAACAAAATTACGAATGACTTCCGTAAAAAAAGTAGTTTTTGAAATTTCTTCATCATCATCTTCTTCTTCATCGTCTCCTTCTTCTTGATCGTCATCATCATCTTCAGCATCATCGTCATCTTCTTCATCAATATCACCATCATCTTCTTCTTCATCGTCTTCTTCATTATCATCATCATCATCATCTTCTTCTTCTTCTTCATCATCATCATTTTCTTCCTCTTCTTCATCAGCATCTTCATCATCAACATTAGCATCTTCTTCAACATCATCCTCATCTACTTCTCCACCATTCTCGAATCCATTACATTCACTTACGTGCTAATACCCTTGGGAAAGGTATGAATCCTCTTCTCTCCCCATCTATGGGTAAATAGCAAGACAGACCGGGTTTTATGGATGGCAACTAGTCGACCGCAGAAAGAAATGGCAAACTAATGCGGGCAAAAATCTGCCTCATCAGTCATGTATCGAAAGACTCACATAACTGACTAAATATATCTAAATGTTTATACTTATATATCTACATATTTGTACTTCCTTGATTTGACATCTGAAAGGTGGGATTCATATTTTAGTCTCCTTGTGAGGACTGCTAATTTAAGATTGTAAGATAATAATGGTTTAGTGGTACAAGATTTACTAAGTAACCCATATCTGGAGGTAGAAGAGGTGGATTTATATTTTTCTCAATGATAATTGTGCGCAAGTGAACACAGCGAACCAAAAGGGAATTGAAACTGGACACTCAGATTAACAATACGTGCCATTATCCATTACACAATCTGCACATCAGTGCCTACAGCATAGGTGTTTCAGGCGGGAGCCCATCTAGTTTCTAGTCAGGGTCTACGTTGTTTAATATCGGTGACCAGACGGGAACCTGTGTTTAAATGTTAGATGGCATTAAGCCTTTAAAATCTAGAAGACATATATAAAAATTAAATGGAACCTCTTGCCAATATATTTTCTGTAAAATTCGAATGAAAAACATTCTAATTTGGTTTGTATTTACATTCATAATCTAATACATTTTTTATTGGCGTGCAAATGTTGTCGATATGTTATGTAAGAGACGCGTGTAAATAAGATTATAATTACTAAATATTTTCGCCAGTATTTCTGCCTCAAAATCGCGGCTGCGACATCATAATTATTAGATTTCGAGAAAAATACAAAAAAGATACACGTTTATAATACGAATGAAAAACAATACGTAAAATCGTTAGTTGTCACTGAATTAATGGATATTTTACACGTCATAATATATATATATATATATATATATATATATATATATATATACATATATATGCACACACACACACACTCATACATATATATATATATATATATATATATACACAGACGCATATATATGTGTGTGTATATATATATATATATATATATATATATGTGTGTGTGTGTGTGTGTGCATATATATGTATATATATATGTGTGTGTATATATATATATATATGTGTATATACATATATGTGTGTATGTATGCGCGCGGAGTTTTTCTGGGTTCATCGTTATCTGTGCAATGATTGATTTTGACGACATAAAGCAGATTTATATATATATATATATATATATATATATATATATATATATATATATATATATATGTATGCATTACCTTGAATAATTTTTGCATTTACGGTTTACACTTTAATCTGCCTGCACACATTGTTTGTTTATCTATCTATCTATCTATCTATCTATCTATTTATCTATCTATCTATCTATCTATCTATCTATCTATCTATCTATCTATCTATCTATCTATTATTAGATTAATTTATCTATTCATCTAGCTCAGTTTGATAATGTTTTCTCTCTGAGTAATGAAATCCAAGAGAGAATGATGAAAATTTCTCGGTCAAAACGTTTCTCAAATCTCATTGTTTCTATCTATCTATCTATCTATCTATCTATCTATCTATCTATCTATCTATCTATCTATCTATCTATCTAACTATCTATCTTTCTAAATCTTCTCATATGTACATATCAATTTATTTCTCTCTGTAAGTATATATATATATATATATATATATATATATATATATATATATATATATATATATCAGTCTATGTCAAACTATTGCCAATATACTCATATCTATCTATCTATCTATCTATCTATCTATCTAAATCCGGTCATATCTATGGATCATTTTCATTTAACTATATAATCAGATAAAAATTTAATTTGAAGGCTTCCTATATTTATTGTTAAAATGGTCACTATCAGGGATGTAATACTCAGATCAATTCTGCGTGGTGACATTCTTTTTTATGCTTATTATTATTATTATTAGTGGGCGATCATGCCTCTCCACTATATCCTGTACTTTGTCACTCTTAGTAATATTAATCTTTTTGTGCTATCTCTTCTGATCCAAGTTGTGCCTACAAATTAATGAAGCTTTCTCTGTCCTATTTGCCTTCACTGTTCCCTAATTTTTCTCAGTCCTTTTCCCTCTTTATATGCCCTTAACATTTAAACGTCTGTTACTGATTATAATCTTAAATGTCCCTTATGTTACCATAGACACATATAGCGGGTGCGATGCTTAAATTGTCGCCATTTTAATTTATTTTTCAATTTCGCGCATGCGCGTTGTTTGTTTTCGGTTTTGTCTATTGATATTTATAGTAGGGTCAGTTAGGCGCAATTCACTTCGTCACAAATTTCGCAACACATCTTCTCCTGCTTGACATTTGCCCCAGAACCTCCATTACGAACATTTCAGAGTGTTTGGGTGTCAACTTGAGGAGAGTGCAGAAGATTCGGAAAGAGTTGGATGAGTCTAATGGTGATTACGAAGGTACGGCAGCTGGGAAAACTCAGTGTGACCGTTCTTATTAGAAAATTTTGGTGATGAAAAGATTCAGTACGGTGGCCTACATCAAGTGCCTTGAGGAGACTATGCTGCCATAGATGACGAGGGTGAGGGCTGGAAGACACTGTGTCTTTCAACATGGCTCTGCACCATGACACAGAAGCAGGAGAACCAATTCATGGATGTCAAACAATTTCTGCGAGCACATCACCCCTTACATCAGGCTATCTAACCCCACAAATTGCAACCATCTTGATTATTATGTGTGTGTGGGGGGGTGGAGTTGTACGACAGACCATCAAAACTTGGAATACCAAAGATGAACTAAACGCCAAGATTATAGCAGTTTTCACCGAATAAAGCAAGGAGACCGTCTAGAAGATTTGCAGGAGATTCCAAAGTTTAGAGGCCGTGGTTGAAGCCAATGACGATTTTACCGAATAGATTTACTCTTTAGTATTTCAAGAAATGTTTGTGTTATTTTGGTAAAGCAATCAGTTATTTGCCATGGGTGATACACGCATAGGCAATCATGTATCTTTCGATTCATGACTGATGAGTCATATTTTTTTCCCGCAGTAGGTAGCCATTTCTTTCTGCGGTAGACGAGTTGTCATCCAGGGCTATATAACACGGTATGTCCTACTATTTACCCTTAGCTGGGGGGAGAAGAAGTGGATTCATATATTTTCCAAAGATATTAGCACGTAAGTGAATGTAATGGATTCGACTGGAATTCGAACTTGGCTCTCCAATTTCTCTATCCGTAATGAAATAACATCTTATTTCACGGGCTGAATGGAATGAATGAAAGAAAAAAAAATACGACAAACATACTAAGTTTCTGTAGCACAACCCCTTTGTGTCAATTCCCTTCTTCCTCTGTAGGATATTGTCGAGCATTTACTGCTATAGAAGAATTTCTACACTTTTTTTTTGAATCAACATAACGATGTATCGCCGACGAACAAAATGATAGATTCAAACTTATTCAAAGTTATTCGATATGTCTTTTTAAAGATATAAAATATGCAAGAAGCCTTGTCGAAAAGACAGACATTAATGAAATGAGAATAAACTGACTTTCTCTATTTAATTTCTGATTACGCAAAAGAAGCTGAAAACTGTTAATTATTGAGAGGAAACAAACTCTTAACTCGATGGAATACGATATGTGTCAGAAGTATAATGTAGATAATTACAACGAATAGCCGTATATAACACTAGAAAAGACAATTTAATGGGCGTTGTAATGTATTCTCTATTCATAACGGACGATCCCGTCAGGCATACATGAAGGCGTACTAAACACGTTCTCAGTACAACTATAAAATCAGTTAAAACGCATTCCGATGTTTGTTCTTTTTATATACATCATCGGGTGTACGGACATGCATCTATGTTTGCGTTAGCACGATAACATCACGACGACGACTGGGGGGAAATAATACCAATACACGCAATCTACGTAAACCGAATTTTTAAAAAAATAATCAGTTTGTCTGACGATCGCAAAAGCGTGAAAACCAGGGTCACAAACTCACATCAATCCAACCATATATATATATATATATATATATATATATATATATATATATTATAAGTTAATAGACTTAAAATATGGTTTTTCGCTACACAGTTCCAACCATGTTTCAAAAATGGAAGCGAAAAGCCCTGAATTTAATTTTGTACTCAAATTAAAGACATTAGTTCCAAAATTCGCTTGAGGATGAAATGGAACTAATGACTTTAATTTAAGTACAAAATTAAATTCAGGGTTTTTAGCTTCCATTTTTGAAACATGGTTGGAACTGTGTAGCGAAAAACCATATTTTAAGTCTATTAACTTATAATCTATAAGAACACCGGATTATATATCTTACTGTTTTTTCTTATTATTATATATATATATATATATATATATATATATATATATATATATATATATATATATATATATGTTTGTGTGTGCGTGTTTGTGTGTGCGTGTGTGTGTGTGTGTGTGTGTGTGTGTGTGTGTGTGTGTGTGAACATATAGCTGTAGACGAAATGTAAACACTGTAGAAGCTTGTAAAATTAAAACATTCCGGTGATAAATATACGGTGACCATCATTGGTTTGTTTTTCATTGAAATTTTTCCTCGTTCTCTTTCAGCTTTCTTATATATGACACGAAACCTCTAACAATGGGTGATGAGGATACTGCGCACGTTTCCGACATTAAGTGAATATATATTTACCCCAGAGAATAGTGAGCCCGAGAACTGTAAACATTATCACATCTGATAAATTCTCCTTTTATTGAGTCTGAACAAAAAGCATCACGGATATCGTTGCAGAACAAGTTTAAATTCTAAAGAAAAACAAACGGAAAATAAACGCGAATGACCTAGAGTAGATTTTCTGTTATTATTATTATTATTATTATTATTATTATTATTATTATTATTACTTTTTTTTGTACCAGTGGGTACGCTTTACATTTTGAATCGGTTATAGAACATAGTGGGTTCGCCTATGTTGTCTTATCTCCAATGTGAGTCCTGTGCAGGGCGCCCTGGGCTAGTGTCGTTACATTCCCGGTTTAATGGAATCAATCCAAATGCCCTGATAGGATCTAAGCAGAAAAAGGAATGAAGAAAGATTTGGTAGTCAGGAGGGGGGGAAATACAATGAACTGTGATAAATAAATCAATATATTCAGAGAAAAGGAAGATATCAAGAAGAGAGGGAGAAGGAGAAAAATTTAAAAAAAGCACATACGATGAGAGAGAAAGAGATAGAAAAATGTAATTGAAAGAGTAAAAAGAGAAACAAGATAATAACTAGAGAGGGTTGGAGAAAGAGAGAAATGACAAAAAAGATGAATACTATAGAAATGAGGGTGAAAGTGAGAGAGAGTGATTGAAATAGCGAAGAAGAGAACCAAGGTAACCTACGAGAATGAGTGATGGAGAGAATGAAAGCAAAACGAATAATGGAAAAAAAAATGAGAGAGCAAGGAAGAGAGAAAATGATCGAAAGGGGAAACAAGATAACAGGGAGAGAGAAAAAGAGAGAATACAAATAGATGTATAGTATAGAAATGAAATAAATGATGCAAAATCTTTTCACTCCAGGCAAGGTGATAATCTCACTAAGACGTAAAGGAGTTACTGGGAGTGGAAGAGAATGTGAAGACTTCAGTGTGGAGAAAGAAAGATGAAATAAAAAGATTCGACAAGACAGATGATTCGACTGACGTTGCAATTTAAATCTTCGAAGATTCTAGTTAGCAGGGAATCAATAAATTGGAAGAGGCATCCACGGGTGACAAGTGCAAGCAAAGAAACTATTACAATAGAAATGTGGTTATATCTATTTATTTTCAAAAGTAAACGATGGAGCCTATCTATCCAGGCTAGTAATACGCTTAAATACACGCAGTTCATATATAAAGGAGGACTCTTTAGAATTGCCATGAAATATTTATAGAAAAGACAGAAAGAACACACATAACGACAGTGAGTGAAGTCACGATGCCAGGTCATGACTTGTAACAGTCCATAACCTTCTTTGGATTTTGTCGAGAATATAGAGTTGTATAAAAAGAGCGCCAGACCAGATATGCTAGAAATATCCTATGAAACGAAGAATGGTAGATTTATTAATGTATATAACATGGATTCTGACAAAAAATGTCTGATACGAATGAGTGACTCAAACTTTTTTAGCAGCAGATGTAGCAATTGATTTAATAAAATCAAACGCCTTCATTTCAGTAGAGAACGTTAAATCAGGAACGTACAATGAGTTTCTATCCGGTATGTAGGTATGATTCATGTAGATGTTGGGGAAAATTTTCTCTTTGATGATTAAAGGTAGTAGTTACGTTTTGGTGGCGTTTAAATTTAAAAGCCGTTTCTTGCACTAGTTAACAACTGATTGCTGGTAAATTTCAAAATCAGCCTCCAGTTTCAGTTTCTCGGCCCAATCAGATTAACTATTAAGGCAGAAGTAATAGCTGTGTCATCAGCATGGAGACCTATATAGAACTGATGATATCCAGAGATTCTTTGATGAAGATATTAAAAAAAAACAAAAAAAACGTAGAGCATTTTTAACGTGAAATTATCTAGAATCGTGGCCGTTCAACACGATTTTCATTATCCGATTTGTTATGGATGATGTGATCAATTAAATATCCGGTCAGAAATAACATAGGCCTAGAGCTTGTGGAGAAGGCGATCATGAGAAAACTTGTCAAACGCCTTAGAGATAAATAAAGCCACAGATCGAGCTCTGTCATTCTTATCTAAAGCCTGATGAAAGAATTCATCAATGACCTTTAGCACATCGTCGGTTGACCTTGAGAAATGGAAACCATAATATTTATCAGAATGAAGGCCGCGTGAAATGAGATCCTTAAGCAATTCAGAGTTGATTAGAGTCTCCAGTACTTTGCCAAAATTAAGTAAACGACCAGTGGGAAGGCAATTCGATGGATCTGGAGGCTCATAGAGTTCTTAAACAGGAACTATAGAAGAGAATTTGCCAAAAGCTGAAAAGCAAGTAGCAGCAAGTTATTTGTTGTAGAGTTTGGAGAGAACTGGAATCAGTTTAGAATCATTTCTCTACCTATGTTGTAGTATTC
The DNA here is from genome assembly GCA_963932145.1 of Acanthosepion lycidas. Lineage (NCBI taxonomy): Eukaryota > Metazoa > Mollusca > Cephalopoda > Sepiida > Sepiidae > Acanthosepion > Acanthosepion lycidas. The sequence goes on from OZ010605.1 coordinate 3,527,681, forward strand.
TTTGAGAAGTGTGATACGAATTCTATCTACCACATAGATATAAAAATGGCTGCGATAGTGTAAATGGCTTGAACCAAAATATGGACTTTGAAGAGTTAATCCACAACTTCGAGCACAATACCCCAATTTTTTTCCGAGAATTGGAAAAATTTAATAATTAAGCAAACACAATTTGTCGGTTAACAAACTATTATATAGATACATACATGCATATATATATATATATATATATATATATATATATATATATATATATATATATATATATATATATATAGCCTTAAACAAAACGGACGTCATACCTAAGGTACCGTTCGGCCAACACTTTTTCAAAGGTATTCGTTGGTAATATTAAATATAAATGAATATAAAGACACATTTAATAAAATAAATGAGGAAGGAAAGGTGGACATCCACTAAAAGACAATTATTAATTATATACCTTTCCCTCCTCATTTATTTTATAAAGTGTGTCTTTATATTCATTTATATTTAATATTGCCAACGAATATTTTTGAAAAAGTGATGGCCAAAAGGTACCTTAGGTATGACGTCCGTTTTGCTTAAGGCTATATATCAGTTCTTTGGGTGCAAACCACCTTCTCTCGTCTGTTACTCTCTCTATAGCTCTGAAATTCTCTAAATTTCATTTTTTTATTTCCGGAGTTATTTTTTCTGTTTTCTTTTTGAATTTGTAGGTCTGATGAATTGGATCGTATTTACGATTCCAATGGAATAAATTATGACCATGGAATATTAGTGTTTAAGCCTTTTTATATATATATATATATATATATATATATATATATATATATATATATATATATATATATATATATATATATATATATATATATATATGTGTGTGTGTGTGTGTGTGTGTGTGTGTGTGTATGTATATATATTAGATTGGTGCAAAAATAATGACGTAATAATGTCTTTTTTAACGTTAAAAATACGTCAGAAAACGACATTATTACGTCATTATTTTTGCACCAACCTAATATATATATATATATATATATATATATATATATATATATATATATAAAACATATTGTTTTAAGGTATGCAATATTTCTGTATAACAGGGTTCAGTATCATGTATACATTCTGTTTAATTACAAAAGTTGATACCTTCCCTAATTCGCTGAAAAAAAAAACAGACGAAAAAAAGCCCTAAACTTTATAAAATCAAATTTTTATCGTTAGAATCTTTATATTATTATTAAGAGTAAATTAATTTAATTTTTTAAAATCTCTTCTAGCACTTCGAAATATTGATTAAAAATCTTGTTTCCTTGCATCACCGAGGAGACCAAAGATGAGTAAAGGAGATTTTAACCTTTTTTGCGGAGAAAAAACTTTTATGTAGAAATTCTTGGAAAAAATCTAATAATTGTCGGATTTTAATGAAACTTTCAGGACTTATTCACAAATTATTTCTAATATATTTTTTTTAGAAAATATTGTTAAAAATATTTTTTTAATTCTGTTACACCCCCGACTAAATTATGAAATTTCAAGAAATTAAATATTCAGTTCATATATTAGTTAAAATCAGAGACCATTAGAGAATTTAAAACATCATTTTTTTGTGTAAGACAGAAACACCATTTACAGAAAATATATTCTGAATCGTAAAATATAAAATTGCACCAAAACTAAGACATTCTTCAGTTAGAAAAGCTTTTAATTACTTATATCACTATGTTAAATCAAAGAAACTATTATCCCAAGAAAAACTGATTTTCGTTGAATAATGAATCTTTTTCAAGAATTGGTTTCATCTTTTTTAATGTCAATTAGAATAATTTATTAAGTTTTAAATCTTTGCCTATCCCTACAAACCATTTTCAACGTCTTTAAGTGGATCATAGCTGACATTAAGCGAATGGACACCTAGATGAGAAAGCTTTTCATTTGCCACAACATGCTTCATCATAAGGCAGATGTTGATAGTCTGTGTGTCTTCAGAACCAAAGAGAACTTGTCATACCAAACCAAAACAACCAGTCTTCAGTGTTCCCTGGAAACTACTGAAGACTGTATGATGATCTGTGTCAAGCAAAATGAGAGAAATAAGAAACTTTACTCAGTAATAAAGGAAGCCAACGATTTAATAATGGAATTTCAAGGGTGAAGTGCAAGTAAACCATAATAAATCTATTGTAACGGCAAAGAAGCTAAAAAACAAAGCAAAATCAAATGAAATAGATCTTCTGCAAATCGATGGCCGGATAAACCTCTTTATAGTCAATACTATGCTCCTACCAAACAAGCTGATGCAGAACAACACTGTACACATCAGCGGTTACATAGTGCAGGGTTAAAAGTTGAAGCCGAAGGTTTTATTCTTGTCGAACAGGACAAATTAACTAGAATAACTAGAACAATGTTAACTAGAAATAACCTAGCATAGATACTGAAAAAATATGTTTAGCCGAAATGCAGATTCTGTGATAAATATCCAGAAACAATTTACAATCTTGCATCAGGTTGCACGGTGTTAGTACCAACTGAATTTAAAAGTCGATATGATAGATTTGGTCAGTATCTGCACTGGAAAATATGCCACATTTACGAGAACGAAATTGGTATGAACATCGCTCAGACCCGGTTACAGAGATTGAACCTCTAACAATTTTATGAGAGTTACACACAGCCATAAAAATCAAAGCTTATCTCCCTGATATCGTGACCACAAAAACAAAACGTGTTTTCTTATTGACATGCTGGTCCCTGGGGATTGTAATGTATCTTTGAAAATAGTAAAAATACATGATTCTTGAAGTGAATAATTGAAAAATGTGGAACATGAGGACATCAAAAAATTCCAGTTGTAATTAGAGATCTCGTAATGATTGGAGAACGATTGATTGAATCTTTTATTTTATTTTTTTCGATTTCATGGCTTGAGGTATAATGTCAAACAATGTGCTATCAACGGAAAATGAAAAACGACTGTAATTTGGACAAACATCATAAAGTGCACATTGAGAAAATGTATTCAGAATCTACCGGACTTTCGATCCTTAAAAGGCACGAGGATAGCGACGTATGCAAATTGCAAATTACTCCCCCCACGCACCACCGATGGGGGAGGAAATGAGCAGAATGACAGTAGGGTTCCATAAAATTTATACTGATCTTTTTGATTAATTCCTCGTGGTAACTGATCAACTAACAGATAGTTCCAAGATTAGCAAGATCTCTATCGTTTTAAGCACGTTTCTGTTTCATGCCTTCACGCTGGTGACGTTTTATTCGTTTTGATGCGTTTATTATCAGGACAGGTGGGTTTTTTTCCTTACAAGTCAAGCGACGTTTGTCCAAAAAATTATGATATTTTGTAAAGTTTTTCTATATTTTCATAATTTTAAAAACATATTTAAATATATCTTGAAGAAGACCTACTGACGAAATACTTTTAAACGTTTGCAAACACTCTATTTTTTTCTTTTTCTTTACTTAAATTACGCTCTTCTCTAGAGGATGTATTATTATTATTATTATTATTATTATTATTATTATTATTATTATTATTATTATTATTATTCAAATTTGCAGTCCCAGCCGATAAAACCTCTTGGGAAAAGATTGAGTAACTAAGCAAATAAAATGTCATATCAAGACAAGATTATTACCTGATACTATTGGGGCACTTGAAATTATACCAAAAGGAGGAAATAAATAGGTGGGTCTAATTCCTGACATCTCTAAAATATAGGAATTGCAAGATATTTTCCGCGTACTTCTTGGTGCGTAGATAACTTTTCATACAATCACTACGATTTGTATGACAACACGTCGTTTATGCTTTTCGGATAAAATATGAAAAAACTACTGATAAACAAAATCACCATCACATTAAGCACGTTTCAGTTTCATGCCTTTACGCTGGCGGCGTTTCATTCTTTTTTACGTGTTTATTACCAGGACAGCCATTTTTTTCATTATAAAACCTGCAAGGTTCTTACAAAGACTGGCAATTTTTGTAGTTTTATATATTTTTATATTTGACAATCTTTTTAAAATATTTCTTAAAGAATATTGTTTAACATTGTCAAACACTGTGTTTTTCTTTCCATCTTCTTTTAATACTAATAACAGTAAAAGAAATAGAAATACTATCAAAATACAAGGAATTCTAAAAAAAAAAAAGTGACATAATTCCACTTGTAGTTAGAACGCTAGGTTGGATTCGAGAGGGTTCCGATAAACACATTAAATGGATCTCTTGTAGTCCACGCCCTAAAGAAATACAAAACATTGTTTTGGCATGTAGAACTTACACCTTAAAAAGTGATTTATCTATGCAATATGTATATGATCTTTAGTTTTCGCAAATATTTTCAGCGGAAAATATCATGAAGCTATTTCTGACCATACGTCTCTTGTTGGGACCCGGCAGAAAAAATGAGTATTCATCAGAAATCGAATAATAATAATAATAATAATAATAATAATAATAATAATAATAATAATAATAATAATAATAATTATAATAATAGTAATAATAATAATAATTATTATTATTAATGCAGATTCTGTGTTAAGTATCTACAAACAATTGACCGTCTTGTATGAAGTTGCAGGGTATTAGCAACCATTCAATATATAACCCAGCATGACAAATTGAACCAATATCTGCATTGGAAAATATGAAACTTTTACGGAAAGGAACCTGCAAGAAGATGGTATGAACGCAACCCTGACCGCAACTCATTTACAAATATAGAAGCTGTAACAATTTTATGGGATTTTACAATACACACAAACAGAAGGATCAAATCTAATTGCCAAGACATCGCGATTAGAGACCGCAAAGAGAAAATATGCTTTCCTATTGACATGACAGTTCAAGCTGACTGTAATGTATCTTTGAAGATCTTCAAATAACTATCAAAGACAAGGACCTTGAAAACGAATTCTCAAAAATGTAGCACATCAGGACATCAAAAATACCTGTTGCAGTTGGAGCCCTCGGATTGATTGGAAAAGATTGCGATAGACTCATTGAAGGGATTCCTGGTAGCTCAAGCCTTAAAGAATACAAAAGAATGTTACTCACAAGTACAGCCCAAACCTTACGGTGGACTTTATCTATGTAATATATGTGTGATCTTAGGGTTTTTTTAATTTTTTTTTTATTTAACACTCAGTGGAAAATGTCGAGGAATGAAAGAAATAAAGCAAATAAAGAAAATAAATAAATCAAAAGGAAAGAAAAGAATGAAAGAAAAGAAAGAAAATAAATAAATAAATAAATAAATAAATAAAAAGAAATAATGAAAGAAAGGATGAATGGAATAAATAAATGAAGGAAAATAAATAAGCAAATAAATAAAAAAAATTGAAAGGAAATTATATAAATAAATGAATAAAAAGAAAGAAAGAACAGAATGAAAGAAAAGAAAGAAAGTGGATAAATAAATAAAAAAAAGTAAAGAATGAAAGAAAGAAAAATGAAGGAAAGCAATAAAAGAAAAATAATTAAATATATAAAAAAGAAAATTTGAACGAAATTAGGATAAATGAAAAAAAAGGAAAGAAAGACTGAAAGAAAAGAATGAAAGAAAAGAATGAAAGAAAAGAAAGAAAGAAAAGAAGGAAAGTAGATAAATAAATAAAAAGAAAGGATGAAAGAAAGAAGGAATGAAATAAAGGAATAAAAGAAAAGAAATAATTAAATATATAAAAAAAGGAAGTTTAAACGAAATTAAAATAAATGAAAAGAAAATGAAAGAAAGACTGGAAGAAAAGAATGAAAGAAAAGAAAGAAAGAAAAGAAGGAAAGGAGATAGAAAAAGAAAGAAAGAATGAAACGGCAGAAACAAATAAAGAAAAATGAAAATAAAAATAACGAAAAGTGAATGAGTAATATAAATTGTACATGAAGGAAATCAATTAGATGACTGGAAATTAATAAAGGTCTCAAATAGAATTTCAAACAAAATGAAAGGACAGCATAAAACTTATATAGAAAAACGAAGACATCACAAAACTAAATTCATAGACATCTGCCAATACTAAATATTAAGGAGGAAAAAATGACAGTAAAAATGTTTGATGTCATGTCCGTTTTCTTCGTTTGATGGAGTAAAGTTCAGGTCAAAACAAAATAAAATACATTTAAATATCGAGTTTCTCGCAAAATATTGTGCGAAAATATGGAACAACAAAAAGACGACAAAAGATAAAGTAAAAAACAAAAAACAAAAAAACCAAACCAAGAACGGCAAAACAGAATGACTAACTAAGAGAGAAAATCATTAAAAAAAAAGATACCTGTTAGAAGTGTAGAACAATAATTATTGTGCGTTTGGCTATCTGTGTATTTATCAATTGGTTTGAGCAAAAGGAACAAGGGTGGAGAAGAGAGAAATGTAGAACAGAGAGTTTCTGCGCTTGACGCTTATCTGATTGTAAATCCAGTGGTAAAAAGTGGAAGAAAACGGAGATGTCGTTCCGGAAACTACCGAAAACAAACAAAAATGAATGAGCGCTATAAAAAAGGGCGGGCAAGTTTTAGTAGTAGCAACAGCTAGAGGAATTATGACTGGAGCTTTAGCTGAATCGGCACATTTTTATTTTATTGGCTTTCTATTTGTTTTTGGTCCTTCATCATTATTATTATATTTTTGGTGTGACAAAGAAGTTCGTTTCCTACGTGCTAATAGGATTTGGATTATTCTTTTAGACGTCGAAGAGAGATCATAGCGATATCTGAATCTTGTTGAACATGAAAAAAAGGCTTATATTTATACACTACAGTTCAAAAGTTTGGGGAAAGGCCGGATAATTTTTTAAGTTGACCCAAAAAGTAGTTGTTTCGAACTTTAATTATGAGAAAATTATTTTACATGGTAAAAAAGTTGGGTATGATTTTTTATTCGAAATTTTATTATGTCAAAATTACATTTTTCTCTCGTAAAAATCTCCTACTTCGGCCTCAATTACTTAAGCATACATTTTTGGCATTCATTGCAAAAGTTTCTTAAAGTTTGATAATTGATTCCATTCTATTTTAATGACACTGAGAGCGCACATTAATTTTTGTTTTTTCCCTCTTCTGTGAAGTGTCACATGCTAATTCAGGGAGTAACTTCAAATTTTGGAATTGTAGTAATATATATATATATATATATATATATATATATATATATATATATATATATATATAGGGAGTTGTGGAGCGTCATGATTGTCCCAGTTCCGAAGGTAGATAGAAAATGAAAGAAGAGTGGCATTATATAGTTGTCGAGCACCATTTCTTTTGTTTACAGCCCAAAATAACATTTGTCGGATAAGATAAAACGTGTGTGTTCATTTACAATCCTGGTATCAGCATAAATAAACCAAAATGCCTAAGGGAAGTGGAGGCTAGGAAAAACTAACTCAGGAATGTCAAATGAAAAAATTCTAGATCGGAGGCGACATTTTCGAAGGTTCGCCATGCTATCAGGGATGCTTTTCTGGAATTGATGGGACAACAGCGTGCAGGCCTTTACCGCAGCACACTCAAACTGGTAGGAGATACGTAGTTCAAGTGTCGAACTCTGTCGGAACTCCAATTCCCAAATGTAATTGCTTCCTTTGACATTCACGGTTGTTATGACAAAAAAAAAAATCCTCACGCTCCTCTCCGCTGTTTTCGTCTAAAAACACAAGGGTAATTAAATTACCAATCAAATAAAGGCCACGCGGTGTTCGCAATACGCATTTCAAAGCCCTAAAATTGATATAAATCAATTTTACCAAAACGGCAGATCCGATTTTTCTGGCATTAGTGAAAGACCCTTACACCTATCAAGCCTAACCGGACCAGCAACTCCATCAAGGTGCTTCTATCAACAGCGACAGCAGCTAGGACTTCCTCTCGACGACATCTTTATGCACCGCGACTCCTCAGGATGTAGGCGACCACGGCTCTACTTAGTTCTCAGTCCCTTTCAGCTCTTAATAACTATTGCATTTCTTTTATTTCTATTAAACCCTGTTCCACCATATACCAAAAGCAGTAACAACTAAAATGGATGGCACATAATTCGAAGAGAAAATAAAGGTATTATTGCAAGATTCCGCATCAGTTCAAAAAAAAAAAAATAGTTAGAAAACCCTCACTGAAGAAAAAGAGATCACAACAACTGGAATTGAGAAACCAGTACTGACTGGACGGTCAATGAATGTCAAATGTTTCCTTATAGGAAAACGGCTAATATTAGCATTACCACTGCTATAATGACAGCGTGAACGATTAGAGAAATTAGCACATTAATGTTTAGATTATCCAGTTAAATACATTTCTTTATGTACCAAATTCGAATAAAGCAACAGCGTGATATGTATGGAAACGCTACACTGATATATCCCTGAGAAAGTAGAACAGAATTTCTAAAATTGTGTAATACCAGCGAAATGCTTTCGCTGGATCGTGAAAGTAGACTGACATTTCCAAAGAATTCAAATATTTAGTTATCTTATTTATGGGCGATAATAATTTCGGTCAATCGTGCTATTTCTGTTCTTTTCTAAATTCATCGAACCATCGCCAGAGTTCTGATTTCCAGTCTGTCCCGACGGGTCTAGAAATATTCATTTTGATACTTTTACCACATTATTTCGTTTAAAGAAAAAAGCTGACCGTTTCCATAGACATTCTGACTTTGCTTTACCGTTTCATTTTCATTGATAACCAAATTCCTTGTTTCTTTTATTACGTTCAGAGATTTTTCTTCTTTTTATGTGCGTGTCTTTTCAGGGCGTAGACAATCATGGCTCTCCACTTCCCCTTATCCCTTGGAGCTCTCAATATGTTTCGTCCCTCTGCCACCTCTCCCAGACAAGGTTCTGTCATCCACTTGCTTTTGCTCACCAGGTTTGTCGTGCGTTGCTTTCCCTCGTCTCTTTTTCCCTCTATTCGTCCTGTGAGTATCTCCAGGCCCTCCTTCCTCATTACGTGTCCCAGAAACTTCAGCTGCCTCTTCCTGATGTTGAGTATAAGCCTCCACCTTGTTTGCATCCTTTACCTCATCGTTGCTCACACACTCGGTCCATGATATCCTCAGCATCCTTCTGTAGAAGCATATCTCCGTTGTCTTGTCTCTGTTTCATCTTTGAGGAGACCGTCCAAGATTTGCCGCCCTAAAGAAGGACAGATGCTACGTAACAGCTAAGTACTCTTTTCGTTGTTACCAAAGAAATTCTTCTGTCTCACACTACTATCCGCAACTTTTGGGATGCGTCCTTTGAAATTCCTTGTCTGTTTGATTTTAGTGTCCCTGACCTGTAAATCGCATTTCGGGTTCATCCATTTACTGATGACCATGCATTTTGTCTTCTTGTAGTTTATGCTTAGTCCTTTCTTCTCGCTCTCCCTCGCTACCTTCTGCAGGAGGTTTTGTCATTTCTTTTCCGTGTCTGCTATCAGGCACTGTGTCGCCTGCGTATCATACGTTGTTATGATTCTGGCCGCCAATGCTGACTTTTTTATCCGCTTTATTTTAGAGTTCAGCACTGCAATGTTCACATTCTCACCTGGATAGAGTTCAGAATCATCTAATTGGTTTGTAGGGCATAAGCATATGCTCTCTTTTACACAGAGGCAGCATTGCAAGCTTATTGCAATTATATCGCTATTTTTTTTGGCAAATGTCCAGATAAGATCCATTTTTATTTCAACTAGTTCAGACTTTTAAATCTAGAACAAGCCGTGATACTTCCTCGGAGTCGTATCATCATAATTTATTCCATAACACCAATGTTAGGAAACCTTTTCAGTGACCGAAATACTAATTTGTGCAACAGACTTCTGTTTTTGTGCTTCCCTGAGTCCTGCAATCTAATACTCCTTAAGTCAAAGAGAAAATAATATCTATCACTGGCATCCACATAATTTCAATTCCTACCATCTTTATTATTCATCCGTCCTGTGTATGCTGATAAACTACATCCGCGCCCTGGGTAAGACGATAAACTACGTCCAGCAGCAAGGCCTCTGTTCAGGAGGTTTTGAGGAGCGTGAAACCACGTCTTAATTGATGGTGTTCCCATGTCCACCCTGACCCGCCGTGGTAGCATCTGTTAAAGTCCCAGCTTTGGGGAAATTGTTAAAACCCAAACTTGTGTAAAAATAGGTTTCAATACCACAAATACTTTGTAATAAAAAATATGACTAGCAATAATTTTTGAAAGAAAAATTATCACCTGCAATACTTAAAAAAAATACCAGCAATACAAACAGCTATATATTCTTTTGGAAAAAAATTGTGACCAGCTATAGATTTTCTCAAGGAAAAATGTTCGCAGAAATAGATTTTAGAAGAAAAACATTACCAGCAATAAAAAAATTTGTCGGCATTAAATAACCTATTGAGTAAATATGCTGTAAAACAAAACAAAATAAAACAAACTCTCTTATTCATATGTGAACAGTTAGCATCTACATTGAGTGAACTCGAGCCTTGTATTAAATGAATTATTTCATAAAAAAATACTAGTCTTTGTTATCTGTTGAATATTTTTATCGTGTTCATTCTGTTCTCCTTCCTTTCTTAAGTTTCTTTTCTTTAACCTGTTTTTCAATGCTGTGTTATGAGTTATTCAGTTCCCCTAAAATTCAATTTTTTATACAGTTTTAGTTCCCATTTCAGATTATTCATTCTTTCAAACAGACATTTATTAAACAATTTTCAATAAAATCCTCTTCGATTCAGTTGAAGAAATTTGGATTCAGTTTTTCTTTCATCTCTCGAGGAGACAGTATATTGCATGCGATGAAATTCTTTATTAAAAACCTGGCGTTTACCGGTTTTCAATCTCGAATAATACGTGACGCAGAAACACTTGCCGCGCATTCTGTAAAGGGAGATAACTTCAGTCTTCCTTTATGCACACACTGTTACATATGTATGTATTGAAATATTTGATGCATGTCCATTAATTTTGCTCTGGGAATATCTTTTTCATTCTTTGGTTTTTTGCAAGACTTTTTTTTTTTCTTTATTTTATTTTTCTTGTTTCGTTTTCCATTCTTTCTTTAAACATTTTCTATTTCTTCACCAATTTTATTTTTCTTTCGGATTTTCAATCTACGATAACACGTGACACAGAAACACTTGCCATGCATTCTGTAAAGGGAGATAAATCCAGTATTTTTTTTTTTTTTTTATAAACACACTGTTACATATGTATGTATTGAAATTTCTGATGCATGTCCATTAATTTTGCTCTGGGAATATATTTTCATTCTTTGCTTTTTTTATAGACAATTCTTTTTTTCTTTTTGTACTTTATTTTTCTTTCGTTTTTTTTTTTTCTTTCTTTCGTTATTTCTATCTTTCTTCAAACATTTTCTGCTTCTTCTGTTTTATTTTTCTTCTGATTCCGCTTATTTGGTTCTTTTTCACATTTGATGTCCATTAGTACCACACTTATTCTTTTGTTTTTTAACTCGCTTTTTTTCCATTAGAAGTGGCAGTGACACGAGAGATTTACAATGTGACAATACACTACATATATATATATGTGTGTGTGTGTGTATGCGCGCGTGTGTTTATGAGTGTTCCATCATTTCTCATTGCATTATCCACTAGTTTTGCTACAATTTTGAATATATTAATATTTATTTTCTTTTTGTATCTACACGAAATATTTTGTGTTTAAAAAGTAACGCCAACTTCTTCTCAAAATGGCGATAGCTCGGAGCAAATTTTCGCTACCGATGACGTTTAAATGTTTACGTTACGATATACGGTAAACTATTTTCTGCCACATATTTACACAAATTGTTTGCAATTATCAAAGCCAGTTCGCCATTTTTGGCTGACATATCAGATCATTTATTTATGTTTTATATTAAAAAAAAATAAATAAAATTACTGATAATCTACAGCATCTTTGTAAAAATTAGTCTTCTTGAAATTATACCATTTCAGATTCAATTTGGGATTAAGCAAATTTTAAATGGAATAGCCAAATTCAGAATGGGACATAGCAAATTCAAAATGAAATAAGCAAGTTTGATTTGGACCGAAGCGAATTCATAATGAAATAAGCAATTTTGAATTGGAGTTAAGAGAATTCATTATTAACTAGGCGAATTCAAATTGGAACAATACATCTTTTTTCCATAAATAGTGATTGGCAATTGAAATTTTTCCAAGATGTTCCGCCAACTCTCTCCAGTGTCTATAGGAATTAAACGCTGCCAATATCTGAATTCTTTTCATTTTAGACTCGTTCATCGTTAGATGTTTTCTGCGCGATGACATTGTAATAATTACTGCTGTTTAACTATTAAAAAAGTCAATTTCCAATCACTATCAACTGTCCGGTAAATCAGATAATTAAAAATCGGAGCGCAGCGTTGCGTAGATTCTACTATCAATCTTTTACAAGAGGTAATTCTTGAACGGGTAAATTTGTGTCAAAGTTTCTGGCACTTTCATTGGTAAAACAATGAGTTAGAAGAGAAGAAGAAAGAGATGGATAGACTGTATATAGTGTTAAAAAGATAGAGAATAAGTGAGAGTTATACAAAATGAAATGATTTAGGGAACAACAGGGCAAATCTCAAAAGTTCTAAGAGAAAGCAGCAAGGAAATACTGAATGGATATATCAAGACAGAGTTTGAAAAGGGGTAGGATCTTAAGTGATTATTAAGCGCTGAAAATTGCATAAAAAAAACGTACATATTTCATGAATTTTCTTGATTAATTGATTGCTCCTAGAAGATAAAACATTGCAATTGTAAAGTTTTTTTAAGATTACTATTTTATCATGAAAATATTTATTTAAATCTTTTTAGCGAACTGCTCAGTCTCTAATTGAATTTGCCTAATCACTTTTGTACTTGCTAAGACCCAAATCAAATTTGCTTATTCCATTTTGAATTTGACTATTTCATTTTGAATTTGCTTAGTCCCATTTTTAATCTGCTTAGTCCCATTTTGAATCTGCTTAGTCCCATTTTGAATTTGACTATACCATTTTGAATTTTCTATGTTCCAATTTAAATTTGACTATTCTATTTTTAATTTGCTACATTCTATTTAGAATTTAATATCCTATTTGGAATTTGCTATGTCTCATTTTGTATTTGAATATTACATTTTGAACTTGGCCATTTCATTATGAACTTGCTTAGTCTTAAAATAATTTTGATTAGACCAAAATTGAACATGAAACTGTAGATTCGGAACCATTTTCAGAAACAAGGAATTGTAAACTCTAATGCATTCAGCTAGGAAGAAGCTTATGTTCAGATCCATTGCTGACGTCTAAACCACCATTAAACAGAGAATTGGTGAGGCCCTTGAAGAAGGAAATACCACAGGGACCATAACAATAGATATCTCGAAGGCGTTTGACAAGTTGTGGCACAAAGGTTTGCTACACAATCTCTCCAGCTATGAAATCACTGGAAGGGTTTTCTCAATCATGAAATTATTCCTAATAGGCAGATTCTTGAAGGTAGTTATTAATGACCAATCCTCTAGGGCCCACTTCTCGACAAACCCTTCTTCTGTTTGAAAGGAATAATAACCTAAGAATATAATACGATTATATGTACACATATATGTCGATAACACGGGTGCACGTCTATAATCCTTGGGGATCGGAGATTGTTAGCTAACGTCTCTTCCGGTCTAACACTAACTTCCCAGTGTGAAAGAACTGACTGTATATATTCAATGCCTCTAACGTCAAATTGGTTAGATTCCATCATCACTAATCAGACCATGAACTACCGCATTTCCTGATGAACAGATGTTCTCTTAAGGAGACAATATGCTTCGAGACGATATTAGGCCTGAAACTCACGCCTGACTTCAAGTGGAATTCCTATATACGACCCATTCCTAAAGGTGCAGGTAAAATTATCAGCTACCTCTACCAAATCAGTAAGCACCTGATTCTTCATTCTATCCATCTCCTTTTATAAAAACCATATGAGGCTGAAAATGGAGTATTGTTGCTATATTTGGGCAGGAGGTGCCCAAACGTCACTTTCCAGTCTTGATAGGGTTCAAAAGCGTCTCCGAGTCTTTGTTGGAGAATAATTATTGTCCACACTCTCACAGGCCGGAAGTTGCGAGCCTCTAACTGTTTTATCGCTACTAAAATGGAAAGTGCTAGGAGGAACTCATCTTGTGGTTCCAACCGGTCAGATCTTCACGCTTCATCCGTATTACTTTGGCGAGAAGTAATTTCCACTCAAAAAGCTTCTTCCCGAGAACCACTGTCCTATAGATTACTTATAGGATGTTTCCTCAATCACTACAATTTTAACCTGTTCAAGTCTAGATTCAACCGTTATCTTCCCCTCTTATCCCTATAAAATATCCTTTACTGTAACCCCTACAATGCATTGTACAGATAAACCCTACTGGAAAAAATGAAATAGTAAAGTTAATTTCCTTCTTTTCTTTGCATTCTAAGAATAGAATTTCAACGTTTGAAACACACCAACCGAGTCTACAAAAACTAGCAAAATATCTGTCACACGATACATGATTGGACACTTATCGCAACAGGTGTTACCGATTCGATCTCAGACAGATGTTATAAACCCTTAAGATAGATTAACATTTATGCCTTACCATGTCCCTTTATGGCGTAGGCGATCATGGTGCACCACAGCTACCTTTTTAAATATACGTTAATTTGGCTTCTTGGGGCAGATAGTGTACTTGTTTCTCTGTGCCTTCTACAGAGTTTCGTGTTTTTCTTTCTCTGAGATTGCTAATTCTTGAGTGTCCAGTCTATTCTGCCTTTAAAGCCATCTCTCACGAGGTAAGTGATCGACTCGTAGCTTTCTTAAGATCATTAGTGCAGACTGACCACAAAAGACAAGGACGGCAATTGAACTGCGCTTGACGATTTCACTTTCCTTAACAGTAAACGTTACAGTCATTGATCAAAATTGTTTTGCGATGATATGATATATTCAGGTTAAATTCGCAATCATCGTTACTCCTTTTATTTTCTGACAATGTTCACACACAAACACACACACAAATACACGCGCGAGCAAACACACACAGAGGTATACACAAACGCACACACACACACTCGCACACATAGACTTGTGTACAGAGATAAAGTTCATTTGATCACTAATCGGGAGATTGTAGATTTTGAGAAGTGGTTAGCCATCTCTTAATTGCTGTTGTTCCCAGGATCATCCTGATTCTGGGGTGGTAGCATCTCTTAGGGTCTCAACTATGGTCAAGTAGATAACAGCAAACTGGGGTCAAAGAATATGAAAGTATAAAAATACATTTTCATTGTTAAAAAAAATGCCAGCAATACATTTTTATATGAGAAATTACTAATGCTCACAAGATAATTAAATTTCAAGATAAATTCATACAGAAAGAGTTTATTTAAAAAAAAAAACAGCTTTTATTAAAAAAAAGTATGTATTAAAATAACGTATACACAGAACATATATATATACACTGACGTCCGCGTAGAAGAAACCTAGGTAGGTTTTTCTGGCTCTTTAGGTTTTCTAATATATATATATATATATATATATATATGTGTGTGTATGTGTATATATTTATTAACTGTAGTATTGGCTGACGCGTTTCGTCTAATGTTGACTTTTCATCTTTCACACACACTCACACACACACACACACACACACACACACACACACAAATATATATATATATATATATATATATATATATATATATATATATATATATATAAACAGGGTGGACGTAAAATTACTGTGGATGATCTAGCGAATATAGCAGTCTTTATCAATTTTCCTCTTCGTAAATGGATTTCTCTTTTGACTAGAGTAGCATTTTTTAAATCAAATTATGTTCAGTGTTCTTACGGTGAGCAACTACTGCATTTGATGTGTTCTTTTGTAAATGATCCCTTTTTTGTTCATAATCGCTTTTATTTTCATCTTGTCTCCCATGTAATACTTGTGGAAATTATTACAAGGGACATACTTCAAATTTTAGCTTATTATTTTGTTTTGTATTACTTTATTCATTTATTATTTTAGGAATAAAGTGCTGTTCAATTTCTTTTTACTAAATGTTCTGATCTCCGATGAAACTAAAGTTGAGCTAAATTTAAAGGATAAGCGACGCGACCTAAAATCCGAAGAAGCTTTGAAAGCTCTTTGAATTTAGCAGTAAGTACTGTCAAGCATCCGTTCAGTATAATGTTCTGGGGATGTTTTTATGGAACTGATTTCTTAAAACATATTGAAAAAGCCTTCAGGAGAGAGCAGTACAAGAGAATTTTAGAGTCTTGTCTGCTCCCTTCTGCTGAAAGGTTGAAAATCGAACCCACCAAGCTCATTTTTATGCAGGATAATGCTCTCTGTCACAAACTGACGAAGGAATACTTTGATGAGAAGCAGGTGAGTGTTATGACATGGCCGCCCCAATCTCCTGACCTCAACCCCATAGAAAACTTATGGAGCATTATAAAGTACAGACTCTCGAGAAAGCAGTTGAGTAATAAAGAGGATTTGATTGTGAATTTCATGGAATTCAATGCTTGGAGAAGAGGTTTGCCAGAACCTAATCAAGTCAATGCCAAAAAGGGTTGAAAAGGTTATTCAAAATAAATGAGGACCCATAGATTATTAAATATTTCGAACTATATTACCTATTATAAATAAATTATACCTCTATTAATCTTTATTTAAAGGTGTTCGGTTATGTTTCTATTGATTACTAGTTGCAAGAAATAAAGTGAATCACTTCTTTTTGCAGACAGTTTTTCGCTAAATCTCATTTATATCCAAAATAATAATTATCAATAGAATACCTTAGGGTGAGTAAACTTTTTACTAGGTGTTCAGGAAGGGGTCTTTATATTAGTAAGATTAGGGCACCTCGATGGGTGTAATGGTTAGCAAGCTTGGCTCTCTAGAACAATTACGACTGAGTAGTGAGTTCGATCCTCACTAGGTGCCCCCTAATTCCGGCCTTGTGCAACATCTAAGCTAAGCTTGTAAAACACTATGGACATCTCGAGGTGTTGTAATGGTTAGCAAGCTTGTCTCGCTAGAACAATTTACGACTGAGTAGTGAGTTCGATACTCACTGGGTGTCTCTTACTTACGGCCTTGTGCCACATGCAAGCTACGGTTGGAAAATTACTATATTAATAAGATTAAAAATTTGTTTGACCCCAAAAACAATAGGCGAAAAAATTGTTCGATCCTCTCTAGGTGCCCCCTAATTCCGGCCTTGTGCCACATCTAAGCTGAGCTTGTAAAACACTATGGGCATCTCGAGGTGTTGTAATGGTTAGCAAGCTTGTCTCGCTAGAACAATTACGACTGAGTAGTGAGTTCGATACTCACTGGGTGTCTCTTACTTACGGCCTTGTGCCACATGCGAGCTACGCTTGGAAAATTACTATATTAGTAAGATTAAAAATTAGTTTGACCCCAAAAACAATAGGCGAAAAAATTGTTAAGTAAAAAAAAAACAAGTCAGGTGAGTCACTTTTATCGAACAGGACTGTAGTTGTAACAAGCTTTAGGTTAAGCTTAGTTAAATACATTTCAATTTTAATTGTGATAAGTGCTGGTGGTTTGAACAATATCTTTTGATGTGTTTGGTTTGTTAGAATGGTTTCTCTCCTATTTTAGAATAAAATACGAGATTTTTATTTTTGGATTGAATATGAAATAATTAGGGTATTGAAGGTGCTTAATGTATTTTAAATATATTTATTATGTTCATGTAAATCTAGAGGACTACGAATTATGAATGCACTTTAAAAGTATTCGATGATAATTCAGAGTGTAATTTTGTTATGTTCAGAATTTAAAAAAAAATAAGTTAATTTGCGATGAACGGTTAGTTTTAGGCTTTTCTCCTTGCGGTGTTAAATGTTATCAAGGGAAAGCAAATATTGTTTGTTTCCATTTAATAAGTAAAGACTATCTTATGGTCGACTTTGTTTAGTTTATCTACCTGTTCAGGTAATATAATACTTTTATTATTTAAATATTTTTCCTAACTGAAGTAACTTTTACAAAAAGGATTTTATGTAACTGAAAAGCGATTCAATGACGAATTTTTAAAACGATATTCAGCGTTTCAAAAATATCCTTCAAACTGTTCAATGGGAATCTTTATAGTGGGAGGCTTATGGATGTGCATGAATGAAAAAAAAATGATCTGTAGTTGAATCAGGGCAGTACGTTAATATCTTCTGTTCCGATGAATTGTGACTTCGTGCTAACATAATCATATCCTGGAATCTCGGTCCCACCTTTTCAGATGTCTCTTCATCTCCAATAGCTTCATGTCTCAACCTCCCGTCTTTGGAATTCTCTTCCTATTACTTGTATCACTGTTAGTTATAATCTCCAACTATTCAAATATAATGTCAAACGACATTTCCAGATGCCTTGCTCTATTCCCAGTCCTTCTCTTTATCCTTTCTTCTATCACGCCTATTTACTCTCGCTCCCACTCTCTTTAACCCCTTCCGTGCTAGTTGCACTCTCGCCTTGCTTGGATGAAATGGTATATATATATATATATATATATATATATATATATATATATATATATATATATATATATATATATATATAATCAGTCACACGTTTCGCTACAACGAGTGGAAATATATTGGATAAATCAGCCGTGCTACAAGCTGGGATTAGCTTCTCAGACCAATATTAATGATAAATAATAGCTACCTTCTTAAGCAATCGGCCATAGTGAGATTCGAACCCTGTTCGTATGTTCCAAATACTAATGATACCTCGGCTATTTTTTTTTTATATTTTGTATCAATTAAGATTGATTTATCTCTATTTGCCGAGCAAATATGTTTTCTTTGGAGAACTGAATCTGAGTAACACTTAGCGAACAACGAAACTATGCAAGATAATATAGTATTAAAAATATGACGATAACTCCGACAGTCATATTAAAATGAGCGACCTTTGATGCATTTCCACAGGCTCTTACACTGATACATTCGCCTACATAAACTTTTAACACATTATATTAGTTCTGCTATCGTTTCTAAAATAAAAGGTTGTGCCGTTCACGTCATTGCAAGTGCAAAGACTTCTGGGCAGAGATTTTGAAGATTTTGGAAATTGAAAGATTCTTATCAGCAAGCGATCCTCCCGTGCAAGTCGAAGAAATCAGCATTGCAAATCTGTCGGCTCAGGACTAATTATTGCGTCAAACACACTCGACAACCCAGTACGGGTAAAAAAAGGCGCAATTTTAGTCCGGATTTTTCTATTATTTCTCTTTGCCGGTTTATTGCTTCACTATATTTTTCGTTCGTTTTCTGAATTGACGCCGACAGAATTGACATTCCTCAAGCGGGGAAAGTGTAATTTGTAACGAAGTAATATTTAGTATTCGAGGAAGAAAAAAAATGAAATCAAATAAAATCAAAGAAGCAATTAGCAGTAATATTCAGTGGATTAAAGGTTGATATGTAGGAAGTCACCTCCCACCAACATAAAAGGAATCAGAATAAGTTGTGTTAGAAAGAAAGAAAGAAAGAAAGAAAGAAAGAAAGAAAGAAAGAAAGATAGAAAGAAAAAAAGAAAGAAATGAG
Organism: Acanthosepion lycidas; assembly: GCA_963932145.1. Classification (NCBI taxonomy): domain Eukaryota; kingdom Metazoa; phylum Mollusca; class Cephalopoda; order Sepiida; family Sepiidae; genus Acanthosepion; species Acanthosepion lycidas. The sequence continues at coordinate 3,547,276 of OZ010605.1, forward strand.
TGTAAAACAAATAAGAGAACGGGGAAAGTAACTTTCAAAAAAAGAAAGAAAGAAAAAAGAGAAAGAATTAATACTGTAAACAAAGTAAAAAAAGACAAGATGAAGAAAGAAAGAAAGAAAGAAAGAAAGAAAGAAAGAAAGAAAGAAATGAGTGTAAAACAAATAAGAGGACGGGGAAAGTAACTTTCAAAAAAAGAAAGAAAGAAAAAAGAGAAAGAATTAATACTGTAAAGAAAGTAAAAAAAAGACAAGACGAAGAAAGAAAGAAAGAAAGAAAGAATGTATGAATGAGAGGGGACAGAGAAGTAGAAAAACGTGAAACAATAGAAGAAAAACAGGGAATAAGAAAGAAAGAGTTGTTTAGAAAGAGAGGGTGAGATTTTAATGAAGATATAATGAAAGAGAAAGGATGGAGTAGAACAAGTAGAGAGACGGAGAGCGAAAATGGAAAGAAGAGTGTGTAGATAAGAGTGTACCGATAGAAAGGCGATGAAATAGAAACAGAAGTTGAGGAAGAGAGAGAGAGAAAGTGTAGTAAACATTAAAGGAAAGAGAATGAGGGAGGGGAGGAGAAGGGCAGTGAGTAAGAGAGTTGAAAGAAGAGAATGCAGAAGAGAATGGAGTAAGAGAAAGACAGCGAAAGAGAAAGAGAAAGTGATGCTGAGAAAGAGAGAGTGAAACTGCGATGAAGATTAAATAAAAGAGAAATCAGAGAGGAGGAGTTGAGAGAGGAAAAGAATATGTGTATAGATAGATAGATATAGAGAGAGGGGGAGAGAGAGAGAGTAGATAAAAATGAACCGGTAGAAAGACAACAAAATAGAAAGAGTATTCGAGAAAGCGAGAGAGAAGGGTAATGACGATTAAAGGAAAGAGAAATGCTAGACGAGGAGAAGTACAGAGAGAGATAGAGAGATGAGGATATAAAAGGGGAGAGAAAATAATGAACCGATAAAAAGACAACGAATTAGAAAGACATGCTGAGAAAGAGACACAGAGAAAGTGCATTGAATATTAAGACTGAAAGAAACATAGAAGAAATGAGAGAGGTGGGTAGGGAGAAAAAGGAAAGAGAAATGAGAGAGAAGGACAACTAGAGGGAGGAATAGAAAGAATGGATATGTTAGAGAGAAAAAGACAGCGCAATAGAAACAAAGAGTCTGAAAGAAAAAGAAAGTGAAAATAAAGATATATTAAAACAAACCTGAGAGGGGATAGATAGAGAGAAAGAGAGGCAGTGGAAGAAGAAAGAATAGGAGAGAGAGAGAGAGAGAGAGAGGGGCGGAATCGACAGATATAAAATAACAGGCATATAGTTGTTAATAAGAGAAAATAAAAGTAATGAAATTACATAGACAAGAAACAAAGGATTGGGATAGAGAGAGAGAGAGAGAGAGAGAGAGAGAGAGAGAGAGAGAGAAGAGTCAGAATGAGTAAGAGGGGAGAGGGGAAATTAGAGAAAAAGAGCAAGGACTGGCAGAAAAAGACAGCGAAAGAGAAAACAGACAAAAGGATATTCCGAAAGAGAAAGTGAAAGATTAATGAACATAAAGAGATATATCAAGAAATATGTGAATAAGACATATAGAGAAAAAGATAAGGAAATAAAGGATGAAACAAAAATGGGGAAAGAGAGGATGAGAGTGTAGAAGAGCCAGGGTGGCTAGAAAAAGACAATGAAAGAGAAACTGCCAGAGAGAAAGTGAAAGTCTAATGAACATAAAAAGCAAAAGACATATTTAGAGTGCGATAGATATACATCCCACATAATGTTAAGACTTTAGCTACAGGAAAACGCCAGTTCTACCTAATGTCTTACCGTTATGTGAGAGGTATTGCTGATAGATACATGTGGGAGGTATTTCTGCCGCGCCATGTATAAACAATGGAAGAGGTGGATTGAGCGAGAAAGATTGATAAATAGATAGATAGATAGAGAGAGAGAGAGAGAGAGAGAGAGAGAGCAAGAAGAGTAAAAAGAAGAGCGATATACGTGACTGTTAGTACGAAACATATCAAGGAGAATGGTATGAACGAATAATAATAATAATAATAATAAGAATAATAATAATAATAATAATAATAATAATAATAATAATAATAGGGAAAGTAAAATAGATCAAATATGGAGGACAATAAAAAGAACCAGGCGAAGAAAGCGGAAGAGAAGAAAATAAGCAGGAGGAATAAAAAAAGAAGAAAACCAGAGAAAGACAAATAAAACAAGCATAAGAAAGGGGGGGATCCATAAGCATCGCCAAAAGAAGAAGAAGAAGAAGAAGAAGAAGAAGAAGAATGAGGTGGCAGAGGAGAAATAGTAGTAGGAGGAGGATGAAGAGAAGGATTTGAAGAAGTGGGTAAGGGAAAAGAGAGAATTATGAAAGAGAGTTAAAGTCTCTAAAAATGAGAAGGAGAGGGGGATTCAAAGCAGAAAAAAGATTTCGAATAAGTTAGAAAGAGATGTTGAAAAAATTATGAAGAAGAGCAGGCGTGAAGCAGTAAGGAATAAAAATAATGAAGAACCAAGAACGAAGTGGAAGAATTAAAAAAGATAAAGATAAATGTTGGACGAGGAAAAGAAGAAGAAGAAGAAGAAGAAGAAGAAGAAGAAGAAGAAGAAGAAGAAGGAGGAGTTAAATTTTAATTAGTTTGAATATCAAGCCGTCTGTTTACGGAAAGACAAAATGTTGGAAATAAGTTTAAAACGCAGAGGAAGCATTTGACATAAAATAAAACGAATAATGTTTTAAAGATGGAATGGGAGGAGAAAGAGAGAAGGAACATAGAAAAGAAGGGCATGGAGAACGGAATCTAAAGAAGTAGTAAAGGAGGGCCAAAAATACATAGAATTCGAAATAAAAATTGCTTCAGGCGGAGGATAAAGCGGGCAACGTGTAACTGTTAAAGATTAAAAAAAAATAGAATTTGCGAATGGGTGATAAGATAACTTGACAAAGCACAAAATGATACGAGATTAAAAAAGACACCAATGGAAGGTGAACAAATGAACAAACATAAGCAAGAGAAGAAAAATGGAGGTAACAAGAACGGAAACAATCAAAAACAAAAAAATAAGTAACCGTTTTTTTTCATTAATATATATATATATATATATATATATATATATATATATATATATATATATATATATATATATATATATTTATATATATATATATAATATATATATATATATATATATTTATATATATATAATATATATATATATATATATGTATATATATATATATATATATATATATATATATATATATATATATAAGTGAATATAGAAGTCAACACTTAGAGGCGACAGTCTGTTTCATACTATATGCAATCGTGGTCTGACGATTGCATATAGCATGAAACAGACTGTCGCCTCTAAGTGTTGACTTCTATATTTACTTTTATATTTACACACGGTCTATCTCTGATATTGAGCACTTTATCCCATAAATATAGCACACCTTAAGACTATAATTCTTCATATATATATATATATATATATATATATATATATATATATATATATATATAATTCATCAAGTCTAGAAGAAACCTCGACAGAAAGCACAGGACGGCGCATCTACTACCGAGATGTGAAACTCGTTACACAGTTACATTGACAGACAATCGTCATACCAACTGTACTAACGAGCCTCGGCGACTAGATTCAATAATGTGCCGCTCGTCCACATATTCCGTGGTGGAATTCATCCAAGTTCCTTTACCCATAGGACTGTGCCTCCGAGAGCCACGACTACCATCACCAAGCCGCTCCATCCAGAGCATTAGAAGCCGGTTCAAGCAAGGATATACAAATTAAAGATGATTTGAGATAATTAAGTAATTCATCGAGCCTATACAAACACACAAACACACACACACACACATATATATATATATATATATATATATATATGTGTGTGTGTGTGCGTGTGTCTGTGTGTGTGTGTATATATATGTTAAAGTAGAAATAAGTGTTTTTAAAATCATTTCACCATGAGCAAGGCAACAAAACCAAGACACAAGGTGGTTATTTCTTATGTGCCCTGTACTTCAAGACGTAGGTGATCATGGCCTCCACATCTTCCTGTCTCTTGTAACACTCAATGAGCTTTGACTTTGTCTCATTTCTCCGAAACCCTGTTCGATCATTCATTTGTTCACTCTCAACATGTAAGTTACGCGCTGTTTTCCTATATCTCTGTTTCCCTCAATCTGTCCTATGGGTATCAGGTTCTCCAAATTATCTTTCCTCATTTCCTACTCCAGAAATGTCAACTGCTTCCTTTTTTTCCCATTTTCTCTAAAAACCTCTTTGTTGCTCACGTGTTCAGTTCCTGGTATCCTCAGTATGTTTCTGTTGAGCCAAATTTCTGTGGCTTCAAGTCTCTTGAGTACAAAAGAATAAGAAATGACATTGCATTTAATTTGTTGTAAGATCAAAGTTGGATGGAAAGTATGAAACAAGAAAGCGGGCGCACGCGGGCACTGCAGCTGGTCAGATATCATCAAAGAGTATATGGATATGATAATGCCGAAACACCGCCAACAGGTCATCGTAGAGCGGGATATCTGTTTAGACTGATAATGATGACGATTAATCATAAAGTCTAGGTACCAAATAATATTTACTTTGAATAATACAAAAATGTGGCACAAAGCCAAAAGTGGGCGGACAGGGAACGGCTGGTCTTCAGTCTGCCCTATCTTAAACTAAGC
>OZ010605.1:3557000-3582000 GCA_963932145.1 Acanthosepion lycidas
GGCACATAATGCGGAAAGACGGTTTCGAAGTTTGACGCTCACAAGATATTAAAGGCAAGAGGTGAGAAGGAGACTGGAAATAACCACCCTAACAATTTTGTGTAAAAGGATCGGAGAACAGGGAGTCATAAAGAACGCAGAAAGTAAGACATTACTAAGAGCTACCAAGATTAGGAAATGGTGGAAAGTCATGAAATATGTGCCATTTGGTATCAGATTAAACCGACAATTTCTTTTACGATTGAGATCATTTCACCACAGTTTCTACTTTCCTGATTTAAGATGAAAACTTGGAAATCTTCCAAAATATTTCAGCAAAACTTTCATTTTCTTCCATCAAGAAAAAATATAGTTTACAATGATATGGAGAAATAAAGGAGAAAACAAGTTTTAGGAAATAGTAATTTTCACGTGTAACTTATATGAGGCACAAGGCCGAAAATCTGAGGGATCCAGTGAGGATCGAATTCTCAGTTACGACTGAATAGTGAGTTTGATCCTCACCAGTTGCCCCATACTTTCACCCTTGTGCCATATCTAAATCATGCTTAGAAAATCATTTGGATCCCTTAACGTTGTTGGTTAGCAAGCTTGTCTCTCCTGACGAATTACCACTGAGTGGGTGAGTTCAATTCTCACTGTGTGCCGTAGAGTTTACAATGATATGGACAAACGAAGGACAAAAGTAGTCATAGGATACTGTGCACCCAGTGAGGATCGAAACCCTAATTATGACTGAATAGTGAGCTCGAACCATACTTAGTGATCCATACTTTCGGTTTTATGTCGCATCTAAGCTACGCTGAGAATATCACCATTACCCAACGTCGAATTACCCATAGTGATTTACTAAGCGTAGGTTACATGAAGCACAAGGCCGAAAGTATAGAGCATCACGTGAAGATTGAACTCACTACTCAGTCGTAATTGTTTAGGCGAGACAAGCTTGCTAAACATTACAGTACATCGAAGCGCTTGGAGAAATTTTAGTATATGGGACAAAAGAAAGCGTCATTTCAAACTGACCTGTGGACGATTTGGACGTAGAGAGACGTTCTGCCATTTTGATTAGAGGCTGTATTTTCTTGATTTCAGATGAATACCTGGAAATGTAACAACATATTTCCCTGCAATTTTCACTTTCAAAATTACAGTTTATAAGTATTGTTTAGATATCTGGAAATAGAAAAGAGTCAGCCTAAATTGATGTCAGGAGGGTGTGGTTCAAGTGGCCCTTTCTTCTTGCCTTATATTGAATATTTTTCTTAACTGTCTTATTTGTTTTGTTTTCACATGAAAACTGAAAAAAAGCTTAAAATATTTCGGTTAATATTTCACTTACCTATGCAATCACTTAGTTATATAACAAACTGGATCCTAGCGAATATAGGTTTTATATACAAGAGAATTGGTTTTTAGAATTGCCGCCTTATGTGCTTATAGGTACATTTTAACAAATGCAAAGGCACCATAAGATATTCGATTTTTAAGAGAACAAAATATTGTTTTGTGTATATAAAATCTTTTGATATATAAAAAATGCTAACATTTTTCTCGCACTTTTCACTTGTGGAACTCTTTCCGGTTTCTTGTTTTACAGCCAGATTTGATCTTATAACATTTAAATGCGATGTCGCCTTTATTCCTGTTCTTTTATTGTTCTCCCTCTTTTACAATGTTTTTGTTTTTCGTATATTTTTTCACCCTCAGTAAAGCCTTGGGTCTTAGGGGCTTTATTTTCTTCTTGGCAGTGAAATGATTAAAAATGAGCCCAAAAGACATAGGAAGATAATTGAATAAGTTACTTTACGCACATCATCCTGACGTTAATTCAAACTGATACCTTTAGTTCTATTTATCCTATAAGGAAAACTTATTTTTATATGATTAAAATTTCACTCAAATATATTCAACATATGTGGTCTGTCTGAAAAGTTACGGGTTTTATCCGTTCTTGTATGTCAGACGCATTTTCCACAATGCGTTCTTGCCACGGGGCCAGAAGATCAATCAGCAAGTCTACAAAGAGTTCCTGCGGAAATTGCTTCGCTCAGCGCACAGGAGGAGACGAGAGTTATGGCAGGAGAAATCTTTCTTTCTTCACAACGACAATGCACCTGCTCACAACGCTCTGTGGGTCCGGATGTACTTGGCCGAGAAGATCATCTCCGTACTATAACGTCCTCCCTATTCACCTCATCTTGCTCCGTGTGACTTTTTTTTCTTTTTCTCAAGCTCAAGGGAATTTTCAAGGGGACCCGTTTTGAAGCCGTGGAGGCCATCATGAGGGCCGTAACTACAGAGCTCAGGGGCATAGGAGACGAATCCTTCCAGAAGTGCATAGAAGCGTGATAGAGAAGGATAGAAAACTGCATTAGACTCGAGCGGGTAATATGAAGGAGGAACCATGTATTTTGTTGTTAGGGATTTAAATAAGACGTTTTCACGCAAGCCCCCATTACTTTTCAATCAGAACTATATGAACATGGGATCTGATGTCAGAATAGTGTGGCAATTAGACTTATGTATTATTCCACTAATAAGAACAAGGTCAATTAAAACGAAAACAGACACGCAGATTAAAGATGAAAAAAAAATCCATGGTATTCTAAATTCGAATATTATGCTCATATACTCTACTCTTATATTTGGTTTAGGTATCAAGCGGTAAATATATGAGCTAAGTTATAAGTAGGGAAGATGGGAGTGTATCACGGATGCCACATAACTGAATTCATCAAGGGGTAATATAATATACAAAAAAATTTTTTTTCGAAGAATCCTTTTTCTTCAGCTCTCAGGCAAAAGAGTTGCCATTGTACATCATGAAAATATGAAATAATCATCAAACAACTAATAATTATAGATGTGTATATAATTATATATTTCGTTTCGAATTTATAAAAAGAAAAGGGAGGTAAATCAACTTGAGTTAGTATACTTTTGGATAATTACTTCCCTTTGGCGTTTTAATAAACTATACAAATAACATATTCATCTTAATTTAAACAATATCAATTCCTTAGAAAAATCAACTGAGTAATGTATCAGTTCATTTACTCATAAGTTTCTTAGATTACAGTCTTATTTGTTCAAGCCTTCCATGTGAGACACTTAGATACCTTTGTATATTAAGTGATCATCTTGCTTCGACTTGGACTTGAAATAGGCTTTATCCTTACCCGCTTTGACACTCTACTGCTAATCATTTCTTCTGAGTGATTAACAGTTATGTTAAACATATAAATTTTTTAACAGAAATCATGCTGAGCAAAAAGCGATTTACAAAATATCAGAAATAATTAATGAATAATATTGTGGAATACCACAGTATTTCCCCCTCCTTTTGACGCGCGCGCGAGTTTTTCCATCCCTTCCTCTCACTTATAAGCTAATAATAGCAGTAAACGTTTTCGCCAGTAAGCGAGCTGACTGCTGCTGATACTTAACACAATTTGAATTTTTTCCCGCGCGTTTTTCTGACGTCACGGACGACCAGTGTTTCGAAATTTCAGTTGCTCCTCGAATTCTCAAGCTATGAGGACAACTCATTTATTCCGTGCTCTTAACCCATAAACGAGCCGGAATATCTTAAACTTTCAACATGTCGTGTGTTCAATACTTTTCTGCGAACAACTAGTTCGAAACTTCCTCCGCTTTTAAACTAGAGAGCGTTGAGCCCCGCACACTTTTACATTGGTTTTTATCTCGTCTTGATGCAAACAACTCGTCTAACTTTTCCTCCGTTTTCTACTCGAAAATGTCGAGACTGCAGCACTGTCGGCGATACATTTTTTTCTAAGACTAATTTCTCGACCTAATGTGAACATGTTGAACCTTCCTCCTATATCCGCTAGAAAATTTAGAGACAGATACACTGTCGTTATCATACATTTTTTCCCAAGACTAACTTTTCGTCTTGAAGCGAACAACTTTCGAACTTTCCTCTACTCACTACCAGAGTCCTACAACACGGTCGCCTCACGCCTTTCCAAGACTAATTCCTCGTCTTGATGCGAGTAGAGACAGATAAACTGTCGTTATCATACATTTTTTCCCGAGACTAACTTTTCGTCTTGAAGCGAAGAATTTTCGAGCTTTCCTCTACTCACTACCAGAACTCTACAATACGGTCGTCTCACACCTTCTCCGATGACTAGTTTCTTGTCCGGAGGTGAACCTCTTGTTCGAGCCTGCCTTCGTACATAACCAGGGAACTTGAAACCTGCGACCACGAAGAATGAGAACTTCTCATATTTCTTTGAACTATAACCATTATGAACCAGTACCTTAAAAATATCACATTACACACACATTACAATAATTCGCAGTGAGTATTTTTATTCCTTGTTTCATTCACGTTCATTATGGTTCAAGCAGACATCCTTCCAGAACTTTCCTACTGATGAACTTTTTGTCACTGCCTTATCGTTCCTTTTGCAAGTTTCAGTAATTCTACATATTGTCTCCACTCACGAGACTAAATACTTGTTAAACATAAATAATAAATTTTATATTTGTGTGTTTTATCAGACTTGCTTCAGTCATTCCTCTTGTCTACCCTTTTTCTCATTTTTGTGCACGTGATAAGCGACCTTATTCCTCTTTCCTCACCTAAGAAATTGAGATATTTAGAAAGAAAAGATCACGCTATATATGTTTGTATATTTTTTCTTATTTTTAACTTTGTTTGTGGGTTCGGTAGTTGTGTGTAGTGTCTGGCACAAAGCCATCTTTTAGTAGGCCGGCACTGCATCGATACAGAACCCGCAACAATATATACCATTGAAGGCTTAAAAATATAAAGTGAATGGTTTATTGGCCTCTAACTATAAACGGTACGCTTCATTGGCCTCATCTTTTTTGTTTTGAATTCTTTATCTTCGTTTTATTGAATTTATATACATTGTTTCAAGGTTTTGGTTAATTTTATTGCATGCTATTAATAAAACTTTCTTTTCGGTTGTAACCTAGGAATGTTTACTGAATGAAGAATAAACAAAAGTTGGAAATGAAATGGTAATCTTTTTAACATCAACAAATTAAATACTCGCCAGCGGCGGGAAGTAGGTAAACCACTGCTACTGGTGGACTACTTAGACACCATATTACGATTCGGAGATAACAATTAGTGTTCATAGATACAGTATATAACAACTAGTATTGTTAATCAATGCCCTAACGCGAACTAGGAATGGCTTGCATAGCTTATGATCTAAATTGATTGTTAACGTTTGTCTTCTTGAATTAAGACTGGCAACAGTAAATATTCCGTTCAGTATCACATATTCTTTTCTCATTTGCTTCACATCATGCAAAGGGAAAAATCACTTTAGGGCCAATGTGCATCATTGATCATTAACTGAAATAAATATATCATGGTCAAGTGTCTAGAAGTATTTTTTTAAATCTTAATTTTGAAAGGTGATACGGCCAAGGTAACATGCGAGTCATATCTAGATACTTGGGAACACGCTCAGAGATTATTGGAAAATACTGCTAAAAGCATCCCCTCCCCAAATTTATAGAGAGATCCTAAGATGCTCGCTGGGATTGCTTGATAACTAATAACTCTTCTCTCATATTTCTGTTTTTTATAATTTTCAAGTCAGAACAGTATAATTAGATTGTATCCATTTTTTGCTCGAATATAGTTCTTAATTTGACAGGAAGTTGTGGAGAGTCATGATCGCATACGTCCTGAGGAGACGCTACACATAAAGTATAATAAGTTTTTACCTTATTACTATTGCTTTTCCTAGTTTTGAATTGAATATACAATGTACATTGTTTGCTTTTTATTCCTTTTGTTATTGTTCATAGATAATCTGTCAACTCTGTTGAACATTTTGTCAATTACACTTAACTATTGACAGTTACTCGACATTGAGAACAGTTTGAGTTGTCTGAACTTAAAGTATGTTAACTCTGTCTCACATGCTACGGTATGTAATACATTTTATCATGAACTGTCAGTATATCGCGCATATTTGTCATATATTTCTTAATAACGAATAATAATAATAATAATAATAATAATAATAATAATAATAATAATAATACAGAATATAGTCATGAAAAAAGAAAGTAGGCATGGATTGTCCAGTGGAGCCGTTGCAGAAATGAGGCCTCTCAAGAACGACAAGAATGATCCGATCGTTTAAACAAAAATGGCACGGTGCCTAATGTTGCTGGTGGGGAACAGCTATCTAGGCGGTAATTAATAGATATGATGTTCTTAGCTGAAAATATTGATAATATTATACGAGACACTTATCTTTCACGGTATGATATATTGCACTTCGTATAATTATACCCCAGCGCCAATAGGTGGCGCGAGCTCTCATGCTAATTGCAAGTGACGATGCAGAACTCTTAGCACAGCGTGGATAGATTATCGTAAAACCTTGATAGTGTGCCACACTCTTGGATCCTTAAGACTTGGGAAATGTACAAAGTTTCCCCTATGGTAGTAAATTTCCTTAAGCAAAGCATGGGAATGTGGAACACCACACTATACCTAAATCACACCAGAGGCACTGTCATCTCCAACCGTCTGAATATACGACGTGGAATCTTTCAAGGAGAGTCAATGTCACCCCTTTTGTTTTGTTTGTCCTTAATCCCCCTTAGGCATGAACTAAACAACAGTAGCTATAGGTACAAACTAAAAAAAAATATTCAGTGACCGACTTTACATGGATGATATCAAACTCTTTGCCAAAGACGACATTGAGTTGAAGGGTTTCCTCAATATTTTAAAATGTTTCAGTGACGACATATGTATGAACTTCGGATTAAATATATGTGCAAAAGTAACATTCAAGAAAAGGTGAATTACAGAAACACCCTCAATAGATTTAGATTTGTCACAAAGATTAGGGAACTGTAACAAGATGAAGCCTATAAGTACCTAGGATTTAGCGAAGGGAATGGTATATAACATACCCAAATAAAGGAGAATGTAAGAAAGCAGTACCATAGGCACTTGCGTCTAATACAGTATACAGGGCTGAATTAAAAAAAACAAAAAAAAACATGAATATCAGACATAAATACTTTGGCTGTCCCTGTGGTGCAATACAGCTTTAACATCCTAAACTGGACCTTAGCTGACATTAATCTTCTCATTTGCTACCGCCTGCCTCAGCTGATTTTGATCATCTGCATGTGGACAGATCCGAAGGTGGCAGAGGATAAGTTTAAATAGAATTGTCCTACAAAACTACAACAATTGGCCTTAAAATATACTTGGAAACAAAGGAAATAACAACAACAACAACAACGACAATAATAATAATAATAATAATAATAATAATAATAATAATAATAATAATAATAATAATAATAATATAAAGAAGAAACGCAAACACGCTGACGTAGGAGTGAAGGCAGGTGAAATAAGGAAGCTGATGTCGGCGAGAACGAATACTTCTTTTTCTCCTTTTTCGTAGAGAATGCGACGACGTATTTTAAAAGGGAAGTCTTTGTCATTTTAATTATCTATTTATTCTTATATTCTTTTAAGTTTATTAAATTACAGCTAGCTATTTCGTGCGGTCAAAATTGACAGCCAGAAAGAATGTAATATAAGTAAAATGTATTACATTGTAAGTATATCTCGTTTAATCCAAGTTCAATTTTGTAATTTAAATTAGTTCTTTGTTAACATTAAAAATTAAACAGCTTAAAATTTATAAACCCCTAATAAAATAAGACGCTATATCGACCCAAATATCCTTACCAATGTCCAAACGGACATAATGAGAAATAAAAGACAAACACATACATAAATAGATATGATAAAACTAAATATAAGACATAGTAAAATCAAATAAAACCCAGATAAAAATGAATCAAGAGTGGAAATAGATAATATGACAGAAGATGAGATTGAAACTAAAATAAATGAGATACAAATAATGATCTCTCATGAAATAAAACGGGATAATCCAGCTTCTACATAACCAATTACACTGATTCAGATTCTGTCACTGATGAATATTAATCTAAAAGACATTAGAGCAGGATTCAAATCACTGAAGCGAAAAACAACATCATTCAAATAATCAGCAAAGTAACTTGCATATAAATGTCAGAAAGAGACCGGCTATCAAACTTTCATTTAACAACGTCCAATAAACATATTGTGCAAACATATAACGCTGCATTACAAACATTGCTAACGGTCAGAACACACCAAAACTTCGCAGAAGTAAATAATGTCATATATGCAACAGATTTGGCAGCTACAGAAAAAATTAATATCAAGATAAATAAAAGATTAAACAGCAGACAAAAAGATCCCAAATGGGTGGCAAAATTAAAGCGAGAAATTAAGGAAATCAGATGTAAGTTATCGATACTAGATGAGAATTCAAGAAATTGAAATATTTCAACAAGGAAAAGCACGAAGAAATATAAAATGAAAGTAATAAATAAAATTCCACCAATGAAGGATGTACTGAAAGAGAAATTGTGATTAAAGACAAAGAGAAAAAGAGGATATGATGGGTTTTTGTAGGTTCTATCGACAAAATAAGATCTTCCAAACGGACCACAAGAAGATTTATAAAGAAATTCGAAAAAAAAAAAAAATATAGATGTCAAAAAGTCACAATCTATTGAAGAAATGCAAATATTTTAGGAGAATATTTGGAGCAACCCAAAGAAATATAATTCCAATGCAGAATGGATCAAACCATAACGAGAAATAATGAATGATAAATCTGTACAACAATGGACAAATAGAAGTAAGAATAATATTAAGCAAGCTATACCAAAATCCCCCAAAACGGGAATGATCAAGAAATAACAAGTTACCCAACATTTGGCACGATAATCAGTCATCAATTCCTAAATATCTTGCACTCATTTTATTAGTGCTAAATAATAACTCCTATGAAATTGCAGAATGGATAACTGCAGGTATTCCATCTCCTACCAAAAACTAGTGAAACAGATGATCCAAAAATTATAGGCCAATAACATGTCTGTCCTGCACATAAATTGATCACGTTTGTCCTGATGAATTAAACTTACTCTTTTCTCAACGAAAGCAACATTCTTTCTCTGGAACAGAAGGGATGTCAAACATTTTCATATGGTTGGAAAGATCAACTATTAATAAATAAAATGATCTTAGAAAAATTCTAGGAAATAAGGTAGAAATTTCAGCACAGCTTAGAAAGATTACTGTAAAGCTTTTGATAGTGGACCACAGTCTTGGATCGTTAAGGCTTTGGAAATGTACAACGTCTCCTTGATGATAGTAAAGATCCTTAAATATAGCATGGAACCGTGGAAAACCATATTATGCCTAAATAATACCAAAGTTACTACCTCTTCGAATTGTTTGAATATCCGACAAGGAATCTTCCAAGAAGAATCCCTGTCGCCCTTTCTGTTTGCATGTCCGTAATCCCGCTTTCGTATGAGCCAAAAAGTAATAACATGGATACAAAGTAGAAAAAAAGTGTTTAATCATCTATTCTGCATGGATGATATAAAACTTTTTGCCAAAGATGACAAAGACTTGAATGGTATCGTCAATATAAAAAAAGTTTCACTGGTCACATCGGTATGGATTTCGGATTAGATAAATGCGAAAAAGTAGCATTCAAGAAGAAGAGAATTGCAGAAACACACTCAATAGATCTGGATTTTGTCAGAGAGATTAAGCAGCTGTAACATAAGTCTATAAATACTTAGGAGTTAGCGAAGGAGATGCAATATAGCTTACCCCAATGGAGGATAAATTAAGAAAAGAATATTGGAGGCGTGTGCGTCTGCTGAAGAAGGAAATTACTGGAAAGTAATTGAAACTCACCTGAAGCGAGCTGAATGTGTAATGCTCCCCATGCCAATGACACTTCCACCGAGCTTCTCTACGGCATATGACTTCACTGAATTTGGATGTGTTCCTCTCGAATTTATATTTATACTGGGGTCATCAGGAGAGAATGTGCACCGTTTCGGGGCCTTCCTCTCAACGGTTTCAGTTGCACGCCCCCCTCACTGATGTGAGACCCCATTATAACGATATACAAGTGTTGTAGATAAACTAGTTCAAATGTGTAACGACGAAATTAAATTTACGAAAATTCCGAAAAAGGCAAACCCCGCGTTCTGAGAATATTCTGCTGTTAAATACCGAATTGAATTCATAAAACAGAATATCAGCTATAATCACTTTGGCAGTCCTTGTGATGCAATAGAGTTTCAACATCCTTAAATGAACCATTGCTGGAATTAAGCAAATGGATTTCAAAACAACATGCATCATCCTGAGACTGATGTTGATTGTGTGGAATCTTCCACAACACAACCAGCCTTACCTCTTTTTAGGAAATGCAATCTTCTTATCTGGTAAGTAAAATTCTACTTTCATACAATATAACAAGTATTCATTGGTCATTCACCTCCAATATGGCTTGCTGATTGGTCAGTTCCGACCAATCAAACCGCCTGCACGCGACCAATCTATTTTCCCGCTCATATGCTAGGAGCTACTTCACCATTATATAAACCGGACACGTGTGAACTTTTTAGAGGAACAGTAATTTTTCATTCATCTCTCTCGCACGTCTCAAGATGTAACCGTCGCCAACTCCCGTCTTAGTCATTGCTGACAAGACGTTTAAGACAATTACCAACATTCACGATCTCTGAAATCACTCCTGAACTTTTATCAATTTTAGAACTCACAATTCCAAACTTTATTCTTCTAAATTACAAGTTCAATATTACTTTTTCTTAATATGAACTCCGGTACAAATATTACCAAATCAAAGGGACATGACTTTGTCCTACCTTTTCAGTTCGCATATTTGTACATTAAACATTAATAAATCTAATTGTTTTGTTTTGAAATCATTCCATTGAGTTTTGTATCTTATTCTATGTATGAACATAGAGATTTTTGATGTTAGTGGAAATCTTTAATTAGCACGCAGCCTATTCTCAACAATTAATTACCCATTATAATTAACACATCCACTACAATTGTAAGTATGCGTCCAGATCTGAAAGGAAGCCAATAAATTTAAACGGAATTTCAAGTGGATGAAGAAGCACAGTTGACACATAATACGCTTACTGCAGCGTCAAAAAAACTAAAAAA
The DNA here is from genome assembly GCA_963932145.1 of Acanthosepion lycidas. Taxonomy (NCBI): domain Eukaryota; kingdom Metazoa; phylum Mollusca; class Cephalopoda; order Sepiida; family Sepiidae; genus Acanthosepion; species Acanthosepion lycidas. The sequence goes on from OZ010605.1 coordinate 3,568,123, forward strand.
CATAACAAAAGCAAATGCAATGTACCAAATACAAAAACTATGACAAGATAGGCCTCTTCATTGTTAATACTCTCTCCGTACCAAACAAGCTGATGTAGACAAACACCGTACCCATCAGTGGATATGTCGTATAGGATTAAAAGCTGAAACTGAATGACTAATACTTGCTAATTAGAAATTACTAAACACACATACTGAAAAGTTGTTGGCTCAAAATGCCGATTCCGTGATCAATATCCAGAAATAATCGACTGTCTTGTATCAAGTTTCACAGTATTAACACCCAATGAATAATATCTGCATTGTACAACTTTTAAGGAAAAGAAAGAGTAAGAATTTGATATGAACATCATACAAACCCGGTTACAGTGATAGTACCAGGAAACAATTTTATGGGACATTACAATACGCAAAGGCAAAACAATGAAAGGTAATCACCCAGACATTGTAATCAAAGTCCATAAAAAACAATATATGCTTTTTTGTCAACATGACATTCCCTGCAGATTGTAATGTATGTTGGACGATCTTCAAAAGCATCAGATTCTATGAAATATTAAATCGAAACCTCAAAAATGTGTCACTTGAGGACAACAATAATTCCAGTTGTATTTAGAGCACTCGGATTGATTGGAAAAGGCTACGATAGACTCATTCCTGGTAGCCTTAAAGAAATACAAAAATATAGCTCACACCTCATGAAGCTCTTTTTCTATGTAAAATGTGTGCGATCTTAGTTTTGTTATTTTTCAAAAAGTGCTTAACGGAAAATGTCATGATGCCATTTCCGATATTAGGTCTCTGGTTGGGACCCGGAATGTCATTAGTATACAACAGAAATCAAAGGAAATAATAATAATAATAATAATAATAATAATAATAATAATAATAATAATAATAATAATAATAATAATAAAAGGCGGACAGGACAAATGTTAGTTCCTATCTGGCTATTAAATTGTTATTTACACAGGAGGGAAAAGTTATTTCTTGTAAACTATAAAAATGTCAGCGTAGATTAATCCTGTTTCATATTTTCTCTGCTAATGTTTACTAAGCATTAACCAGACGACTAAACTGCGTCATACAATCGATTTCGATGTTGTAGGTAATCTCTTTATTTTTTTTACTCGACCGATAAAATATTCTTTGTTTTTTTTTTTAACTAAGAGCAGATTACCCACAATATCGTAATGCTAAAAAGACATATTTAAGGCAAAATCATTCGTTCCTGCATTGAATAGTGAAACCCTATCTAGTCAGCTTCTCCTGATCTTCATCTTGACATTCTTGACAAAATCCAAAGAAGGATCTGTAATATAATCGATCCTGATCAGGCAACTCAACTTCAGTGACTTTCTCAACTACGTGACATGACTTCCCCTTGTATTTTCTACAAATATTTTCAAGGCAACTGGTCTGAGGAGAATTTTTCCCTTGTGCCCCGGATGTATAAATTTAATCATGCTACTAGATTGGCATCTAAGTTCTAGCTTTTACTGTTGATATAGCTAAATGCAACGACAACTTTTAATCCAACCTTTTTTTCTCACACTTCCCATTGTGAAACTCCCTGTCGTTTATTTTCTTCTCTGATAAATACAATTTAAAAAAAAAAAAAATTCAACATCAATCACCATCTTCTGTCTTCTTGAATATCGTTCATCATTAGTTCTTTCCTCAAATTCTCCCTCTTCTCAGTCTTCGCTTTCAATTTCTCTACCTGTAACAGCCTAAGTGATAGTTGCATTCCCGCCTTGCTTGAGGCGGAATAATAAACATATAATGGAGCACAGGCTGGTAACATATAAACTTGTCACGAGAAATGATAATGTTTATACAAAGATTCCATTTATAAATATTCGACATTCTTTGACTGGGCAGCCACTGCTATTCGGGTTACGTTTTTTCTTCACGAGGCCGGGATCAATTTTTTGTATCTGCCCGAGGGAAGCTCAACTGTATTTTGTATCTCAATGTGACTGTCTTCTCAGTTGTGTCTCTGTCTGAAGACAGGGCGCAAATGGAAATATTATATGAGTTTCCCGGTATCGAACCTCCCTCATTGCATTAAACAATTGGGATTGTAGGAATATTAAGGCCAGCGCAAGCGGCAGATGTTGGGGCTAGGCTATATTGAGGCCTGGCTTATCTGCATACTGTCGGCCTCCCAAAATTAAATTGACCTTGTGTTTCATCTTGCCAACGTTGAGAAGTAAGTAAATACTATGTTTAGTATCTATTCTCCTCAACTGTAATGGTATTGGATTATAATATTTACATGGTTTCAACTGTTGAACTCATCTTTGTTGCCATACTTACCGCCATTTCAGCCGGACGTCTTCAGATGAACCCTTTATTTTGTCTACCAGGGTAGATTGTTCTAGTTCCACGTACCATGAATCTTTCGTATTTCTCAGTATTTCACTTTAACTCAACTCACCTAGTTTTTGTTCACCTCTGCTGTAGCCAGCTATTGAACTCACAACTCTTTCGATTAAGTCACTGGATTCAGTTAATGGTTTTATTCACTGAGACCCATGCGCTTGAGGACACATGGTCCAAGACATCATTGCATGTATTTTTCCAGCAACTGTCTCATTTTCCATATTACTTTATCCTCACAAGCGTGAGGAATGTCTAAGTCTATTTCCTCGGTATGGAGTGGAAAGTGAGATCACCCCTCCCCGTGGAATGAGGTTGAAATAATAGACAGAGAACATCACTGGAAAATAAGAAAACTTAATGAATCAGCGCATATGCTAAGCCACAATAATCTTCTAAGCTGGCCAAGCATAGAAATGAATACAATATTGGAACCAGTAGTAAGGAGTGCTAGAGAATAACAATAATAATAATAGCAAGAAAATTGTAATACATCAGTTCGAAATTTCAATCATCTAAAGAAAACCGGTGCATAAAACGGCCTAAGCTTTGTGAATATGGAAACGAATTTGCGGACAACAGTCTGAAGAATGTAAATAATTATAATACCTCATCTCCGCAATATAAACAGTAAATGTGCCTCTTAGCCGTTTCCATATAAAGAAACATTTTAGCAAGAAAACATCGGATATGTATACGTAATCCCCACCCGCTTTGTTTTTCTATAATTTATTTTAGATTAATTTTAGTTTAAATTAATGTGTTTTCATTTTTTTTTTTTTCTTGTTTTTAAAATGATCAGTGGCAAATGTCATGAAGCCATTCCTGACTTTAGGTCGCTAGTTGGGACCCAGGATGAAATCAGTATTCAATAGAAATTAAAGATAATATTAAAAGTTAATGAAAACGGTCCGAACAATGTAAATAATTAAAATACATCCACAAAGAAATGTAGATAGCACCTTAGCCGTTTCCTTATAAGGAAACATTTTAGCAAGATAACATAAATATGCATATCACCCACGCTTTATTTTTGTCTAATTTATTTTACTCTAATCCCCAATTCCCTCGTTTGTTAATGGGCGGAGGAGGTATTTTCTATTTTGCGCTTTTGTAATTGTTATTGAGTCTTGATGAATGGGTCTTTGAGCTTTGCCTGTGGCCGCCAATAATGAATCCTGATAGTACTTCTAGTTCTCTTATAATCGACTCACTGAATATGTTGAATAAATTTGTTTGCTTAATTATTTGAGAGGATTATATTAATATTAAGGAAGCACATTGAAGTAAAGACTTCGATTGAGGAATCAGAGAGCCTAGTTCGCATTCCAATCGAGTTCATTATATTTTCTACGTTCTAATATCATTACAAAAAGTAAGAATCATTTCCCTCCCACTTACGCGTAAATAGCAGGAAAAACTGAGCCATATAGCCTTGGCTGGCAAACAGTGTAAGAGAAATAAAACTCTGAATTCAAAACAACCATATAGACAGCTACTGATTAAATAACAGGACGGACTGGGCCTTTTAACCTTGGTTGACAACCTATTATCACAGAAAGAAACGGCAGCCTACTCCGAGAACATATTCTGCCTAGTTAATCATGAATCTAAAGAGACATGATAGCCAAAGCGTGTATCACGTATGGCATTGAATTAACATATATTAATACCATCGATATATTTGTACTTAGTAGACGAATTTACTATTGCTTGTAAAAAAAAAATGGTATGTTCAATATGATGTCGATGATAATCAATTGAATATCGCATCTCCGTCTTGAATATTTTATTAGTTTTCCAATTTCCTCATTTTCTCCTCAATCTTACGAAATTTAGTCTAATGATTATAATAATAGAAATAAAATAAAAGAAATAAACGTTAATTAATATAAATTACTGAAAGATACATATATATTTCCCGAATGCTAAAAGTACACGTTTAATTAAGATATTTATGCTATTGCGAGAAGGGAATGTAACTAAACTGACTTGCTGTCACTTGATCTCCAGCGAAAACCAACAAATGTTACAGGTATGAAATCAATAAAATAACAATACTAATGATGACGATGAGGACGATGATGATGTTGATAATAATAATAATAATAATAATAATAATAATAATAAGAAGAAGAAGAAGAAGAAGAAGAAGAAGAAGAAAGCAACACAAGAATATTATAGGAGAGTGCGTTTGATACTAGAAAGCGAACTTAATGGGGCCAATAAAATGAAGGTTATCAACACCTTAGCTATACATGTAGTAACTTACAACTTCAACATTGTAAAATGGATGTTCAATGACATTAAAAAATTGGGCGCTAAGATCAGAACAATGCTTACCCAAATGAGGACACATCCCCCGAATTCAGATGTTGTTAGGCTGTGCGTACCAAGGGCTTTAAGAGGCCGATGTCTAATCAAACTTGAATTCTAAAAACTACAACAATCAGATTGGGAACATACCTTATAAAAACCAGTGAACCTCTCCTACTGAAAACTGATCAACAAAAAACGAAGAGAATACCATGTATGCCAAACAGAATGCAAAACAACTTCGAAAAAAAATACAAAAAACAAAATCTCGGAGGGCAAGACGTTCCACGGTGTATACGTTAAAAAAGAAGGAAATAGGAAGATATGGACAAACAGAAAGTACACCAGTGGCTGAGGAGCACCGGGTTGAAATCTGGGGTAGAAGGCCTAATTATTGCAGCTCAGGGCCAAAGCCTCGAAACCAGTAAATATTACAGTCACATAATCAAGAATGCGACTAACCCGAAATGCAGGATCTGCTTAAAATATGATGAAACTATCAACCATATTACCTCAGGATGTCCGGCACTTGCACAAAGGGAATATACCCACAAAGTATCGATATATATTCACTGGACAATATGCAAGAAGCACAAAATCGAAACCACTGTGAGATGATATGAGTACGAACCAGACACAGTTACCCCAAATAACAATATAACTATCCTCTGGCACATGTCAATCCAAAAGTACAGGGAAATATAAGCCAAGAGACCTGATATTATTATAAAAGAGGGAAATAACTTCAAGAAAATTAAGGAGAAGTTGTTCAATTACAAGGACATGGCGATCTAGATTAACAAGGTGTGGAGAATGAAGGCTGAGCCTGTACCAATAGTAATCGGAGCACTAGGTCTCGAAAGAAAAGGAATTGGCAATTTTTTAACAGTGTCTCTGGTAACATCAGCATACAAGTTCTCCAAAAGATCGCCCTACTAGGAACATCCCGTATATCAAGAAAGTACTACCAATAAAATGAAAATTCTCCTATGATGCCTAAGGACCATAATTAGGACCATGTTCTACCAGATACCAAATAGGAAACATAACAGTTGTGGTTGATATTATTATTTTTTTCTCGGGGGAACTGGAAAATAGGTCATGGGTATGAGCTGAAATTACACTCAAAAATGGAGTCTGGACAAAGGGAGATAATTAGCGTACCCCAAATCTTTCTTACCTACGGTGATTTGAGATCTAGAGAGAGAGAGAAAGAGAGAGAGAGAGAGAGAGAGAGAGAGATCGCAGGTAGTTCCCATGGTGAAACGGAGGAGAAACAAGTACAGGACACATATCATAGAGACGTGTCCCTCTATGTGCCGTTCTCTCGAGATCCAGAGAGAGTAATCAAAAAGGGGATCAATTGGCCAATTTTACACCAGAAGGACAAATAGCAACAGTTCGATCAGGATGTAATCGATATTTTACGAAAGATTTGTAAAGGGGACGCGCATAGGAGATTATATACAATGACGGCTATCCTTATTAGTTATGCGTCAGAAAGATTCCGTTGTGATCAAAAGTAACACAAGAAGGAATTAAGAAATAATCGTAGGGAAAAGAAAATTCACCAGTCGAGACACGAGATAAATTCCCTAAAAGACAAAACAAACAAGTAAATGAGGTGGAAATACAATCCGTTAAGGAACTCAAAGACACATTGAGGAATAAACATAAAACTCCGTAAACCGAAATGTCAGAGAAAACGTACGAATGGGAAGGCTAGGAAAAGAGCAGCCTGTATTTCAAACACTTTTGATTTTGCCAAGAGATTACTCGGAGATAAGAGAAATATTAATCTTGAGTGTACGACAGAAGAAATAAATTCTTTCCTACGGTAGACACTCAGTGACCAAGAGAGAGAAATCATCTAGGACAAAACAATGCAATAGCGTACCCTGAACTGCTAGAGACATGTTTCGACTTCATGGCACCGATCTTGAAAGAATTAAAGGAGGTCATATTGACAGCTAGATTTTCATCGGCCCAAGAACACAGTGGTGTCACTGTAGTGTCTATAATCGATGTCCGAATATTCAGGTATATCGCTTGAGCATATTAAAAAGTATTTGAAGGAGAGATAGATTTGCAAAGCAAATGGCAGTTTGCTAATGAAGTTTGGATTTCTAAGGAAGAAAACTCAAAAGGAATTGAATAGGTTAGAATGATTTCTTCGCTGAACACTGAGAACAAAAAAATTCTTCAGATTCCTGTCTCAACGACTTCATTATTTTGACGCCAACAATTATATAGAAGGGAGAGATTGCAGGCATTCCACGTTGTCTGAAGCATATCGGCGTGATGAAGCAGCTTCTAAGAGAAGCAAAATAAGGGAAAGGCGATCTAGGCGTGATGTGTCTGGACATTGCTAATGCCTATGGGTTTGTTCCACGCAAATTAGTCGAGGAAGTTCTTGGAAGATACCATGTCACTATTTGTGTAAGGAATCGCATACAAGATTATCACAATGATTTCAGCAGAAAAACAACCTCTGATTTGATATCTTCCGATGAACATCGGCTAGAAAGGGGGATTATAACCGGATGTAAAATATCAGTGATATTATCACCTTAACGATCAACATGTTGGTAAAATCAGCTGAAGTTAAATGTCGAGGTCCATTAATGAGAAACGGAATATGACAACTGCCATTCCGTACATATAAGGACGATCTGACAGATACAACATCTACTATCAACAATGAAGTTTAAACCGAGAAAATCGAGGTTATTAGTACTGAAGAGAGAAATTGTGATAAAAAAGTCTTGCTTCAAGGTTGCAGGAACCATTGCTCCGTCATTAAAAGAAGAAAATAGTTCAGTGACTGGGTAAAATATTCAATGCCATTTTAAGAGATACGGACTTTCCCCAAAGGTTTTTTCTCAGACCTCGATACAATGTTAAGCAAACTGGACAAGTAGGGCTTACCAAACCGTTTTAAGGCATAGATATATCAATATGCAATATGAAGGGGCAGTGACAACAGTTGAGAATATGGAGAGGAAAGTCAGCAGATATTGAGAAGATGGCTCGACTAACAGACGAGTTTGAGCAGTGCAGCTCTCTATAGAGTATCGAAGGCATTACGACTCCCCTTAAGAGGAATAGTTGAGAAGTGGCGAAGACAAGGAACCAATCCTATATAGGGATTCAAAAGATCCAACAGAAACAAGAATAGATGTTCGAACTGTGAGTAAGTGGAAGGCATAGCACCACTTCAGTAGAACAGATCAAAGGTTGAGACAGAAAGCCTTAGTAGAAACTGTGGCAGTGAGTAGATCAAGCCAAGCTTACAGTCCTAATCCTCGAAGGAGAGAAAAAAAAAACGTAGGATCGGAAACACTGTCTTCAATATGAAGTGAGAGCAGGTGTGGAGGAAATTAGATCTAGTAAAATGGAGGCCTTAGATCAACAGTGGGCCTGCACAATATGAGGAAACCTAGAAAAGAAGGGAAGATTTACTTGAAAGATCTCTGGAATACTAATCCCGATCAGTATCGGTTGGGTCACCGTGAAGAGGGAGTATGGTGTTGAAAGTCCCGAATCCCCTAATGAACCTCTGCTAGAAACATCACTGATGATGTGTACTAAAGCATTCAATAGATGTATTTTACGAAACTGTTTAGTTCATACGAAAGAAGGATTAAGGTCAGTCAGAACAGAGATATATTATTATTATTATTATTATTATTATTATTATTATTATTATTATTATTATTATTATTCATTGTTTTCAACTGAATTTGTTTGTGGTTGGTACTTTTTAATGAATTATTTGCAGTGCAACTGTTATTAATATTTATGCATTTTTTGCGTACTGAAATTTTTTCCACCTGCATCTAAAAGTGTCTCTGCTATTTCTAGCATCAGGAAAATTGCCAGAGGTTGTGAAACCACATCCGGCCAATTCGAAGTTTTGTGACATTAAAATCCTCAAAACATCGTCTAAACTTACGGGAATAATTAGATAATGACCACAACTACTACTACTACTACTACTACTACTACTAATAATAATAATAATACGAAGGTGTGCATGTATATATCTCAGTAAGGCAACGAAATCGTTACTTACCATTTTAAACAGAGCTCGTTGTCATGTTCCTTACGAGATCGAAACCGTAAAAGTGGCATCCATTCTTCTGAAGAAGAATGGATGTCTTTTACGAAATAATAATAATAATAATAATAATAATAATAATAATAATAATAATAATAATAATAATAATAATAATAATAATAATTCAACACCATAGTGTAGAACTCTTCAAGAAAACTGAACGATTGCTAGAAAATTAAAACCACTTACTGTTATTTATTTCTCGATCAAATCGTTCAGATGTTTCTTATATAAAAACGTATAAAATGATAAAAGGTGAAAATAAATTCGAAACATTTATTGATGAGAGAAAAATAAAAGAAATCGTGTACGTCTTGAAGTTGTCAAAACAAATAAGGATTACCTCGGCTATTGTCATTCGATTGCCTGGATGATAAAAGACAAGCATATCTATTAAAAATAGACAGAAATGGTAATGGTAATATTAGCCGTTTTCTTATAAGGAAACATTCGTTATTCTTTGCTCCGTCTAATGACGGTTTCCTTTAGGAGACCCAGGTTCGAATCTTTCCGAAAGGCGCATGTTTTCTAACAAGGTTTCTCGTATATTCAGACCGGTATATGTAAATAAATAAATCAAAAAAATATTTCGTTTAATGATAATAAAACAGAATCTGTTCAAGTATGATTATCCATTAAAAATAATGTTTAAAGAAATAAATAAAAGATATGTTGGATTTACTCCATTTCCATATATCTATCTATCTATCTATCTATCTATCTATATCTCTCTCTCTCTCTCTATATATATATATATACATATATATATATATCTATATATATATATATCTATCTCTATCTCTCTCTCTCTCTCTCTCTCTATATATATATATATATATATATATATATATATATATATATATATATATATATATGAAGATATCTTTAAGACGGATTATATATAAAGGAGTTTCATTAAGACGGATTTAAGTCACTAGCAAATAAATCAGTCTTATTGGTGAAAATGTATTTATTTCTCTATTGGATCCTGTTATTTAAGTCATTGCAAATTTTGTGTGAAAAATAATATCCACCAAGTGACCGCCAAATCTGAAAGAAAAAAAAAGAAATGAATCATTAGAAGCTTAAACTTAATTCACATTTAAAATCGGTCCAAGTTATTGGAACAGCCTTTATATGCCTGTAATAAATACCGTATAAAAGGCAACATTTTTGTCCGTGTTTTCGGCATTTTAAGCTCATTGAGCCGTAAACCGTAAAAATATATCTACGATCTTGTTTTTATTTCTCTATATGTCGTGTGCCTCCAGAACCTTGGCGCCCATGGCTATCCACAATTGCCTATCCATATTTACTCAATAATTAACGGCCGTATCACGCTGGAACATCAGTTCTCATCTAATCCCCGAAGAAAAGAAAGCCACCGCGTTTCGGCTATTTTTCAATATAAAAGGGAAAGATCTGAAGAAGGCCTACGTTCAATAAAGAAACTTCACAAGTTAATTAAGATGATTGATTTCCCGATGAATCACCACAAAGGCTGTTTCATTAAGACGAATCAAAGTCACCAGTAAATAAATCAGTGTTATTGATGAAAATGTATTTATTTATCTATTGGATCCTGTTATTTAAGTCATGGCATTTATGTGTGAAAAATAATATTGCCCAAATGTCCGCCAAATCTAAAAAAAAAAATCTTCAGACGTTAAATTCAAATTAAAATCAGTCCAAGTTTTGTGTTTTGATTCATGTCTATCTAGGCAGAATATTTTTCCACAGTATATAGTCATTTCTTTCCGCGATAGACACACTGCCAACATAGACTAAAGAACTCAGTGTGCCCTACTACTCAACCCATAGGTGGGGACGGAGAAGTGATAGATTCATGCTTTTCTCAAGGGTATTTATGCATTATAATATATATATATATATATATATATATATATATATATATATATATATATATATATATATGGTGGACTGTAGCATTTTACTCAAACGGTTGAATATCAATTGCCACATGTTTCTCCGAGTGGAAAAGACAACAGCGACCTTCTTCAGTACGTGCTACAAAGCCACAGTGGCAGGTAAGGTTATCATTTCGAGGAGCAGCATGCTGCCAAATTACATTTTCACGCAGTTGATCCCGATCTTCAAGTTGGCCTCGTTCTATCTATATATCAATAGTAAGAGATATATGTAGAGATTTTAGCAACTGTATATGCAATATACACATGCACCTGAAAAATTATTTCGGTTCAGCTATCGGGGAGAAAATTGAATCTGTAAACAGTGACTATTACTGCTGCTGATCCAAGACTCTTCGTTAAAATTAATCGAGTTATTCCGTCAGTGGCGTGTTTATCTAAAAATAAATACGTCTAAATTCACCTTCATCCCTGCTGTGGCTTAGGGGTAGAGTCCCCGACTGATAACAAATCCCGGTTTCGATCCCGACTTGAAGATTTCTAACCACATTGATGAGCTCTGAAGCAGCGAAACAGTCTGTTTGTGGATGACAACACACACGCGCGCGCGCGCGCACACACACACACACACACACACACACACACATATATATATATATATATATATATATATATATATATATGAAAAACAGACCACTTTAAAGTACCATTACAATAATTTATTTTACCAAAATCCTTTTAAAGGACTCCGGATCATCAGGTAACACTTCCAACATCGAAATGAAAGGAAAAATGAGATAAAAAATTGATGGGTAGTGTAATATTATATATATATAGGGGACACTCCCGAAGATTTTGACGTATGGTAGGTGTAAATTGACTTGGCTATAATTATATTAGCGAAGTCTTTGTGTAGAAATAACCAGACATTAAGAGACAGTTGAATACAGCGCACATAATGAGGAAAGTTGACTTAGAGAATTAGATACTCATATGACACATTGAAGGCAAACTGGGTAGAAGGAAATAGCGGGTATCCTGCCTAATGATTCTGTGTAAATGGATGGCAGAAAAGGAATTGCGATAGAAGGTGTAAATAATAAGATTAAAAACTACAAACGACAGTGAGTTGTGTAGAGACATCATCGCTCACGTCCAGAAGGGACAAGGCACATTGAAGAAAAAGTATATCAACGATATCTTCTATGCTCTGTTTAGTTTATTGAGTTTAAATATACATCTAAATTCTCTGGTTGCTTTCTAAATTTCGGCTTGCTTTCATACGCACAAGTCAGAAGCAAATGCAATCTCCGATTCAATTCCTTAGAAAACTATGAAAGATGTCAAATATATTTCTTTAAAAATTTCGTTATTTTTGAAGTATTCTAACCAAGAAGGTAGGCCAATTGAACCCCGAGGGTAGCACTAAATGGCTTCCGTAAAACGCGCACAAAGCATCATGGGAGATTTATCTAGGCAACAACAGTTACAACAAAAGGGAAACAAGCAAGGTGGATAAGAGGCAGAGGAATGCTGAGTAGAAAGAGAAGAAAAATGAAGAGGATAAATAAGGGGAAAAAGAATTAAAGAAAGAGGGGGAGAGTGAGAGAAACAAGTGGAATGAATATAGTAAAACGTTACAATATTCTTGAGAGTTAAAAAAAAAAGAGAGACATGAAATTTTACCGACATTAAACCGCAAATATAGCAATCATAAAAGTAAGAAAAAATGAAGAAGGTAAAAAAAAAACAAAAGATCAGATGTAATTATAAGAAGAGGATGAAAAAAAGAAAGACTGAAAAAGAAGAAAATAAAGGAAAAGAAATGGAAAAAGAAAAAGAAAACAATTGGATGGATATATTATGCTGGTGCAAAAATAATATCAGAAGAGGAAGACAAAGTATAGAAAAATATGGATAACTATATTATGAAAAGAAGAATTTGGAGATGGAGGAAGCAACACAAGTAACAGAGGGAAGAACAGCAACAACAACAAAAATAAAATTGAAAAGCTAAGCAAAAACGGAATGAAAAACGGTAAAAGTCACAGGAAATACGATGCATAAAAGCAAAGAAACGGTTTTATGAAGAAAGGAAGTTCTAAAGATAATAGAAATCTGGTAGCGTTTATTGATGGCATTCTTGCTGCAAACATCGCAAAGATGGACTGTTTGTGGACGGCACTGGAATGGAGAGAAGCCATGGAAAATCTTACGATACGCCGTCAACTTACTTATCCAATACACATGGCGGATTATCTAGACAAGTAGGTAACGTCTTCAAATCCGTTTGGCAGAGATGGGGAAAAGAGGGAACAGAAGGGTTTTAAGAAAGCAGGATGAGAAAAGGAAATGCAAGAAATATGAAAGAAAAAGAAACAGGAAGCGTAGAAAAAAATAGAAAAAGAAAGTATGAGACAAAAGGGAAAGTTTTGCGTTTAATAAAATGTAGAGGGAAAAAGTGGAAAGAGAAAAGAAAATGAGGTAGGACAATTTTAGAAGGCAATAAACAAAGAGAAAGAAAGAAAGAAAGAAGTTGGGGAATAAAAGAAAAAATGAATAGGAAATAATGGAGAAAAGGATATGGTACATTGAAGGAATGCAAAGTAAAGACTAAACGGGAGTGTGTGTTAAAGGAGAGTTGGTCTGCTTAAAGACAATATCTATTGAAGGAGAGTAAAGAAAAGCATGGAAAATTAGTACGGATGAAAAAGAAGAGAACTTTTGATCAAAGACAAAGGAGTCTTTATACTGTAAAGCAGCAAATGAAAGTATATTAAAAAGAGTTACAAAGAAATATTGAACGATGGAAATTTGCTAGATAGATAGATAGATAGATAGATAGATAGATAGATTGTGAACAGCCTTATAGATATTGAGATAGACATATAGAGAAAGCGAAAAATAAGGGAACGAGTCATAGACAGAAAAATCCAAATAAATTGTTACTAAGAGAAGGAGATAGATATATATATATATATATATATATATATATATATAGATAGGTAGATAGATAGATAGATAGGGAACAGATTAAGATATGTTGAGATAGCCTAATAGAGTGATAGGAGGAAATAATGGAAGCGATTAAGCTATATAGATAAATAGATCCAAATAGATAAATGGATATATATTTACATATGAACAAATTGATATAGATAGAAAGAT
>OZ010605.1:3584500-3649500 GCA_963932145.1 Acanthosepion lycidas
TGTGTAGTGAATATTTTAGTTTTTGTTTTAATCTCCTAGAATAAATAATACTAAACTCTATTTCTACTATTTTCTACCGAACACTTTTTTAATTTAAATGTAACAGTGTAATTATACTCCATTTGCACTTTTTAACTTACATACACGCACGCGCACGCGTACACACACAAACACACACATATATATATATATATATATATATATATATATATATATATAGTCAACTAGCAGGATTCGCTCATTCGCTTTCGTTTTGCGAAGTAAGATATATTGACAACTTGAAATTTTTTCAGAAATTGGCTTTTAGAACTAAGGAAACTTTCGCAAATACATGCCAAGTTGTTGAAGGCCAAGTAAAAGGCAAAATTCAAAGACTTTTCGGCACTACATAATACGATATTCTAAAACATAAATTTTTGATATGAAAATCAAAATAATTCTCGGATAAATTAATTCAATTGTAGTGATTTGTGATGGCTTTTAAAATCATGTTTTTTAGTCAGTTATGTTTTTCTACAGGTAATAACCTTTCGTGAGGAACCGACGTGGTCCAATTATGATAATTATTACTTCTGTAGTGAAAAGGCCATTCAGATTTTCCCACATTGTTTCTGGCATAGTTTTTATTTCTAATGAGTAAATTATTTAATGACTTCTTTAGTTGGAGTTGTGGTAGATTTTGTGGTAGATTTTCGTCAACGGTAGCACCACTAGGACCTTCATGCACAACGGAATCTGCAGGTGGTTAGAAAAGACTTAACGTTGCATATTTTAAATTTTAATAAAAGTATCTGGTTAAAGCAATGCTGGCACAGTTCATAGATTGTACGGATAGTACTGTTTTTTTTTTAATATTTTGCCTTTGAAATAGACGGGTTTTATATTACGGTGATTAAAAGTTTATATATATATTATAGTATTAGGTTCGAACCTTTTACTCTAATATATATATATATATATATATATATATATATATATATATATATATATATATATATATATGAAAAATATAGTTTTAAGATGTGCTATATTTATGGGAAAATGTGCTCAATATAAGACATAGAGTGTGTGTAAATATTAAAGTAAACATAGAAGTAAATATTAAAGTCAACATAGAAATCAACACTTAGAGGCGACAGTCTGTTTTATTCTAGATGCATTCGTCAGGGCACGAGTGCTGTTATTTTTCTCGGCTATTTATATATACGGGTTAGTGGTGTATTGTGGGTAGTCTATTTTGGTAGTTATTTTACCGAAGGTCGTTTATTTGTTTATTTATTTATTTGTGTTAAATTGTGACAGAAATGGAAAAGATCATCAGCGTTCACCAACCAATCAAAAACTTGCATACTTTGCTTGGAGGAAAAATAGCTATCATTACTTTCCCAGACGACAATTATTAAATAAAAGATCTGAGCTCATCTCAAAATGCAGACATGAAAACAAATTTTTACTACGTTACTTAAAATCGAAAATTGAAAAAATAAAATAAAATAAAACAAAACAAAACAAACTGACAATAAAATAAGCAAAATAAATTAATCCAAACAAATGACCAAAACACACCCGTTAGAATAGGCAAAATAGAATAAATAAATAAAAAATAGAAAACAAAATCAATGAACCCAAATAGATAAAGTAAATAATAAACGAATTAACACACCATTATGACCTAAATATTAGTTAGACTATAAAGATCAAACCAAAATTCGGACGAAATATTAGCTATAACTGTTAATATAACGACAAAAGAGAAATAAATACTACGTTACTTAAAAATCGAAAACAGAAATGTGTAAATAAAAATAAACAGTATAATAAACAAATAATAAAAAAAACAAGTAAAATAAATTAATCTAAATTCATCCAAATAAATAAATAAACCAACAAACCGATCCCGATAAAGTAACCTTTAGAAAAAAATAGAGATAATCAATACAAATAAATATATGAAGTAATAAACAAATTAAAAACTGCTCTCGCCAAAATAATAGCTAGAATAAACTACAACAATCAACCCCAAAATTGAATAACTTACCAAACCAAAACTATTAATAAGCGATATAAACACATTTTTACTACGTTAATAAAAACGCCGACTAATAAAAATAAATAAATATATAAGATAATAATTAAAAATTAAAAATAAACATAAAAAATAGCAAAACAATTTAACACAAATAAATAAATAAACAAATAAACGACTTCCGATAAAATAACCGCCAAAATAGACTACCCACAATGCACCACTGACCCCTATATATAAATAGCCGAGAAAAATAACAGCACTCGTGGCCTGTCGATGCAACATCTAGCATGAAAGAGACTGTCGCTTCTAAGTGTTGACTTATATATTAACTCTTATATATATATATATATATATATATATATATATATATATATATATATATATATATATATATATATATATATTATGTTAATGTCTATACTCGACTGGTCTAATAAAACCGGATAGTATAATTTGCAAATAAAAATATATTAAACAAATTTGTTATCTATGGAAAAATTCTGGAATGAAGAAGAAAAGACTAAAAATATCCGAGTAGGTCGTAAAAAATCACCAAGTGTCATAATTTCTTGTCCAAAGAAAATAAAAAGAAGCGTGTAAAATAAGGAAAAACATAAAGTGCTCAATACACTAAGTAGAGCAGAGTATAAAAAATTCTAATGAGACAGAAACTACCTACTTAGTTTTCAACTGAATAGATTTTCAGGGTAAGCTGGCTGCTGAAGATCCATTTAAGTGAAACCTAGGTAGGCACTTTCTGGCTCACTAAAATTACATATATATATATATATATATATATATATATATATATATATATATATATATATATATACATATATATATATATATATATATATTTGTTAACACAATGTTTACTTTTTGCAAGAAATCATTTGTTAGTCCAATGCGCTTTAGGATTTTGGTGTCAAATGTTCCGTTCTCTACTAGAATAGTCACCATATACTTAAATTATCGTACTTGCTTCATACTGGCATATCCAAATGTTAACTTGTATCTTGGTCTGTTCCTCTTTCTCGTACACGCAGTTTTCTTACAATTTCTTTTCTTCCCTTTTTCCTTTGCTAACTTGCATGGTATTTAATATCATTTCTTTTCTGTTTCTACCATCAAAATACTGTCATATGTATATATTATTTTTGCTATTAATTATTAGTATATTTGGATTAGGTTATATTAGGATTATCGTGAAAATATATCCTTGCAAAATATAGTCTAATATAGTGTAAATAATACTTGTCTGTATCGATAGTTTCTGGCTACAATCATTTCCCATGTACAATGGCATTCTTGCGTTGTTAACTAAGCTCTATTGCAGACACCTGTCTAGGCATATTTTTGATTGTTCAACACCACTAAAGCCACCTTTGGTTAGTATTGCAAGTAA
The DNA here is from genome assembly GCA_963932145.1 of Acanthosepion lycidas. NCBI lineage: Eukaryota > Metazoa > Mollusca > Cephalopoda > Sepiida > Sepiidae > Acanthosepion > Acanthosepion lycidas. The sequence continues at coordinate 3,587,935 of OZ010605.1, forward strand.
AGTTAGCGGACATCAGTTATAGTTTCTGGAAGAGAGCACATTATCTTTCATTAAGTGATTTGAATAACAGTAGTCACCTCAATGAATCGGTTACAATGACTTGTGTTACTACATTTATCAACATTCTAAATACCTCATTGGGACCAACTTCACTCAAATAACTTGAATTTAATCGTTGTATGGTTTTCAGGCCTCACAGGCGATATCATCACTTTTCTGATATTAGGTTGGTTAAAAAATAATGACGTAATAATGTCGTTTTTGACGTATTTTTTAACGTCAAAAAACGACATTATTACGTCATTATTTTTGCACCAACATAATATATAGACTATGGTGATATTCGAACTGCCTTCCCATGGTCGGAAAGAAAGCGTTCTAACCACTGGGTGACGCGCCTGAACCGATACAGGTAGTGAAGTGTGTACATGCTTAGTTTATGCTAAGTTTATATGAAAGAAATTGAATAGTGGACAACTGTATCATATGAATTAAGACGTAAATCCTCAACACAGTTTTCGTCATCTTTCATGGCGACACTGTAAGCAACTTCAAACAAAATGGCATATGACGTAATGCGCATGCGTCGATATCCGCGCATTGTGCAGACTCGCAGGAATACGCCGACCCGAAAACAGGTTCGAAAATGTAGATGCATCAAATGTGATTGGTTATGTTGCCTTTGTCGATATGCACATATTACACATGGTATATGCATATCACAAAGACAGTTTTGATGGTATGAATGTGTGGTTAAAAAATTTAGTTGCAGTTTTACGAGAAATCTTCAAATGCCTTTCTCTGAAATCTTTTGTTTATTGCAAAAAATATATCAGACTTTTCAAACGTGACATGTTTGTGCAACGAATCTCGTAAAATGATATACGAATACATATGAAGACATCGAAGCAAAAGGTAATTTGACAGATAAATAGGTAGATGTAAGTGTAAGTGACTATAATTCTTTTGCAATATATATATATATATATATATATATATATATATATATATAGTGACACGCATAAGTATTGAATACATGTTTTTCTGTTATAACTCTAGTTTATTTTCGCCATTTTGCCTCTCTCTCTCTTTCTCTCTCTCTCTCTCTCTCTCTATATATATATATATATATATATATATATATATATATATATATATATATATATATATAGATAGATAGATAGAAAGAAAGAAACAATGTGATTAATGTATAGATGAATAGATATAAACAAAACGAGTTAGGAATACACGAACAGAATGCGATAGATTAGAACTTTCCGTATTTATGGAAGAATAATGCTGAATATTTGAGATAAAGCTTTTTTCTGGAAGGTGGCTATAACCTTCACATGGTCAGATTTTCTTAATCGCTATGCAGATTTGATTTCTAGTACAACACTATGTACCACTCTCTCTTTAACAGCAGCTCTATCCCCTCTCCTCCCCCCCCGTTCTCTATCTATTTTCCTTTTATGTGGTTATAGAATAATGTAGAAGGTAAAAAGGGTTATTGCCTTTGTTATTTATATTTCAATACAGCAAAGATATAGTTAGATGTAAGTTCGACGAGGTAGTTAAAAAATGCATTTAATAAACATTTCACATTTTTGTGCTGTCAACGAACACTCGTTGCCACTTTTATAATGCAAACGAATACTCGTTGTCACTTTCGTAAATGCTCATTGTAGTAGAGACTTTGTAATCGCAGATAGAACTGTAGAACGCCTTTGAAAAATGCTGGTGTCAGATACCTTCGAATAGCGCTCGCAGTAATAGTACTTGCAAGATAATACTCGATCTAATATTACTCACTGTATTGATCCGAATAGACAATAGTCTAGAGAAGAGAATAGAGAATAGCGTTCCGTATATTAATAGAGGTTAGAATAGAAGTGCAGATCATTTAGACGTCACGTGATTGCCATATATACGTTTGCACGATGGTCAAAGGGTCTACTTAATTTAATATTGAGGTCGCCTGTGTTTTTCTCACTGGCGGTCTATGTTCAAACTCAAGTGTCGGCAGCGAGACTTTATTCCTATACAACATATATAAAGTGAGCATATATAATTAACCAAAGGTCACTACGTGAGACGTTCTTTTCTTATATCGGGTTAAGGAGTTGCGATTTGATGTGATTAATCCCTTGTCCTAATGGTAAAACAAACTTGGTTTGAATGTGTTTCTTCCTAATTTGAAAATGACAATATGTTCGATTCCAGTCGAGAGGCTATTTTTTAATTGGTGATCCTATATCTAAACCGGTAGATATTACGTTCACTGCTTAAAGCTCAAAGAATTATAACCAATCGCGTCACTGACATCATGATTTAACGATACATATCGATATCTATCTATCAATATATATATATATATATATATATATATATATATATATATATATATATATATATATATATATGTGTGTGTGTCTGTCTGTATATATATATATATATATATACATATATATATATGTATGTATGTATGTAAGCATGGAAACATTTCTCATATATTATGTTTCTAAAAGTACAAAATGAATAAAGACAAAGGACATCGCATTTTGTCGTTTGTGTGACTAAGTCTCACAGAGGATGAAAGGGGTCAACTAAGCGACTAAGATAAGGTTTCTTTTGTCTATTTTCATATATATATATATATATATATATATATATATATATATATATATATATATATATATATATATATATATATGTATGTATGTATGTAAAATGTTATATATGGGTGCTTAGTGGAAAGTGCTCAATGTCAATGATAGAGCTAACGTAATAAGTTGTATCACCAGGCAAACTGCTTTATAAACCAGTTTGTGTGTGGATCGCAAAAGCGTGAAACCCAGGGTCACAAATTCATATCCATACAACTTAATATATATATATATATATATATATATATATATATATATGAAGAAATATAGTTTTAAGGTGTGCTATATTTATGGGACAAAGTGCTCAATATAAGAGATAGAGCGTATGTAAATATAAATATAAAAATGAACATTGAAGTCAACACTCAGAGGCGACAGGCTGTTTCATGCTAGACGCAATCGTTTGTTTTTTCCCGAAAGTAATTTTTTTCCCTTAGAAGGAACAATTTCCTGAGTGCTGTTTTCGAATCTTATTTTTTGGCTCTCAATAATCAAGTGATTATCTTTAGCAGAAGTTTTCAGTTTTTGAGAGCCGATTCAGCATCTTGTAATATTTCCGCCAGTTTCCAATTCCATTTGTCATGAATATTGCAAACCATCTGTAGAAATCTTCAATTTCTCAGCAATTTTGTTTGAGACATGCCTTCTCGGAATGAAGATTTCAATTTACGCTTTCACCTCAATGATTATCTGCTTTGATCATCCCATTTTGTTTACGTTATTACAAAATTAAAAAAAAACATATATATAAAAACAAATCGTGAAAAAATCTTAATGCCAAAATCTTTCTTTTATATGTAGACAAAAAAGGAGCTTTATATACAACCATTTATCAAATGCATTAGTCATACATTCAAAGAAATTCGGCCACAACTTTGATCTAAAGAATGCTACATTTGTGAAAGAAAGTGTCGTTATCAGTCTTATGAAAATATCTATCTGCCACCCAGATCTTTTCAATATTTCTTTTCCTGAAAGAATTATCACTTTCCCAAACCTTAATACATAACTACGAAAAAGTAAAAAATTGAAAAAAAATGTTTAAACCCATAGCCTCATGTATAAATAACGTATAAATTAATCCTTAACTAAAATAATTACTAATTTGCATCATATTCAAAAACATCAATTACGACTATTGGACACTGAATTATATTGATATCCTTCATAACTTAACTCACTTTTCAGCTACCCTGATGAATATTTTATTTATCAGCATTCCTATTGTTAAAAACTTTGTAAATTCAATACCATATTTACTCCTGTATAAAAATACATGTTACAGGATGAAGTGCTTACGTTTGCCTTGAGTATGAAACAGGTCGGCTGGGATAAGTTTTGCTTTTGTCTTTCTTCATATTGTTCTTTTACATACAGAAACTATCTGAAATTTCTTCACACGCGCACATGCGCGTGGGTGCGCTCACACACACACATATGTGTGTTGGGTGTGTGTGTATGGATTAAATAGATAATAATATGAAATCCGTAAGTGGCAAGAATAATCCAAGTATGTCTTTTTAATATAAAATATTAAAAAGATAGATCCATGAAGAGAGCTCAATATATTTATATACAGAGCAATATGATATACATAAAGAACCAATAAACTTCACACAAGTATTTTCTTCTTGATATATATATATATATATATATATATATATATATATATATATATATATATATCCGTGAATCATTCATACAAAAAACAAATATAGAGGGTAATGATTTAAATGGCGAGAATACATCGTAGCAAACAATATAAATAAGATACATCAACCCCGAACCTGTATATGAATGATATGATCCGCGTTTATAAATTCCAGTCTTTTTAATTTTTTTACAGGCTTTCGTCTATTCCCAAAGGCATCATGAGGTATGGAAAACAAGAACAAAATCTACTCCCATACCTGATGATGTCTGTTCATATACAGGTTCGGGGTTGATGTATCGTATTTATATTGTTTGCGACGATGTATTCTCGCCATTTAAAGCATTAACCTCTATATTTGTTTTTTGTATGAATGATTCATGTATTTATAAATTATAATTGCACCGTTTAATTGATATATATATATATATATATATATATATATATATATATATATATATATATATATATATATATATAAGAGAAAGATATATGCAGGGTGTTCCCCAAAATATACTCACTCTTTAAATGACAATGCAGTGTTTATTGATTTGCAAAAACGATTAATGGTTAGACATAAGAAATATTAATGTTGATTGACTTACATTAAGAGATATTAAAAGATCAATTTAAATATTTAACATTTGAAATCTGATCACCGCTTTAACGGTGATATAGAAAAAGGAAGTAATGCCCAGCCACCGCTTGAACGGTGGGCAAACACTTGTAACTATATTTATATCAACCGTGAAACATTACATACTAATTATTTGCAAATTTTGACTCAGGAGCTCGGGCAGAAGTGTTAAAATTTTTCAGGAGCTCAGAGATCAAAGGGTTAAATGAATTTCGATGCAGGGATCGTAAAAAAAGAAAAGAAAAGTCAAGATGTGACAGGAAGTCAAAAATGAGTACTTTTTTGAGACACCATGTATATTTAGAAAGTGCGAGCATAGAAATCAACACTGCAAGGTGGTCATAAGTTTTGCATGCCAGGTGGCATTTAAGCACTTGTCAGAAGTTGGCTGGAAATCACAAATACAGTTTTGATTCCTGCATTTTTTCTAACTCCAAATCTTCACGCTCCTCTTCAGCCTCCCCATATATATATATATATATATATATATATATATATATATATATATATATATATATATATATGAATAAATATACATATATATAGAGAGAGAGATACATAGATAGATAAATAGATATGAAGAAATATAGTCTTAAGATATGCTATATTTATGGAATAAAGTGCTCAATATCAGAGATAGAGCGTGTGTAAATATAAAAGTGAACATAGAAGTCAACACTTAGAAGCGACAGTCTGTTTCATGCTAGACGCAATCGTCAGGTCACGAGTGCTGTATGTTGCGTCTAGAATGAAATAGACTGTCGCCTCTAAGTGTTGACTTCTATGTTAACTTTCATGTATGTATATATATATATATATATATATATATATATATATATATATATATATACCTACATTTACAGTACCGTTCAGATTTTCATGCAGTTCTGCAATGTCTATTCTTATGTGTATGTGTATGTCTGTATGTGTGTGACTTACGTGTGCTTGTGTTGTGCAATGTACAAATTCACTCATATGCAGATGTCCACACTGGATCACGAATATGACACTGAAATAATTCCTTCCACTTCTGCTCTGGTATGAGTTATAAAAATAAAAAAGGGACACGGAAAAAAGTTAATTTTTAAATCTTAACGAATCAGATAAATGTAAGATTTTATAGAGATTTTAAACATAATTATTTTAATCTTTTTTTTTTAATTTTATAATTATATTTTACGCCTTTCGCTGGACACGCAAACGTACATAGGTATATAATTTGAATGAAATTGAAATATACATATATATGTTAAGAGCTACTTTCCCATTATGTCTGGTTACAAACTTTGGATATAAGTAAAATCTTATAAAGCGGCCGTTTGAAGTCATTTTTATGAGTTTGTTTTTTTTAAATTATATATATGAATGTATAATTTCAAATGCATAAAAAAATGTTCATTCAATTTTGATGATCTTTCCATCATCTAAGTGACAATTCTTAAATTACAGATTGTCCCAGTAATCCGGATACATAGGCAAAATGCATATTTTTAAGAAATTTTTCAACAACATTTTATTGAATTGATATATTAAATAATGCCATCTTCAATATGATTTCAATTTTCTGTTACGCTTTGCAAGACTCACGTGAACTCTGTGCAATAGCTCCACATTTCCGTCACATTTTAGCACAATCACCCTTTATGTGTTCAATCAAGTGTGATGCCCTAGCGATTTTTATTGAGTATAACTTCTCGTTTAGTATATTTAAGTAAACCCATGTTTTATTTGTGGAGAAAAAATATAGTTAATGAGATTCCCTGTGTTCAGATTTTCTGTACACTCTGTAGTTTTAATATTTTTTTATATTAGGTTGGTGCAAAAATAATGACGTAATGATGTCGTTTTTGACATTAAATATGTAAAAAAAAAACGACATTATTACGTCTTTATTTTTGTACCAATCTAATAGTAAGATCCATAATTATCTGTAACTTTTTTTTTCTTTTTTTTTTTTAAAGTGGGTAACCTTTTTTGTTAAATCTTCCTTAAATAATCATATACATTGATTTGAATTTAGCAGCTACACCTCAAAACTAAACAAATTTAGCGCAAATATTTTTTTTTGTAAAAAGCATAAAAGACAAAAAACAAAAAAGAGTATACTTATTGAATGCTGACGTTGTAAAAATATTGTATCATGAATTTCCAAAATAAAATTATCGTTTAAATTTTAAATAAAATCTGATTGTATAAAACCAACAGAAATGATATTACAGACGCCGACTGAAGTTTCTAATGAATTGTCTTGGCGCCAGATTCCGAGAACTGACTAATTCAAAAAAAAAAAAAAAAAAAAGAAAAGAAAAAAAGAAAAAAAAACTTTAATTACTTACCCGCTATTCTTTACGGATGTTATGTTTGATTTAAAAAAAAAATCACTCGCATCTTTTACATTTGCGCTTTGCCAAGGGAAATCAACCACAAGAATGAATTATATTCGGGCTTTCGAAGCTAACACCGATTGTACCCTCTTCAACACCTGCGTCACAATTTTAAAGGGTGTGATCTGGATTTAAGAGGCGACTTCGTAAAGGTAATTAACTACCTGCTGTTAATTAAAATTAAAGAAAAAAATGAAACCTCAAAATTATGTGACGGAGAAGAAAACGAAGAAGGAGTTAATAAAAGAAGAGAGAAAAGAAGAGAAGTGTAAAGGATGGAGATGAAGTAGAGAAGAGAGGAAAGGAAATAGAAATAAACAGAAGAAGAAGAAGAAGAAGAAGAAGAAGAAGAAGAAGAAGACGAAAAGGAAAAGAAAAGGAAAAGAAAAAAGAGATTAATATGGAGGCGGTGGCAGATGAAGAGAAGCAGAATTAAAAAGTAGAAAAGGGGACAGAAGAAGGAGAAGTAGTAGTAATAGAAGAAGAAGAAGAAGACGAAAAGGAAAAAAAGGAAAAGAAAAAATAGATTAATATGGAGGCGGTGGTAGATGAGGAGAAGCAGAATTAAAAAGTAGAAAAGGGGACAGAAGAAGGAGAAGATGTAGTAATAGAAGAAGAAGAAGAAAAAGAAGATGAAGAAGAAGAAGACGACGACGAAAAGGAAAAGAAAATGAAAAGAAAAAAGAAATTAAGATGGTGGCGGTAGTAGATGTGGAGAAGCCGATTTAAAAGTAGAAAAGGGCAAAGTACAAATATTATTGTGAGGCGGAGAAGAAGCCGGCTAAAGTAAAAGAAAGGGCCAAGAGAAAAACAGGAAAGAAGGAAGAGGAAGAGAAAATATGGGAAAAGAAGGGATGAAGAGAAAGAAAGAAGAACATTAGAATACGAAAGAGATCGAATGTTACATAATACGATACGGAAAAGGAAGTAGAAAATTGTCAATTCAAAGAATCTGGAAAAAAACATTATTAGGGTCAGAAAATGAAAGAGTAAAAGGAAGAATAGACAGGAAGAACAACAACTGTTTCAATAGCAACTTACAGTTCATTTCATAGAATCCTCAGTATCCTTCTCTAGAACCACATTTCTATTGCCTCAAATCTCATCTTCATCTAGGCCTACGGCCACATCTCGCTGAAACATTGGTTCCCGTAGGATCACCGAAATTAAGCAACCTCGAGAGTGGTTAGTACCTAGATGGTAAATGATTGGGAGTACCGGATACTTTAAGCTTGGATATGCTGCTTGTGCAAAGGCTAATTTATAATCGGAGAACCCACTTCCAATTCCAGTTGGGTTCACTGGATTCAGATGCACAATTACCCTTGGGAAAGGCATGAATATCCTCCCCCAGCTATTTGTGAATCTTTAAATCATGATTATCTTAAAGAAATCGTCTAATCTAAAATATATATTCTGACTTTAAATAAACTGTAAAGTGTTGATAATCTGTAAAAAAGAACCAATGAATCAATTTTCTTCATCTGTGAGAAGATTATCGAGGATTCACTGCAATATAAGTAGATCTATATTACATATAAGTTCAGTATTTTGTCTTTGCTTCTAACGAAATGAGTCACCGAGTATTCTAAACTTACACCAGCGCCTTAATCATAAATTTGGACGTCGATCTACAATGACACTAGAGAGACAATGGCCGATGGTAGTAGGACAATTTCGGGAATACGGTATTTTCTACGCATATGGATACTCTTTGTGGTAACAGTATCATTCACGACCATACAAGCGGATTGAAAATACATCACATTTCAACTCATTTCTTTATTTCTAATGAAATTTTCCTGTCACTTAGTACTTTGTTTTTAATGAATTTTCCCTGTATCTTTGTACTTTGTTTCTAATCAAATATTCCTGTCTTAGTACTTTGTTTTTAAAGAATAATTTCCCGTGTCTTCATAATCTGTTTTTAATGAAATTCTCTCGTATTTTAGTACTTTGTTTCTTATGAAAATTTCCCGTGTCTTAGTGTTTTGTTTGTAATGAAGATTTCCCGTCTTAGTACTTTGTTTCTTATGAAAAATTTCTCGGGACTTCATACACTGTTTGTAATGAAAATTTCCCGTGTTTTAGTACTTTGTTTTTAATCAAATATTCCTATGTCTTAGTACTTTCATTCGTATGAAAATTTTCCGTGTCTTAGTACTTTGTTTTTAATCAAATATTTCTATGTCTTAGTACTTTATTTCGTATGAAAATTTCTCGTGTCTTAGTACTTTGTTTTTAATCAAATATTCCTATGTCTTAGTACTATCTTTCTTATGAAAATTTCCCGTGTCGTAGTACTTTGTTTTTAATCAAATATTTCTATGTCTTAGTACTTTCTTTCGAATGAAAATTTCCCGTGTCTTAGTACTTTGTTTTTAATCAAATATTCCTATGTCTTAGTACTTTCTTTCGTATGAAAATTTCCCGTGTCTTAGTACTTTGTTTTTAATCAAATATTCCTATGTCTTAGTACTTTCTTTCGTATGAAAATTTCCCGTGTCTTAGTACTTTGTTTTTAATCAAATATTCCTATGTCTTAGTACTTTCTTTCTTATGAAAATTTCCCGTGTCTTAGTACTTTGTTTTTAATCAAATATTTCTATGTCTTATTACTTTCTTTCTTATGAAAATTTCCCGTGACTTAGTACTTTGTTTTTAATCAAATATTTCTATGTGTTAGTACTTTCTTTCTAATGATAATTTCACGTGTCTTATTAATTTGATTCTTATCAAAATTTACCGTATCGTAGTATTTTGTTTCCTGTATCTTAGTATTTTGTATTTAATGAAATTTTCCTGCCACGCAGTACTTTTTTCTAACAAATTTCCCCCGAGTCCTTATACTTTCTTTTTAATGAAATATCCTTATCTTATTACTTCGTATCTAATTAAATTTTTGTGTATATTACTACTTTGTTTCTAAAGATATTTTCCTGATTCTTAGTACTTTGTTTAGATTAGCATCTGTCGTTAATTGTATCCTCGTTTGGAATTCATTGGTTTCTCTTTTATGTTCTGTAGAAGAAAACCCAGAGAAAATTACTCAAATTGGCATTTCTATTATTAGTAAAATAATGAAATAAAAACAAATCTTGAGAAGAAGAATACTCACGAAAAAATTAAAGAATTTCTATGAGAGTCGTAACTGAAAAAAAAAGCCTTAAATAAAGAACAATGCGAAAAGATAAAAAGAAAATTATTATTATTGGTTGAATTAGTAAAAGAATATTATGGGACTTCCATTTGATCAGCTTCATTCAATAATTTGTTATTGTGTTGCCATACATTCCAGGTTCTCTCCGTCCTGAGTATGACGGTAAACTCCATCCGAGAGCAAGGCCTCTGATCACGAGGCTTTGATGAGCGTCGAACCACTTCTTAAATACTGCTTTTCCCAGGTCCATCCTGACCTGGTGTGGTTAGCACCTGTTAGGATGACAGTTATGGGCAAATAGTTAAACCCCTACCGCAAACGTGGTTCAAAACACCGTGCATGTGTAAAAACTGGTTTAATATGTTTTTGTAAAAAAAACTACCAGCAATAAATTTTTCAAGAAAAAATTATTACCAGCAATATATTTTTGAAATAAATATTATCAGCAATGCATTTTTGGAAACAATATTACTAGCAATACATTTAAAAAAAATATTACCGTAATAAAAGATTTGTTGGTATTAAACAATCCATTAAAGTTAATATACCGTAAAACAAAAACAAACCGAACCTCAGCAGGTTCCCTGCGAGTGATGCCATCTTCTAAGTAACTGCTCACGCCATAACAATAATAATAATGTATGTGAACACAATGTTGTCTGCAGCAGACATTAAGAACCTTGTTGGAAAAGTCATTGGGAATAAGCCCCCTGGGTATGACGATAAACTTCATCCAGCATCTTGGAATCTTATCGGGGGAATAAAGGTTTTCAGTAGCGTGGAACCACGTCTTCTTTGCTGCTGTTCTCAGGTCTAACATAACCGAGGTGGAAGCATCTGTTGTGATCCCAGCTATGGCCAAATAGTGAAACCCCAAACAAAATTCAACAGTATATTTTATAATAAAATGACCATATTTTTATAGCAATATTACAATCAACGCAGTACGAAGAAAATCTATGGTCACTGATTGAAAGATTGAGATTTTGAGGAGCAGGGAACCACCTCTTAATTGCTCTTATTCTAAGACCCAACCTGACCTGGTCGTTAGCGCCTGTTATGGTTCCAGATATGGGAAGGGAGGGACCTCCAAAAAATCTCTATGAAAGTATAACAATCCATTTCCATGAGGGAGACAAACATTTATTCATACTTAATTAGTTATATCAATTTACAAGACTAATTTTACAAATCCAAATTACATCAAAGTAGGGGTACAATTTCTAATAAAAATATGTTTTGCTTCAGAAATAGAGAGACACTAAAGAGAAGGTTAAAAAAATATATTCATCTTCTCTGAAGTAACACACTGGTTAAATTTGCTGGATCTAACACAAAATGCAATCTGTGAACCTTCGCTTGCAGAAGGGTTTTTAGATAATGAAGAAAAAGTTCTAATGACTGGAAAAAATTTGGATTTGCCGAATCTACATACAAGGTGTTGATAATGTATTAAAATTAACTACTGAAGTTTCACAAACTGTATATGGACAAGAAGCAAAGCACACAGACATTATCAGTAAATTATATTGCCATCAAATAAGACCTTCATTTAATCAAAGGGAAATTATACTGAAATATTTAGCTATATTATGATGTAATCTATTATACGATGCAATAGCTTTAGTGCGATTTTCCCATAAACAATGCAAACATTGACTCATAGTATATTCCCAGAGTATAGTATTAGATACAATTGTAGCAACTTTTTGTTTTTATTAAATATTACCTAGCAGGAGGCACGGTGGAATAATGAATAGCGGTTCAGAATGAGGGAGCGGAGAGCCGGGTTCGAATTCCAGTCGAATCCATTTTATTCACTTACGTGCATGGTATGAATCCTCGCCTCAAGCTATGTCAGGACAGACCGGGCTCTATAGCCATGGATGGCAACTGGTCTACCGCAGGAAGAAATGGCAACCTACTGCAGGGAAAAATATCTGCTTCGTCAGTCATGTATCGAAAGATACGGGATCAACTAAGCGTGCATCATATGCATGCCACATAAGTCAATGACCTAGCAAATGGTGTAAGATCTTATTCATTGATTACGTTTTTATAACGTTTTAACTTATCAAATGCAGTAAGAAATTGAATATTTCGCTTGTGGTGATTCATAATTAGAATTCTTGTTTGAATAGATTTTCAATTAAATGCAACAGCTGCATTTGGATTTAGTCTTGAAATAGTAAAATTTTTGAAGTTTTTATGCAAAAAACCTGCAGAAATCGGTTATATCAGTAAATTTTCGGAGGATATTTTTTACCAAAATCCACAAAGATTGGTAAAAGCTATGAATGTAATTTTTAGTGTCAGTATTTATCTCATCAACCGCAGGTTTTGTACCGGAGGGAAAATGTGATCTTTTAAAAAAAAAAAGAAAAATCAATCTTAAACGCACGACAAAAATGGATTCTTTTGATTGATTTGTTTTGTACCGTTTAACAAATCTTTGAAAGTTATTTACATTTTCATACATTTTATCTTTTTTTAAGATAATAATTATTTAGTGAGATAAGACTTACTAATTATTTAGTGAGACAAGTCTTAGAAATTATAATTGCTGTGAAGAAAACAGGGATTCATACCTCAACCAGGAGTATTTACGTCTAAATGAATATAACGAACCCAACGGGAATTAGAACTCAGCTTTCCGCTAAGCAATTCAGAGTCATAATTCATTATAAAATCTGGTACTCTCAAGCGGTCACCCATCTAGTTACTGATCAGTCTCGACGTTGTTTAACTTTGGTGATCGTCTTGGAATCGCTGCCTCAACTTGGTTTGACATCTTTTATATTCATATCGAGTATTTTATTCAGTAATTCGCTATCCTAAGTGGACCTTAAACCTTGGTTTGAGTGAACAAAAGTAAAAATAAACTCTCCAATAAGGGTAACCCTAATATATATTTGATATAGTGCAAGTTAAAATTCTTAAATACGGCGCATATTAAGTTTGAACATGGTGTAAGTTTCAACATGGAGTATGAATTAATAGTAGAAAAAAAACGCGGGGAACAAAATTAGAAATAAAGACTTTTGCGTGTTAGAATTCGAACATGAAATACGAGTAAAAAATAACTTCTCAGAAGCCGTAGAAATAAGTAAATTATTATTATTATTATTATTATTATTATTATTATTATTATTATTATTATTATTATCCCTTTATCTCCATTGATTTTTGGTGTTTAGTGATTTCTTTCCGGCTCCCGAGCAGAGATCTAAGGTCACAAATGGCATCATGACATTTTCCACTGAGCAATTAAAAAAAATCCTCTCAAAACATATTTTACATTGATAACACCCTTCTTAATGCTTGAACACTACTCATCAAAACAGTTTTTGTATTTCTTTAAGGCATGGGCTTCCAGGAATCCATTCAATGATTCACTTAGAATCTTTTTCAATCAATCCAAGGGCTCCAACTAAAACATTATTGTTGATGTTCTCATGTACCATGGTTTGATATTTTGATTTCAATGTCCTTGTATTTCGATAGCTTTTTTTAAACATCTTCAAAGATACATTGCGGTCTGCAGGGACTATCATGTTATTAAGTAGGCAATTTTTTGTTTGCCGTCTTCAATAATGATGTCTGGGCGATTAGCTTTGATTGTTTTGTCTGTGATTATTGTTAAGTCCTATAAAATTATTACAGGTCTTATTTCCGTATCCTGGGTGGTGTTCACACCAATTTCTTTCAGTTTCCTTTCCGTAAAAGTTGCTGATTTTCAAGCGCAGTTATTACCCCACTCTCACATGTCAGTTTTTATATTTAGAGGGTGTCAATACCGTGCAAACTGATACAAGATGATCGATTGTTTCTGGATATTTATTAAAAAACTGAATTTTGGGCTAAAACAATTTTTCAGTATGCGAGCTTTATAATATCTAGTTAACAATCATTGGTCCTGTGCAGCAAGAATACAACCTTTGGATTCAGTTTTTAACCCTGCACTCCATTGCCACTTATAAGTACGGGGTTTGTCGACATCAGTTTCTTTGTTACGGGCGGAGTTTTGAATGTAGAGCGGTTTATCTTGCCATCGTTTCTGTATATGGTCGGTGGCATTTGCTTACTTTGTTTCAAATATTTTGTAGCTTCAGTCGGTGTATTGTTTTTACTCACCCCCCCATTTGAATCTCCAATTTGAATTTGTTGGCAAATCTTTATTAATGAATAAAGTCGCTTATTTTCTTCCATGTTCTTTGATACATATCATCATCTAGTCTTCTGTAGTTTCCAGGTACCTTTGAAGGCCAATTGTTGTAGATTTGTAAGACAGTTCTTGTTGAACTAATCCTTTTCTTTTTCGGATCTGGGCACATACAGACGATCAACAATAGCTTTGGTATGATGCATGCAGAGGCAGGTGAGAAGCTTTCTCGTTTTGACGTGCATTCCCTTAAAGTTTGTTATGATCCAGTTAAGGATGTTGAAACTTAGGTCCTTAGCTTTCATAGGAAAATTGCCATTTAATTTATAGCAATTTTCTTTGTATATGGGATGTTCCTATTAGGACGTTCTACTGGGCAACTTGTATGTTGATATTACCAGGGACAGTCAGTAAAATTTTCCATTTCTTTTCTCGCGAAGCCCATTGATCCAATTACTATTGGTACAGTCTCAGTCTTCATTCCCAAGATCCTGTTAATCTCGATCTTCAGTTCCTAGTATTTGGACAATTTCTCGAAATTATTTCATGGAAATGTTTCTTTCACATGGTATTGCTAAGTCAATAAGCATACGCATCCTAAATTTCTTGTTTTTTAATGATAATATCAGGTTTGTTGACTTCCATTTCCTTGTTAATTTGAATTGGCATGTCCCACACGATAGTTACATCGTTTTTTTGGGGAAATGTGTTTGGTTGGTGCATATAACATCTCTCAGTGGTTTCGATTTTGTGCTTCTTGCATACCTTCAAGTGTACATATGCAGCTACCTGTTTAAGTCTGTCGGTATATTCATTTTTTGCTAGTTACAGACATTCTGAGATAACATTGTCGAAAGTTTCATCATATTTTCCAGGGATCCTGAATTTCGGATAATTTCCATGCTTCATTATGTGACGTAGATTAACATTAATGTATATTTGATATAGAGCAAGTTAAAATTCACGGTGAGAAACACTTAATCACGGAACACATTATGTTTGAACTCGGTGGATGTTGCTATATACCCTATTAATTAATAGTGGAAGAAAAGGTAAAGAATGAAATGTGAAATCGAGTCTTTTGCGTGTTAGAATTCAAAGATGAAATAGAAGCACAAGTAGAAAAGATCAATTCCCAGAATCCGGGCAAAAGAAGCATATAAATTCTGGAAGAGAATCATGTAATCATAACCTGCTGATATTTCAAAGGTATAAGTTGAGGAATCTGACGGAGATTATTATTATTATTATTATTATTATTATTATTATTTATTATTATTATTATTATTATTATTATTATTTCTTTTGATTTCTTGCGTGTACACATTTCTTTCCAGATCCCATCCAGAGACCACAAACATTTTAGATAAAGCCCTTAATAAGGTGTGGGCTGTTCTCCTAAGAACAATGTTTTTGTATTTCATTAGGGCATGGACTTCCAGGAATCCCTTCAATTAGTCTAATGGAATCTTTTCCAACAAATCAGAGGGCTCCAATTACAGCAGGGATTGTGGATTTCTCATGTGCCAAAGTTTTTGAGATTTCGATTTCAAGGTCCTTGTATGTTGATAACTTTTTTGAATATCTTCAAAGATACATTGCAATCTGCAGAGACTGTCATTGTCATATCAGTAAGGAGGCTCTTTTTTTTTGTTGGCGGTCTCTAATAACAATGTCTGGGCGGTTAACTTTGATTGTTTTATTATTATTATTATTATTATTATTATTATTATTATTATTATTAATCTTTTTCGTCTTTGTATTCTTCATTTTTTCTGTGTCGTGTTTCTTCAGGACGTCAACAAACATGGCCCTCCACAATTTTCTGTATGCTGTAGCTCTTAATAATTTTATCTTTTTGTTGTCTTTCCTAAATATTGTACAGCTATTAGGCTCAGTAGGAAGGTTATGCACTGTTTTCGCTTGTCCCTCTTGCCATCAGTCTGTCCTGCGAGTATCATATTTGCCAAATTCCCTTTCCTCGTGAGGTATCCTCTAATTTTCAACTTTCTTTTTTAATGTTAAGCATAAGGCGCCTGTTTGCTTTTAGGTTTTTAAATACTATTCCAACCACCAATGCTACTATTACCACTGCCATTGTTCGGAAAAGTTATAATGCTTTACTTGAAATGATATAACAGATATGACTTGATTTTAAATAGATTCAGTAGATTATCGCTTCACACACGTACCTATATATATATATATATATATATATATATATATATATATATATATATATATATATATATATATACCTTTCATCAGTCAATATACCACATAACACCCTTGAGCGCTTAGCCTTGGAGCGGGTAGAATGGAGATCAACGTGTTTTAGTAGAGTCAGCAATTTTCAATCTGTTTGTCTGAATCATCTTCAAGAAGCGAGAGCAAGATCTAATAGGTCGGCCAATCTAACAGTGATCTCATCTCACAATCTTTACACTTGCTCCATATGTGGCCTTCTTTGTAAATCACTAGCGGGTCTTAAATGCCACTTAAGATTATCGCACCAAATTTCATAACTGAATAAATAATCTGTCAGATCCTCATACGTCGAAACCGACGGGAGAGTCCATTATATATATATATATATATATATATATATATATATATATATAGGTGTGTGTGTATGTGTATCCGTGTGAGTTGTGTGTATAGCTGGCCACGCCTATTCGTGGATACACGTCTCCTCGGACGGCTGGCATGCTCAGCCTCATTTTGTGTTTGTTTGACACACAGATCCCACCTGTGGTTTACAGTGCAATTATGCTGAGTAGACCGTATTTACACTTTCAGGGAAAGACCGTTTTATCTAGCGTGATCAATAACTTGAACACGACCAGCACGCTCAAACCCTCGGCCACAATGACTTGTGATTTCTTGCACTGATGTCTACGGTCCCCATTCGGTAACATCTACCCAATTTCACACACAAGGCTTTTCAAAGGTGCCCCACGCTGGAATCGACCCCACCACTAACGAGAGCATCAGAAAGTCTCCTTCCTGAAACATCGACCATGGTGAGATTCGAACCCAGGTTTTATGGTCAGAATGCAAAAGATCTAGCCACTCGGCCACGTGCCTATATATCCTCATGCATTTATCGCAAAAATATCATCCAGCAACCCTTTACGTTGAGTTGATCTTGAGTCTAGTTTTTTTTTTTAAACTTTGGTAAAGATAAAAACCCAGCGATAGGCGTAACATTAATATATATTTGATATAGAGCAAGTTAAAATTCACGGTGAGAAACACTTAATCACGGAACACATTATGTTTGAACTCGGTGGATGTTGCTATATACCCTATTAATTAATAGTGAAAGAAAAGGTAAAGAATGAAATGTGAAATCGAGTCTTTTGCGTGTTAGAATTCAAAGATGAAATAGAAGCACAAGTAAAAAAGATCAATTCCCAGAATCCGGGCAAAAGAAGCATATAAATTCTGGAAGAGAATCATGTAATTATAACCTGCTGATATTCCAAAGGTATTCGTTGAGGAATTTCGGCAACAACACCTAAAAAGTAAACCAAGTCACAACAATGGCAAAGAGAAAGAACAATGATTTAGGGGGGGGGGCATTAGTTAAGAAAATTAAAATAATAATAATAATAATAATAATAAAGGGGGAAAAGAAAATGAAAAATAATACAAATATGAAAATATTAATTAAAAATGGAAAGAAAAAAGTTATGCAAAACACGCAAATGCCAAATTGGAATTAAACGGAAGAAAAATAGAATTAAGCAGATGATATTAATTAATTAATTATTGGCGAAAAGAATTCTTTCATCAAGTTTAAAACCTTGGGAAACTGCACCGAAATAAGGTATTAAAATATTTTCATTTCAGGATGAATGGAATGTATAGAAAAATAACAATTCAAATAAGACGAACAAATATATGGAGAAGATAAAAAGTAGAGTAATTGAAAGGATATAGAAACAGAATGGGGGAAAAAGGAAGAAGAAGAAGAAGAAGAAGAAGAAGAAGAGAAAAAGTTAAAAATAACAAGTATTAACAACGGGAAAGTGCAGTTGACAAAATTAGAAGAAGAGTGAGGGAGAGAAGAAAATACCAAGAAGAAGAAGAAGAAGAAGAAGAAGAAGAAGAAGAAGAAGAAATGGGAAAGAGAAACAGAACAAGTATCGTGGAAATAAAGAGCAGTACACAATACCAAAAGAAGGGCAGGTAAACAAAAAAAAAATGAGAAGAAGAAGAAGAAGAAGAAGAATGACGATGATGATGATGATGTTGATGTGTGTCAAGAATAAAGATATAGGAAAAGGAAGAGGAAATATTAAGGAAGAAGAGATAGTTGAAAGTGGTGAAGAAGACGGGTGAATAGAAC
This sequence comes from Acanthosepion lycidas, assembly GCA_963932145.1. Taxonomy (NCBI): domain Eukaryota; kingdom Metazoa; phylum Mollusca; class Cephalopoda; order Sepiida; family Sepiidae; genus Acanthosepion; species Acanthosepion lycidas. Next base: position 3,606,949 of record OZ010605.1, read on the forward strand.
AACAAAAATTCATAAAGTTTAAGGAATATAGAATTATATATATATATATATATATATATATATATATATATATAATTATAGTGTGATGTTAATTCCCCAGCTCTATTCTCTCGTAAGTAATAAAAATGAAAAATCGTTAATAATACGTATACGGCAGCAACAAAAACTATAAAAAAGAAACATACCTGAAGTAAAAAAAAAAAAAAGAAAATTGTCGAATTTATAATAACCTCAGTATAACCCGACGGCATTTCGCGCAGTTCCTTCCAAAACGCACACTTAACTCTGACCTTTAAATTATATCAAAATCTTAATTACATTGACAAATTTTTCCATTTAATATCTTCAAGCTTCAACTGCATTACCTTGCTTTGTTTGTGAGCCGAAATATGTTCTTGAATTTGATTTTTCTTTAAGGTTGACGGATGGGGAGATTAAGGATGATTTGGCATTTTCCTGTGAAATACTAATTTACTTTTGTGCTACTGAAATTGAATATTCGCCATACTCTTTTTATTGCCGCCATTTTGTACTTTCCCGGTTGTACTTCCATTATTTCATCGGAATCGTTTTTTTATGTTTATTTTTTTCCATAATTCTTGTTCATTTTGTCAACTTTCTGCATCTAATTTTTTCGTATCGAGTTTTTCTTTTATCTTACAATTTTTTCTCGTAATTTTCTCGCAATATTTTTAACGTTTGATTTTTTTTTCTTCAAATGTCTTTTTTCTTCATTATTTTTCTCTCCTTATTCTTTCACCTCACCCTTTATTCTCCTTCACCTCCTTCCTTACCCATTCTATCTATCTATCTATCTATCTATCTATCTATCTATATATATATATATATATATATATATATATATATATATATATATAAACGTGAACAGAGAAGTCAACACTTAAAGATGACAGTCTGTTTCATGCTATATGCCATCGTCAGGCCACATGTGCTGTTATTTTTCACGGCTATTTATATATATATACGGGTCAGTGGTGCATTGTGGGAAGTCTATCATAGCGGTTGTTTTATCGGAAGTCGTTTATTTATTTATTTGGGTTAAATTATTTTGCTTGTTTTTATTGTTTGTTTCTTATTTTGTTTATTTATTTATTTTTTTTAATCGGTGTTTTTATTAACGTAGTAAAAAATTTTTTATGACACGTATTTAATAGTTTTGAGAATTTAATTAAAGCTACTTATTCGATTTTGGTGTTGATTGTTGTAGTTTGTTCTAACTATTATTTTGGCAGGAACAGTTTTTAATTTGTCTTTATTTTGGTTGATTATTTTTATTTATTTTTTCTAACGGTAACTTTATCGGGATTGGTTTGTTTATTTATTTTACTTGTATATGTTCTCTTTATCGGTTTTTCGATTTTTAAGTAACGTAGTATTTATTTATTTATTATTATTATTATTATTATTATTATTATTATTATTATTATTATTATTTTTATCTTTATATAACAGTTATAGGTATTTTTTTCGTCCCATTTATATATATATATATATATATATATATATATATATATATATATATATATAATTTTTTACACGAGATTCTTCATCAAATATTCTTCTTCTTCTTCCCCTCCACCTCCGCCAACTCTTTTTCTCCTCCTTCTTCAAATCAAGCGATTTTATTGATCTCTTTCTTCTCATCATTATATACATTTTCTTCCTCTTCATTTTCACCTTTTCATTCCTCATTCTTTGTAAAGCGTAGGGAAGCAGCTAATGTGGACATCATTTTGATCATTCCTTTAGACCTGAACACATATTTTTAATTAAACTACATTCATCATCTACGGAAATTTATTATAGTTTAAAAGAACGTATACAAAATAAATATGTTTGATTTATATAATTTTTCCGCCTCTTGTATAAATATCAAACTCCTCATTCAGTAACTGGCTATCGTGAGAGGATTTTGAGCCTTCTTTTGAGTGAAGAAAAGTTAAAATAAACTCACTGATAACAGTTACACTATTTGATACTGCGTTCAAGATTAAATTGTCACCATTTTATATGTTTTTGATTATGTTGATTGCTCAGTATAGTCGAGTCAGTTGGGAACATTTTGTGAGAAAAAGAGCACCATGATGCAATTCCCTCCTCCAGAAAATTTGGAAACAACATGATGTACTGCTTGACATTCGTGCCATATACTAACAATTTATAATTCTTGTGTGTCAATCTGAGAAGAATTCAGAGGTTTTGGAAAGGATTGGATAAGTCTAATTGAGTTATGGCTCCATTCATCACACAAGGCCTTAAACACAACACGGAAGCTTACATCAAATTCCCTGACGAGACAGTACTGGCCTGAGTCAAGAGGGTGGTTGAGTGAAACCCTGTCTCTGACAACAGGACTCTGTATGATGTACAAGCAGGAGAATTCAGTCACGACTGTCAAACTATTTCTGCAACCACATCACACCTTACATCTGGTCACATAACTCTTCAGAATTCAACCCACTATATTATTATTTGTAGCCGAGAGACCATGAAAACTGCTTGTAACACCAAAGATGAACTGAAGGCAAGGGTTATGGCAGCATTCAGCAACGTAAACGAGGAGACTGTCCAGAAGAGTTGCAGGAGATTCTAAAGTTGTCTGGATTCTGTGGTTGAAACCAATGGTGTCGTTATGAATACATTTTCTATTAAGTATTTTAAGATATTTTTATCTAATTTTGGTAAATAATTCGGGTAATGAGATGCCAGTGTTATGTTTTATCTGTGCGTCATTTAGCTGACAATTTATCCATCGCGACTTGTATTTGCTGTAGAGAAAAGTTTAAACATGCGGTGACAAATAGTAAAATAGAGCCCAAATTTAAGTTTGAACTGGGTGAGTAATGTACCTTCTTAATTAAAACTGGAAGAAATGCGGACAATGAAATGTGAAATCGAGTCTTTTGCCGGTTAGAATTCGAAAATGAAATCGAAGGAGAATTAAAACAAATCAATATTAAGAAAACGGGAAAATGATGTAAATCTCTCTTCTGATTCATTTAAACCGCTCTCTTTTCTCTTACACATTTTCTCCTCTTCCATCTCCTCTTATATCTCCTCCGCCACCTCATTATTCTTTTCTCTTCTGGTGATACCATTTGTTTCTTGCTCACTTACATATTTGTTCTCTTTTCCCATAGCCACTTCTTTTCATCCATCTCCTCCTGCTTCTCCTCTTCTTGCTCCTATTTCTTCTCTGCCTCATCGTTTTCCTTCTCCCCCTCACTCTTTTTTTTTTTTGCTGCCTAGAGCTTTTTCCTTTTCTTCATTCTTGCCCTCTTTGCCTTTGCCTCTTCTTCTTCGAATTCTTTTCCTACTCCTACATATTTTTCTCCTCATTTATTTCACCTCCCCATTCTTCTTCTGGTGTTGCTTAGTGCTTTTTCCTATTTTCATACTTGTTCCCTTTACCTTTCTTTCTTCTTCTTTTTCTCCTTCTCATGTTTCTCCTCCTCCTCCTCCCACTTCTTCATGTGTTGCCTAGTCCTTTTTGCTCTCTTCCATACTTGCTCTCTTTTCCCTTACCCACTTCTTCAAATCCTTCTCTTCTTCATCCTGCTTTTTCTCCTCCGCCTCCCCATTTCTCTTTTTCCTCCTCCCTCTTCTTCTGTTGCTGCTTTGTGCTTTTTCCTCTCCTTCAATCTTGTTCTCTTTGTTTTTTTCCCATTCATCATACTTTTCTATTCTTTTCCTCCCCTTCCGTCTTCTCCTAATTCTCTACTCCTCCTCCTTCTTCTTCTGGTGTTGCCTAGTGATTTTTATTCCTTTCTATACTTCTCTTTCGCTTTTCCATTTCTTCTTCTTCTTCTTCTTCTTCTTCTTCTTCTTCTTCTTCTTCTTCTTCAAATTATCCCTTCTTTCTTCATTTTCTTTCTTCAAAGTTTCATTCTGGGTGAACATTAAAATTTAAAATAAACTCACCTATAACTGTAAAACTAATATACGTTTTTAAGTAAATCAAGTTAAAAATCACGTTTGAAAATAGTTAATTACGGCTCAAATTAAGTTTGGATTCGGAAATTTATGACATCTTAGCAAAATGGATATATACAAATATGACTCATTCTATTTAAATATGATTTATAAAAGATTTAATCACGTGTATTTACACGGGCAAATGCCTAGTGGACAAAGTCATATTCGGCGTTCAAAGTAATCTAGGACTTGCCTTGTAAAATATTTGAAAGGTTTTTTTCTACTTCTATGTTTGTGAATGTTCTGCCACTTATGAAACCGAAATAAATTAAAATCCGTTATTTTTACGTAATGTGAGTATGGTGTAGATGTTAAATTTCTTAGTCATTGTTGGATTTGCTGTGTTTATTGCCAAAGATTTTATCTTGATTAAGTAGGCAGAAAAATCGTTGGCAAACAACACAAATCCTAAAATGGAATATAGAAGGTTCAGAACACAGAATTTTCGGCATAAACCTTAATTTATTTGTTTATTTGATCAATTTACTCGGAAGAAATGTGATGGTCCTCTCCGATCCAGAAACTCGTAGTGGACGATACCGTTAATATTCATTTAGACACAAAGTAAGTACATCATTGCCAACACCAAGTTATTAGGTTGGTGCAAAAATAATGACGTAATAGTCGTTTTTTGACGTTAACAAAATACGTCAAAAACGACATTATTACGTCATTATTTAGCAATGATTTCTCATTTTGTGATATCCACTCTCTTTTTCGTTATCTGTTGACATGCAAAACCCATTTTTCATCGACTGAAATAATGCGATGCAAAAATGAATAATTGTCATTCCTGCATAAGTTATTCACCTGCAATTGTTAGGACGTCTAAGCACGGTTTTCAAGCGTAACCTGATGCGAAATCCAATCCTCTTTTTGAAAGTTTTACCAATTCATTTGAGATATTCGTGGAGAGTTGAAGACGAAACGTGACGCTTTCCTCTTAAACTCTGTGGCTTCGACATAAATCCATTCTTTCAAAATATCTTCATTGATAATGAGCTTTTTCAGAGCTGGACTCATATGTGTCATAACAGTCATTTGTAAACGTTATACACCACAGTTAATATATACGAGGGTGCAACGTGTTGCCTTTTAAAGCTAGAATCCCCCATGAGGATTACACAGAAATATTAGTCCTGGGTATCAAGATAAACTACATCAGGCTTCGGATTAGGAGAATAGCAATTTTGAGGAGGATCGAATCACCTTTTATTTGTTGTTCTTTCCAGACCCACCCTGACTCGGTTGGTAGGACCTGTTTGGATCCCAGCTATAGACAAATAGTGAAAACAAAGCAAAACATTATGTAGGTATAAAAATAAATTTTTATGCTAAAAATGCCAGCAATATATTTTACTTTGAAAAAATGACCAACATTAGATATTCATAGTAAAATGATCAGCAGTTCAATTTATCTTTCGCTGAATAGCGTTCAAAATCTTTACTTGAAGCCATAAAATTAAGTTCAAAATATATAGATTTCGGCATTAGACGCATAGAGGTTTTGATATACCGCAAAATAATATCAACCAAGCAACCAAACAACCAACATGAAATAACTCTTTCATGATATTAATCCATAAACTGTCTTACAATTTCTGAAAGAAATGAAACTGTATTGCAAAATATAACTTCAACAAAACTACAACATAAAACACAGATATCAACAACTCAAGCGTAAATGCACAAATGCTGAGTATCATCTACCATGTATTCAATTGTGAAAGCAGGATAACATATATCATATTTTTATTACTTCAAACCTCCCAAGAAAATTAAATTCCGGCATTAAATGACCCATAAGTTGATATACCGATAAACAAACTGACGAAAGACACACGGAAATTCTAAATTCTATATGATGTTTTGTAACATTCAAACATTGGTTGATGCATTTTTTACAGCTTATCAAGAATTTTTCAGTTATTTAAATCCAGAAAATATATTTAGATTATACGATTTTTTTGAGATAATAATGGTTTAGTGATACAAGTATTTCTAATTATCCCATAACAGAGGAAGAAATGGTAGATTGATACTTCTCACTATGTTATCTACGCAAGTGGATATAAAAAAAAAAATAATTCGGTATTGGAACTGGACTCTCCGAGGCTTGGCGTCACTTAACTTTGATGGCCGTATGGGAACCGGTGTTTCAATTTGATGTGGCCGTAAACCAAACATTTTTTGCATCTTAGCATTATGTCTCAGCCCGGCTACATTTCCAAGTCACATGATTGAAGAAGAAGAAGAAGAAGAAGAAGAAGAAGAAGAAGAAGAAGAAGAAGAAGAAATCTTAGATAATATGTTGAATTCTTGCATGCCAGTTATGTTATAAATATATTTAGTAATCTACTTCCTGAAGACATCAGTTCTTAAGTAAGGATCTACGAGGACGACACTCTACTTCCAGAAGACATCAGTTCTTAAGTAAGGATCTACGACGACGACACTACCATTTAAACCCGCCTCAATATTAAATCCGGGATTTCTAACTTTGTTCTGGAAAAGGACCTCCAATCTACAGTTGACTGGGGCAGGAAATGGGTTGTAAACTTTAATGCCTCCAAAACAAATCTGATCGCATTTACTCACCATGGATAAACCTCCTTGCCTCATATTAGCATGGCTGATGCTCATCTTCAAGAGACAGCCTCTCTGCGCATACTCGGTCTCACGCTTTTCACTGAACGGAAGTGGAACTACTACTTTAAATCTATAGAGTCATTTACTGCAAGGAATTTGGTTCTCTGTGACACGCGAGGAGGTTTTTCTCGCCTGAGTTCATCCTTCAAATCTACAAATCTCCTTTTCGACCTTCCATTGAATACTGTTGCCATATATTGTTTGGTGCGCGCGATCACAAATCCCGTGGTGGAAATTCTTCAAGTTTCTCTTTTACCCATAGGACTGTGCCTCCCCGAGCTACGATTACTATCGCCAAACCGCTCACTCCAACTATATCGAGTCTAATTCGTTACCTCTTCGTCACCGAGAAGCGTTGGTACAGCTGGTATGGCGTTTGCCTCCTATCTTAACTGTTCGGGTTGTAATTCTCGGTAGTGCATGGGTAGTGCTGATGAGTCCCAATTATAGGACGAAATGGTCGTCCAGTGCTTTCTGCTGAAGTTTCTTCTAGACTCAGTGAATTATTTCTTTATTTATTATTTCAAATTATTTCTCTCTGTGTATCCTTGCTTGAAACGGATTCTAATGCTCTGGGGTGAGCGGCTTGATCCCGGCGTGGGGCAACTTTGGAAAGTGGCTGAAAGCTCTACCACGGGTTGATACAAACTTTTTGACTAAAATTGGATAGACAGTACCCGTCGACAGTTGTCTTAGCATGAAGTCACAAGTCACAAGTCACTGTTAACGATGCTTTGAGCCTACTGGCCTTTTTCAGTGGTGTTGTTCGCGCTAGATAAAACGTTCTCTCCAAGAACCTGTAATTAAGGTATGTTGAGCATATTTGAGCGCTGTGAGTGATGAATAAACTCAAAATGCGACTAAACAAAAGTGTTTAAAAGGGATTAGGTAAATGCTCACGCAGACGTTTATCGTCGAATATAAATGACCAGAGATTATATATATATATATATATATATATATATATATATATATATATATAACATTTAACAATATTTTTATAAGAGTAAAAAATATATGTGTACGTGCAAGTATAAAGAAGTATATATTTTAACCATACACATATCTATCTATCTATATATATATATATATATGTGTGTGTGTGTGTGTGTGTGTGTATGTGTGTGTGTGTGTGCGCGTGTGTCTGTGTGCATAAATTGCTTACTTTTTTTCAATAAACTCTCTTTTATACACATTGAAGACAACTAACATGCCACTGCAATTAAGATTTTTCCAGTCAATCTGTACCAAGCGGCTTTGCTATGTGTGCATTAAGCTATGTTACCCCGCCTACCGTCCCGATACTTTTTGATCATATTCTGTAAGTAAGAATAAAGACAGCCATTATATATATATATATATATATATATATATATATATATATATATATATATATATAAATTTTGGGGTATTACAACAAAAACATGTCAAAATCCTACACAATTGCAGTCGTGTTTCAACGTATAAGAATTGCGACTCCTCGGATGATTCTAAATCACTGGCGAATGTACGAGTAAGTTTGTTTCAAAAGCAAATTACATCTTCTTCTTGGGGAAAAAAAAAGTTTAACTGTTATGCGTTGAAACACAACTGCAATTGTCTAGCGATTTTAAAATGTTTTTTTTGTAATATCCCAAAAATGAATAATATTACTCTTAAATGTTACGAACGCTGGAAATGGAATCTATTCGTTCTCATCATGCCTATATATATATATATATATATATGTATATATATATATATATATATATATATATATATATATATATATATATATATATATATATATATACATACATATACATATATATATATATATATATATATATATATATATATATATATATATATATATATATATATATATATATAGTGAAATTTTTTTTTTATTTCGCTTGAAGTTGGAACAGACCTTGGTACTTTAATTCAATTTAATTCAAATAATTATACTGAAGTTTTCGGCTCGTTTTTTGAAACATGAAAACTCTTATGTAGCGTTGGAATCATATTTTTAAATAAATAATTATATTTATGCTCTACTTTTTTAACGAGCACTATTTTTTAAAAATAATAACAAAAATACTAAAGAACTTTGGATTATTTACCTAACGAGTTCTTTCCTATTTTCTATATATTTTTACACACACACACAAATATATATATATATATATATATATATGTAATTAATTCATATATATATATATATATATATATATATATATATATATATATATATATATATATATATATTTGTAAGTATATTAAATATATATTACTATTTACATCTATAGGAATATAGACAGAGGCTGTGCCATCATTAATGCTCCTACCAGCAGAATATGCGTGTTTTTCCATCTACTGTCTCTGAATTCACTAGTATTTGAATATTGCTTTCTTTCAATCGGTGTCTAATACATTCATCCATGTTTTTTAAGCTTTTCTGTTTCAGCTTGTTGTGTAGGCACAAGAATTTACAACGGCTGCCGTAGTAAACGATCCAGCTTTGGCATCAAGCATTTTGTAGCAACAGCGAGTACATTAGGATGCTAACCAGGCCACGGTGGCAACATGTGTTAATGTAATTTCAAAGATCGCAATCTTTTTTTTTTCTGCCAAAGTTCACAGGATAAATACAGTTTTGGAGTTTCACACTTTAACGTTCAATTATATATTTTTTTATTTCTTCAGTTTACATTATTTTATTTTTTCACGTTTTTGAAACAAAGGTAATATCAAAGAGTTCGATACTTAAGTAAATCTATCTGAGTCTTTCTTTAACGCTTAGAATTTATTCGTAATTGAATTGAAATATATCGATTTTACAGAAAATCTCTCGGTGAACGATACCCACTCCGATGCTCGCATACTTACACGCACACATTTACAAGTGTAAGTATGTAAGTCTATACGTTTCTTTAATTTTAGGATGAGTGGTAGTGAGGAAAAAATGCGATTTAAAACTGAAATTCACTTCTGTTGAGTTTCTGCATCTATGGTAGAATATTTCCTGTGTGCTCTTCAAATTTATCCGGTTCTTATGACTTTGAAATTGACACTTCATGCCTGCTAGTAACCCACTTAATTGTCACAAATCTTTTCAATCTATAATTTAAGTTTATATATATGCATACATAAAGGTCTTATCTTAATTTTGGACATAAATACAAAATCATGTGTGAAACTGGATTCTACATCTACACACGTACGAAAAGGCACACAGGTTTGCTAACATTTATAAATAAATATGAAATTTTAAAAATATCTTTTTTTCTTATATCATACATATTTCCCCGTTTTTTTTAAGCAAATGCAACATCAAAATCTTTGATACTTAAGTCAATATATATTAGTCTTTTCTTAACGCTTAGAATATTTTGGTAATTTAATTGAAATATATCGATTTTCCAGAAAATCCTTCGAAGGACAACACTTACACCAATGCTAGCACACAGAAATTCACACATATATGAATGTGATTTCCAAAATTTCATCAATTTTAGAATGATTGCTGCTGAAGAAATAAATAATTTTAAAGGCTTGATTCAGTTCTTTCGGGTTTCTGCACACATCTCTGGGGAAGTTTTTTCCATTGTCTTAAGATTTATCGGCTCTCATAGATTATAATTTGACTCTTCAAACCTGCTAGTGACCCATCTAAAGTTTCACAAAACTGTTATCGGTTTATTATTTATATAAATAATTATGGGAATGAATATGAAATCAGGTGTGAGATAGATCTCTAAATACACACAAAATAACGCATACAGCTATATATATCCGGGTAATCTGAGAACGAATAAAATGCATTTGCAACCTTCATAACATTTAAATTAAAAGTAGAGTAATATTATTTATTTTAGGATATTCCACCGAAAATATGTCAGTCGCTACACAATTGCAGTCGGGTTTGTAAATTACTGACGAGTGAACGATTTATTTACAATCGCCTGATGAGATGCATTGATAAGCATCGAAAAACGACTGCAGTTGTGTTTTCGGTATAATATCCTAATGTCGACCGTACGACTCTGAGTTTCATGCACCACGCAATTGTCAGATACCTGAGGATTGCGTGAAGCATGGAACACCGAGGCGTACTGCCTGAGTCGGGTAGTATGTATATATTTATTAATATTTGCTTAAAAGTGATGTTATTTTGCACTGACTACTGTTATAGTTACACACACACACACATATATATAGATATATATTTGTATTTCAACACTTGCGTGTGCATTCATTACTTATCTATATTTATAAATACATACTTAATACGTCTGTTATTTCGCAGTGAGCACAGTTTTAGTTAAATATATATATATATATATATATATATATATATATATGTATGTGTACACATATATATATATGTTTATTAATATATATATATATATATATATATATATATATATATATATATATATATATATATATATTTAGGCAGCATATTGTCAATCAGCGAGGTTGCATTAGATAATATAGGCATGTTAAAACTACTCATTTTTACAATAATCTGTTCTGGTTCCCTAATTGTCTTCTTCAAATTGAAATTCATCAAGGAAGGCGCCGTACTTCTTGTTAAGCCAAGTACTTTCGATCTCCTCCACAACGATTACAATGACATTTCCGCCAGACAACCCTGAGGATGAACGCGAAGGAGATCGAAAGTATTTGGGTTAACAAGAACTACGGTGGCTTCTTTGATGAATTTCCACTTAATACCAAGAAGATAATTAAGGAGCTAGAATGTATTATGCAATATATATATATATATATATATATATATATATATATATATATATATATATATGTGTGTGTGTGTGTGTGTGTGTGTTTGTGAAAAATCCGTGGGTAAGTAATTTAATAATCCAAGTAGATCCTAATAAGCTAAAATATTAAAACTGTTCCCCAAAATAGATGACCTTCTGAATGCGGTAATAGTTTCATTTTAAGCAATTCATATATATATATATATATATATATATATATATATATATATATATATATATATATATATATATATATATATATATAATGTGTATTTAGGCAAGCCCCAGTGAGATTATCCCGGGGTGGTGTGGAAGTTGGCCATCAAAATCGGGTACAATTGATTTTAATGTTTATGGAATTCATATATATATATATATATATATATATATATATATATATATATATATATATATATATATATATATATATATATATATATATATAATATTCTCTCATAGGTATGAGTTGAATACCCCTATTTTGAAAACAGCTATCCATAAAGTAATAATAACAGCGCACATAATCAATTCTGTATAATATATATTCTAAATAACCATAGTAGACGGATCTAAATACAAATATGTTGACCTATAACTTTTATTCCTCAATATAACACCCAACGTTAAGTCAATTCTGCGATCAATAAAAGAATCTGTCGATGCAATCCCAGGAGAACTCTGTTTTTAGGTCATTAATGGTCTCAAAATAAGTAACCTTTTGAATATTTTTCTAAGTGAGTAAATATTTCAGCGGTGAAGTTAAAGACTTCTCCGTTTCTCAGACGTTATAACTTGGCTGCTTCTTATTTAAAACATTTTAAATGCCTTCATTTTCATCGATATTACCATCAGGTAGTTTAATGTTATTCAAATTAAAAAAAAAGAAGTTAATATTGGCTTGGAACATTGATAGTTCTAACATTGATGAACGTTGTTCCACGGTCAAATCAGGAATTGTTATCAATATGGGAGTTAGATAGCAAGAGGTAATAGCTTTCGAAAAAGACGGCAATGGATAACAGCCATTTGCATTGGACCAACAACCACAGTGTAAATATTGGACGGACAACTATACTATACCCTTTGGAGGAACAACCATGGTTTAACCATTGGACGAACAACTATAGAATAGACATTGGACAAAAACCATAATATAAACATTGGATGAACAATAGTAATATAGATATAGAATATACAATCCTTGTATAGACATTGGATGAACAACAATACTATACCCAATGGACGAACAACCATAGTATAGACATTGGACTAACAAATATAGTATACACATTAGATGAGCAGTAATATTACAGATATTGGGTAAATAACCATAGTATACACATTGGACGAACAACTATATAAATATATTACATGGATGATCATATTATACACATTGGATGAAGAACCATAGTATACACATTGTATAAACAACAGCAGTATAGCCACTGAACGAACATGCATATTATACGGACTGGACGAAGGTCAATATTATAATCATTAGACAAATATAGTACACAGATTGGACGAACAACCTATGTATATATATTGACAACGATATTAAAAGAACAATCAATAAAAATACATTATCCATTTAAAAAAAAAAAAAATGTTTTTTGAGTTTAGAAGATGTGCAGCAATTTTTAATTTTAACACAAAAAACAGAGGTTTGCAGAGGTCTGATGAGAGATATAAAGTTTCTGAAGATGATTCGCACTGATTTGCCGTGTATCTTCAAGCTGATGCTGCTCCCACCTGAATGAGAATACCAGAAAAAAAATTCACATGTTGGTAAATCAGGTCTAATGGTTTCACATCAGAATAATCGCATTGCATGATGAGAGACATTAGCAGAGAAATTGTCATCGTAGCAATTAATGTTCTGGTGAGGATTTTAATTATTTAGCGGATTTTCTTGAAATACATTGATAATAAGCAGATTTATATTTTCCCCTCGAATTATAAACTGGCAATATTCTATCAGCATACAAAAATCACCATAGACTGTCCTCTTACATGGATTCATGTTATTTGAACTGAACGCTTAGTACCCTTGGGAAAGCAGTGATTAGACTGACAAATGTTTTGGGGGGTTGTACTAGTAAAGATTAAACATTAATTATAAGAAGAAAGAATGTATGCTTGCCGTTCAAAAAAAAAATGACAGAGTTACGAATTTCAAAAAAAAATCTAAAATCAAACAGTTACAGGCAAATGTTTTAATCGATGATCAAAAATGTGGTACGGAAATCCGAAGGGCTATTAGTATGACCATCTACGGTTTTAAATTACATGTAGATACGAAAGAGAAAATAATAATAATAATAATAATAATAATAATAATAATAATAATAATAATAATAATGTATGAACACCACCCAGACCCGGTTGCGGAGATAGGACCTGTTACAATTCTATGGGATTACACAATACACACTGACAGAACAATCAAGGCCAACCGCCCAGATATTGTTATTAAAGACCACAAACAAAAACGGTGCCTCCTTATTGATATGACAGTCCCTGCTGATTGCAATGTATCTTTGAAGATATTCAAAAAGCTGTCAAAATGCAAGGACCTTGAAATAGAAATCTCGAAAATGTGGCATACGGGAACATCAACAATCCCTGTTGTAGTTGGAGCCCTAGGACGGGTTGGAAAAGATTGCAGTAGACTAATTGAAGGAAGTCGATGCCTGAAGGAGATACAAAAAATTGTTCTGACAAGTACAGTCCACACTTTACGAAGGGCTTTATCTATATATATATATATATTTTTTTATAAGTGGAACGTATCCTGTTGCCATTTCTAACCTTAGATCCCTGGGCTGGAGCCGGAAAGAAATGTGTAAACGCCAAAAATCAAAGAAAATAAATAAATAAATAAATAAATAAATAAATAATAATAATAATAATAATAATAATAATAATAATAATAATAATAATTATTATTATTATTATTATTATTATTATTATTATCTGTGTATTGTTCCTTGCTTTCTATCCTGTAGTAATGAATCCAAACTATGGTCATTAGGGCCTATAGAAGAATTGTAATTTAATTAATAGCACTTTTCTTAGTATAAGTGATGTTCTTAGTTGAACGACCGTATGGGAAACCTGTATGCTGATGTTACCTGGGTCACTTAGTAAAATTGTCCATTCCTTTAATCACGAGGGCCAGAGATCAGATTACTACTGGTTCAATTTCAGTCTTCATTACCCACATTCTCTTAATCTCGATCTCCAGATCTTTGTATCTGGACAATTTCTCGAGCATTTTTATGGAGGTGATTCTCTCAGTTTGTACTGCTATGTCAAGAAGCATACATTTCCTGAATTTCTTGTCATTTATGATAATAATATCAGTTTGAATTGGCATGTGCCAAAGGATAGTTACATCTTTATTTTGGGTAACTGTGTCTGTTTGGTGATCAAACCACCTTTCATTAGTCTCCATTTTGTGCTTCTTGCATATCTTCCAGTGCATGTGGGTACCTTGCCACCCATGTTTCTGGGTATATTCATTTTTTTGCCATTTCCAGACATACGTGCATAATATGGTCGGCAGTTTCATCATATTTTCCGCAGATCCTGCATTTCTAGTTAGTTCCACTCTTGATTATGTGAAAGTGATAGGATCTGGTTTCGAGGCTTTCGTTCTGAGCTAAATTATTATTATTATTTCTCCTCCTCCTCCTCCTCTTCTTCTTCTTCTTCTTCTTCTTCAGGTTGTTGTAGATCATAAGCTCGCTAAAATTCCATGTTCTTCTTTTAGTTCTTAATATTTTTTTTTTTATTTATTGTAAATACTTCGCCTAAACATTGTTATGTCCTTTATATACTCAAGCTTCGTAGGTAGGTTATGTTTTTTTTTCTCTATTCCCCTTGCCTTCAATCAATCACGGGGGAATCAATTATTCAAAGCCAGCTTTCCTTATTATGTACTCCTTAAATTTAAACTGTTACTTCCTGATGTTATGTATAAGTATTATTTTGCTTCCATTTTCCATAAAACTTCGTCTTTGCTTATATATTCTTTCTTTGTACTCTCAGTATCCTCCGTTAGAACAACATCTCTTCTGCCATAAACTCTTTCCTGCATCTGTGAGAAGATTATTTAGCATTTACTGCCATGTAGGAGGACTGATATTGTGTAAGATTTTAGTACACTTTTCTCTGTTTCTAACATTTATTTTTCAGTTTTTAATACTTTGCTTAGCTTTGGGAAGGCATCTTTCACTATCCCAATGAACATTTGGATTTCATTGTCGCACTATTTCTCATGACAAAGCTCGTAAAGTGTCCTCAGTTTCATGCAAATAGTAACTCAAGAAATAAAATCATTACTTTTTCAGTCGATCTTCTATCTAAAACATTTGAGCAATTTGACATGTCTATACTAACATATTTGATACATTTCACAATTGCTAGAGCTGCCAAGGCATAAAGTAGATAGGGTTATTCAACGCTCTTGCAGAGAGAGAGAGAGAGAGAGAGAGAGAGAGAGAGACGCGGTCATAAACAACATATAGATAAAATTCAATGTCTGATTTAACGACAACATGCTGGTTTAGGAAATAGTTCTTGACATTTCTGGTCTCCATTTAGGTCCGAACACCTATTAAACAGACTGTAGCCAAATAGGTAACAATTTTAATCACGGAAAAGGCTGCGGCTATATGGGAAACGCACTAAATGATGTTGACTGTAAGAAAGAAAATAAAAAAAAGGAAAACAACGCCTGTAGAAAAAAGCTGAAAAATGAATTAAAGATCATCAAATGAAATTCATTAAATAAAACTATATCACTGGCAAGGGGACTCGTATGTCATTGTCGTACTGTTGTCCTCCATCTTAAGTGTTACATTCACGACGTTTCAGTCGTTGTACGCTCCGGCCTTCTTTAGGATCTGTCAATATTTCTGAGATGAGGTATTGTGACTATTTACAATATTTACATTGTTCGGATTGTTGCCCTCATTTTCATTGTCATATTAATGACGTTTCAGTCGTTGTACTCTCAGGCCTTCTTTAGGATCTGTCAATATTTCTGAGATGAGGGATTGTGACTATTTACACTATTTACATTGTTCGGACTGTAGCCCTCATTTTCAGTGTCATATTAACGACGTTTCAATCGTTGTACTCTCCGGCCTTCATTAGGATCTGTCAATATTTCTGTGATGAGGGATTGTGAATATTTACACTATTTACATTGTTCGGACTGTAGCCCTCATTTTCAGTGTCATATTAACGACGTTTCAATCGTTGTACTCTCCGGCCTTCATTAGGATCTGTCAATATTTCTGTGATGAGGGATTGTGATTATTTACACTATTTACATTGTTCGGACTGTAGCCCTCATTTTCAGTGTCATATTAACGACGTTTCAATCGTTGTACTCTCCGGCCTTCATTAGGATCTGTCAATATTTCTGTGATGAGGTATTGTGACTATTTACAATATTTACATTGTTCGGATTGTTGCCCTCATTTTCATTGTCATATTAATGACGTTTCAGTCGTTGTACTCTCCGGCCTTCTTTAGGATCTGTCAATATTTCTGAGATGAGGGATTGTGACTATTTACACTATTTACATTGTTCGGACTGTAGCCCTCATTTTCAGTGTCATATTAACGACGTTTCAATCGTTGTACTCTCCGGCCTTCATTAGGATCTGTCAATATTTCTGTGATGAGGGATTGTGAATATTTACACTATTTACATTGTTCGGACTGTAGCCCTCATTTTCAGTGTCATATTAACGACGTTTCAATCGTTGTACTCTCCGGCCTTCATTAGGATCTGTCAATATTTCTGTGATGAGGGATTGTGAATATTTACACTATTTACATTGTTCGGACTGTAGCCCTCATTTTCAGTGTCATATTAACGACGTTTCAATCGTTGTACTCTCCGGCCTTCATTAGGATCTGTCAATATTTCTGTGATGAGGGATTGTGAATATTTACACTATTTACATTGTTCGGACTGTAGCCCTCATTTTCAGTGTCATATTAACGACGTTTCAATCGTTGTACTCTCCGGCCTTCATTAGGATCTGTCAATATTTCTGTGATGAGGGATTGTGAATATTTACACTATTTACATTGTTCGGACTGTAGCCCTCATTTTCAGTGTCATATTAACGACGTTTCAATCGTTGTACTCTCCGGCCTTCATTAGGATCTGTCAATATTTCTGTGATGAGGGATTGTGACTATTTACACTATTTACATTGTTCGGACTGTAGCCCTCATTTTCAGTGTCATATTAACGACGTTTCAATCGTTGTACTCTCCGGCCTTCATTAGGATCTGTCAATATTTCTGTGATGAGGGATTGTGAATATTTACACTATTTACATTGTTCGGACTGTAGAACTCATTTTCAGTGTCATATTAACGACGTTTCAATCGTTGTACTCTCCGGTCTTCATTAGGATCTGTCAATATTTCTGTGATGAGGGATTGTGAATATTTACACTATTTACATTGTTCGGACTGTAGCCCTCATTTTCAGTGTCATATTAACGACGTTTCAATCGTTGTACTCTCGGGCCTTCATTAGGATCTGTCAATATTTCTGTGATGAGGGATTGTGAATATTTACACTATTTACATTGTTCGGGCTGTAGCCCTCATTTTCAGTGTCATATTAACGACGTTTCAATCGTTGTACTCTCCGGCCTTCTTTAGGATCTGTCAATATTTCTGAGATGAGGGATTGTGACTATTTACACTATTTACATTGTTCGGAACGTTGCCCTCATTTTCATTGTCATATTAATGACGTTTCAGTCGTTGTACTCTCCGGCCTTCTTTAGGATCTGTCAATATTTCTGAGATGAGGGATTGTGACTATTTACACTATTTACATTGTTCGGACTGTAGCCCTCATTTTCAGTGTCATATTAACGACGTTTCAATCGTTGTGCTCTCCGGCCTTCTTTAGGATCTGTCAATATTTCTGAGATGAGGGATTGTGAATATTTACACTATTTACATTGTTCGGACTGTAGCCCTCATTTTCAGTGTCATATTAACGACGTTTCAATCGTTGTACTCTCCGGCCTTCATTAGGATCTGTCAATATTTCTGTGATGAGGGATTGTGAATATTTACACTATTTACATTGTTCGGACTGTAGCCCTCATTTTCATTGTCATATTAATGACCTTTCAGTCGTTGTACGCTCCGGCCTTCTTTAGGATCAGTCAATATTTCTGAGATGAGGTATTGTGACTATTTACACTATTTACATTGTTCGGACTGTAGCTCTCATTTTCATTGTCATATTAACGACGTTTCAGTCGTTGTACTCTCCGGCCTTCTTTAGGATCTGTCAATATTTCTGAGATGAGGGGTTGTGACTATTTACACTATTTACATTGTTGTGACTGTAGACCTCATTTTCATTGTCATATTAATGACGTTTCAGTCGTTGTACGCTCCGGCCTTCTTTAGGATCTGTCAATACTTCTGAGATGAGGGATTGTTAATATTTACACTATTTACATTGTTCGGACTGTAGCCCTCATTTTCATTGTCATATTAATGACGTTTCAGTCGTTGTACTCTCCGGCCTTCTTTAGGATCTGTCAATATATCTGAAATGACGGATTGTGACTATTTATACTATTTACATTGTTCGGACTGTAGCCCTCATTTTCATTGTCATATTAATGACCTTTCAGTCGTTGTACGCTCCGGCCTTCTTTAGGAACCGTCAATATTTCTGAGATGAGGAATTGTGACTATTTACACTATTTACATTGTTGTGACTGTAGCCCTCATTTTCATTGTCATATTAATGACTTTTCAGTCGTTGTACGCTCCGGCCTACTTTAGGATCTGTCAATACTTCTGAGATGAGGGATTGTGACTATTTACACTATTTACATTGTTCGGACTGTTGCCCTCATTTTCATTGTCATATTAACGACGTTTCAGTCGTTGTACGCTCCGGCCTTCTTTAGGATCTGTCAATATTTCTGAGATGAAGGATTGTGAAAATTTACACTATTTACATTGTTCGGACTGTTGCCCTCATTTTCACTGTCATATTAACGACGATTCAGTCGTTGTACGCTCCGGCCTTCTTTACGATCTGTCAATATTTCTGAGATGAGGGATTGTGACAATTTACACTATTTACATTGTTCGGACTGTTGCCCTCATTTTCACTGTCATATTAACGACGATTCAGTCGTTGTACTCTCCGGCCTTCTTTAGGATCTGTCAATATTTCTGAGATGAGGGATTGTGACAATTTACACTATTTACTTTGTTCGACTGTAGCCATCATTTTCATTGACATATTAACGACGTTTCAGTCGTTGTACGCTCCGGCATTCTTTAGGATCTGTCAATATTTCTGTGATGAGGGATTGTGACTATTTACACTATTTACATTGTTCGGATTGTAGCCCTCATTTTCATTGTCATATTAACGACGTTTCAGTCGTTGTACGCACCGGCCTTATTCAGAATCGGTCTATATTTCTGAGATGAGGTAGTGTAAATATTTACACGGTTTACTTTGTTCGTACTCATTTTTTTGTCATATTTACGATGTTTCGGTCATTGTACGGCTAGGTTTTCTTCTGGTGAATTGGAATTTCGAACAGAAACCTTTTTTCGTCCACCGAGGAAGATTGATATAGCCCCGCATGCCATGCCTTTTCTAGAGAACTTAGTTTCAGTTATTTTCATTTTGTAACTCAACTCTTGTTCACCTCTCATGTGACCAGTTATTAAACTCACAACACCTTGTGTCACCTGAAAGTCGTTGGTTGAAGGCAGTTGTTTGTGGGTGCAGAAGTGATTTTTTATGGTACAGAGATCTCTTAAGTTATTTGTCATAGTTATCGTTGGATGCCCAATGTAGATAATGGGTGTATGACAATAGACACTATCTTGTACTGAGCAATGAAATCCATATACTGCAGTAGTCGATACTGCAGTAGTAGATTGAGTTTTAACGGCTTATCAATCTTTTGCAGCTTACATGAAGCCAGTAAATAGTTTTGAGTATAATAATCTTTTGTAGATAATAAGGATTTACACTTACAAGCCATACTAATTAACCCATTGCTGGTAGAGAAGAAGTGGATTCATACATTCCCCAAATTTATTTACATATTTGTGGATATAACGAACCCGAGTGGAATCCGGCTCAAATTCTGAGCCTTTATCTATTATATCGGTTGCATATCCAACTTTACAGCACGATGTATCGCTATGCCGTCACACATCAAGATACTGACCAAACTTGAAGATGTTTAACTTCGTTGATCGTATGAGAACAGGTGTTTCAAACTGATATGATTGTAACCCATATCAGAATTCATTGGAGTGCTATCATTTCTACTTAGTTGTATTTATCATTTGTATTTATATAAAATAGTCCAGGACATGCATCAATGTACTTTTATTTAAAAACAGCGGTTTTGTGTTGCTAGTCTTTTTCTAAGAGAACCCACTAACATGGAGTCACAGACGTTTCCACTCACGCAGCCTATGATTACTGCCACATATACGCAATACACTTTAGAAAAAATTGAAAACTCTATTAACAACGAAAATCTTTCCAAACAGCTACAGGATTGGTCGAAAGCGACTGGGACAATAATCCTTACGGACAGTTACTGCACTCCATTAATCCCTCCCAAAACAAAGCTTTCAGAAGATTAGAACTCTCCCTCTCTCTCTTCCTCTCTCTCTCCCTCTCCCTATCTCTCTCTCTCTTTAATATATATATATATATATATATATATATATATATATATATATATATATATATATATATAGTGGTAGAATCTCCGAGAAACATTCAGGCCGGTAAATGTTATTTAATACTGTTTATTATAAACAGAGCATTTACTTAAATACTTGTATCTATAAAAAGAACGTTAAACATAAAAATGTCTTTAATAAATAAATTGTCGGACTTTGTCCATTTCTTAATGTATATATATATATATATATATATATATATATATATATATATATATATATATATATATATATATATATATATATATATATATAAAGAGAAAGAACAGTCAGGTTAAAAATACACAATTCTTTGCCATTTGCTTTTTTTAAAAAAAGTACTCGTTACAAAGTTGAACTTAATATTATTATTTAAAATGATTTTTAAATATTTTATCATCGCGACAAGGAAATTTACCTGTTTCGAAACTATTTTTTTTTGTTCTATTTTCAAGGGATGTTGAATAATTTCAGAAAAAATTAAATGAGTTACTTTTGCAAGCGAAGTCGTATTATATTGAAGAGTTTAAATGTGAGGCTTAATGATATTACAAAGTTTTTTTTATTATTAAGGCGTATTTCTTTTTTTGACGGATCTAAACTCAGATCTCTATTTGAACTATGTATACCTATAAATGTAAAGACTTTAAAAAGCACATACACAGACACACACAGACACACGCACACACACACACACATATATATATATAATATATATATATATATATATATAGCCCTGTGTTGTTAAAGAATACGCAAATTTTCTGTTTAATAATCTTTTTTTCCTGTATTTTCTTACTTTTTCGCAATGATTTTTTTTTCATATTTGGATTTAAGTTGTGAAATTAGATTCTAGTCCTTGGTGATTTGCCCTGTGCTTTCGGTTATCGCAAACCGTCATCATGTCTTATTTGAAATATTTTGCTTATTTAGATAATGTAATCTTATTAGTTCATTATCAAAATAGAAATGGGTTGGTGTTTATTATTTTGAGGATTAATTATTAAATGTGTTTAAGGTTTTTTCTGCCAGTATTAAATGATATATATATATATATATATATATATATATATATATATATATATATATACAAATATACATATACATATACAAAACGACAAACGATAGTTAAATACGACAGATGATAGTCAAAAATAATAATTCACCTTCTATAATAAAATTAAAGAATTAAGGAATTGTATTCCTGATCAATCAAAATTCGTAAACAATTATATAAGCCACACTACAACATGTTTGATACGAAGACCCACTCTACACCTTTCTGACCATAGATCACTTAGATCTCATTTAAATATTCATGGAGACCTACGGGACATTATTCATAACATACTTGTTGATAATAATTATATCTCTGCATCATCTACTTGAAAAAAAATCTACTTGAAAAAAAAAAAAGGCTAAAAATAATTGAAGCCTTATAAATAAAAACAAAGAAAAACAGAAAAATTTCTTGACCGTATTCTGAAAAATGAGAACATTTTCTAAAGCATACATAAAACAAACTATTTCTTATTTTAACAGTTAAAATGTTTAATAATTGAAAATGGCTTAATGTATAGCAGAAAGCGCTCAGATAAAAAGAACATCCGGGCAGTTTTTATATAATTTATCAACCGAAAAGAAAAAAAAATTGTTAGATCGCATGAGAAATTGTATAAAAAAACTAAAGAAAAGAACCCTTTCTGTCGTTTTCAATGAAATGTGCATGAAAGAAGGATTGCTGCCTAAATACACAAATACATCAATATATATATGTGTGTGTGCGTGTGCGTGTGTATGTTTCTGCGTGCGTATGTGTGTTTGTGTGCGTGCGTATGTATGCGTGTCTCTGTGTGTGAAAATATGATATGAAAATGTATAATTTAAAGTAACAGTGAAAGTATTTGAATGAAAACTATCAAAACCTGCAAATCGGGATCCGGACCAGTAGCCACCTCTAAAAGTAAACATGCTTTGAAACAGTTCCTACTTAGAACGATATGAGTCATTAAGGTTGACTTTTTTTTCCTTTTGTTTTTCAGTTACCCACGCCCTTGCATGCTCACAGAGAGAGAGAGAGAGAGAGAGAGAGAGATAGAGAGAGAGAGAGAGAGAGAGAGAGAGATTGACGCGGGGATAAAAAAAAAACCCACTCATATCAATCTTATAAAGGCAACGATTTTCTTAGTATTTACAGACATTTTTAATTCAGATTGCCTCTTAATATTAACTTATCTCGATGACTGCTAACATTCTTAAAGATGAGTAGCTTAGTTAAAGATCGACCAGCTGAACTACAGATGTCAATGTAAAAATTCGGGCTTGTAAGACTGGTAGAGTTTCCCGTATGATGAATGAAATATCATCTAAAATATTTCAATATATGTGAGAGAGATCGGTAGAAACATAAAGGAATTATGTGTTTGCATGTGTCTGTGTATAAGTGGGGGGGACTTAAAATAGACAGGGAGATAGAAAGTGAGAAAGAAAGAGAAATAAACTGATATTTTGAAACGGCTCACAGAAAAGTTAATTTGTTGGAACGATAGTTTTTTTACGCTTTGATGCTTGGTGACGTTTTGCAACAATGTTGATGTTTCTAAACCAGATGTTCGTTGCAAAAGGTTTTCTAAGCTTCAAGATGGAGTCTTGTAAACTATTAGCTCCTACACACACAGAGAGACACACACACTGATAGGCATATATATATATATATATATATATATATATATATATATATATATATATATATATATATATATATATATATGAATGAAGAAATATTCTTTTATGGTACTCTATATTTATGAAGTAAAGTGCTCAACGTCAGCGATAGAGCGTATATCAACATAAAAATAAACACTGAAGTCAAAACCCAAAGGCGACAGTTTGTTTCATGCTAAATTGTAAAGCAGACTGTTGCCTTTGGGTGCTGATTTCAATATCTACTTATATATATATATATATATATATATATATATATATATATATATATATATATATATATATATATATATATATATATTAGGAAATGGACAAAGTCTGACAATTATTTCAAGACATTTTTTTCAAGACAGTCTTTTTTATAGATGCAAATATTTAAGTAAATGATCTGTTAATAATAAACAGTATTGAACAACATTTACCCGCCTGAATGTCCGATAAATTTTCATAGAACATAACAGAAGTATATATATTAGGTTAGTGCAAAAATAATAACGTAATAATGTCGTTTTTTGACGCATTTTTTACGTCAAAGAACGACATTATTATGTCATTATTTTTTCACCAACCTAATATATATATATATATGTGTGTGTGTATATATATATATATACTTCTGTTATTAGAAGTATAAAAATTACTAGCATCAGAATTTTACTCCAGTTTTGATGAGATTTCCTTCCTAAATCCTTGCTCGATGTATTCTGGAACGTCAGTTGCATGCTACTGGTTTTATTTTCTCTTCGATTTGTATGTGATATCAATTTTATCTGTTGTTGCTTTTAACCATTCTCACGAGATATTGAGTCACTTACTTCGTTCTGTTGCTTTTTTTTATTATTCTTCAGAGCCAATTCAAGAAGCTTGAAGGAGGGTTGTCCCCATCAAATACTTACGAGCATCATTCGCTTGCAGCCTATTTTAATCACTAATAGGTAAAAGTGGTTTTATACAGTTGGTAGTGTAGATATTTCTGAACAGCTTGGCGACATAGATGTCATCCATACGATAGAAGATTACGTGAGGTTTTAATTTTTACTTTACACTTTTGTTGCAACATTCTTTGCTGGAGGAAATTACATTTGCGCAGCCTGTTTCATATTCATTTTCCTTATCTCCTATACTAAATTTCTTGTAATATAAACACAATGATATTGATTAACGAAGCAATCAGTGAGGATCGAACTCACTACTCAATCATAACTGATTTGGCGAGACAAGCTTGCTAACCGTTTTACATTAAAAGACTCGTAGCGCGATATTTTTACTGGTTAGTTTTTTTTTGATCTCATATTCTATTTCATGTTGGATTTACCGTCCTGGGTATGACGATAAACAACATCCTCATCCAGGGTAAGATGATAAACTACGTCTAACGGCAAAGCCTCTGATCAGGAGGCTTTGAGGAGCGTGGAACCACCTCTTAATTGCTGGTGTTCCCAGGTCCACCCTGACTGGAGGTGGTAGCACCTGTTAGGGTCCCAGCTATGAGCAAATTAACCTCGAAACTGGGGTAAAAAGAATTATGAATGTGTAAAACTGGGTTTTAATGTTACCAGAAATACATTTTTGAAAACCAAATGTTGCCAGCAACAATTTTTTGAAAAATCAAATGTTACTAGCAATAAAGTTTTGAAAAAAAAATCAAAGAAAAAAATATATTACCAGCTATACATTTTTTGAAAACAAAGAAAAAAATATTACCAGTGATATATATTTGAAAGTATATTATTGCCAGAAATAGATTTTTTGTAGGAAAAATTTTACCAGAATTAGAATTTTTGAAGGAAATATATTATCAGAAATAGATTTTAAAATAAATATTACTGTTGTGGATTCCGCGTGAAAAATCGGGCTCCAATAAATGACAAAAGCAAGTATTTAAGCTAAGAAATTAAATGTATTTACACAAAATACAAAAGGTAATGCTGTTAGTAAAATCCAGGAACGCCGGTTAGTATTAATCAAAGATCGCTATATAATGTCTCGAAGTAAACTTCCTTAGAGTCGAGCGTACTTGTAACTGACTTCTAACGTCAAGTCAATCACAGTGTCTATGTACTTTCCACTCTGTTTCTCCACCCTGTTCCTCTACCTTCAGACTTTGACTGACTGTGGTTATATTATGGCAGCAGGACGAGTCCATTTATAATAGAAAAGGGTGGACCCCATAATAATTACCAATAATAAAAATTTTGTCGGGATTAAATAACCCATTGAGGTTGATAAGCCGTAAAACAAACCAAACCAAACCAAAACGAATAGTAATCTTTGAAAGTCAAATAAACGCTGCATTTTTATTAGTCATACTGTTGACTTCAACATTACTGTCGATACATTATTACCAGCTATACATTTTCGGGAAAAAAATATTACCAGCAATAAAAATTGTCGGCATTAATTAACCCATTGAAGTTGATATCCCGGAAAACAAAACAAACTATGTTGGATTCCATTACAATTCCAGATCATAGTTTCTGTTTTCGAAAGGTATATCTCGATTTTCGTCCCTTTTGATATTCATGTCAATAATTACTTAAAGGACATACAGTATACACTCTTTGGCAATTATATTTCTTTCTATTGATAACTGATTAAGCAGATTTTCTCGTAGTAGGTTACTATTTGTTTCTGTAGTAGACTTGTTGCCAACCAAGTTTATATGTCCTGTTATTCAATCTGTAGCTAGGGCGGAGAATAGATTGATTTCTTCCTTTCGCATTGGTATTTGCGCATAAATTAATATAACAAACCCGACTGGTATTCGAAACCGTCTCTCTGATTTCTAATTCAGAACCGTTATCAATCACACCGCAACAAACATCCCGCACTTCATCAAGGTATTTTTGGCAATTTTAGCATAAGCGTTAATTCTGCGCGGTTTGCGTTAATCTATACAACAGAAGTAAATAACGTCATCACATTTTTTTAACCAATAATATCCATAAATTAATAGCGCCAAAATAGGCCTGTTATACTCACATATGTGTGCTTATGTGTTGGAGGACACGTGTACAAAAGGCAAACACATGATATATTTGAGATTAGTTTAATTATTGGCTCACAAGGAACAGATTAATAAAATAAAAAAATGCTGGTGCCAGCAATGACGCCTTGTAAAAGATACGGACCTCCGCTTTTATTTATTTATTTTTCTGGGCGACGTCTGGAGAATGTTTTATAATTACTTCCCGCACATTAACCTATATGTTATTGGCATAATACATAACGTTACCAAAAAACAAACAAATAAATAAATTACACATACGCTCATTGTAGTGCGTTTCATCTTTGACCGAAATTTATCATCCGAAAGGCTACCGCTAATATCTCGTTGAAACAAGGTAAGATCACCGAAGTTAAGCAAAGTTGGGCTTGGTCAGTATCTAGATTAGCGATCGCTCGGAATATTAGATACTGTAAGATTGCATATGCAGGTGGGGTAAGAAATGACGGCTCAAAAGTTGAGTGCCGAGTTCCAGTTCTAATCGGGTTCATTATATTCAATTACGCGCAAATACTCTTGGGAAAGTTATGAATGTACGTATTCTTCCAATCTTTAATAATAATGATCTAATAATTAGTGAACCTTATTATTAAATCATTATTATTTCCCAAAAATTCGTACGCTCTAAAAATATTCTCTAGCTCTAAATAAACTGCAAAATGGATGAAAGGCCGTAAACTCAAATTAAAAATCTGAAACATGGATTTAATGAGGAAAATCGAATACATTTTTGAGACCGTTCACCCGTTTTTCAGTCCATGTGAGTGTGTGTGGGTGGGTGTCACTATGCATATATATATATATATATATATATATATATATATATATATATATATATATGTGTGTGTGTGTGTGTGTGTGTGTGTGTGTATATATATATATATATATATATATATATATATATATATATATATATATATATAGATAGATAGATAGATATGTAAGCAAATATATGGATATAGAACCGACAGTATGAAGAAAAATATACGGAAAAACCAAACAAAAATCCTTATATGCAATTATGCTGTTTTAATGTTAATATAATGTCAACGTCGGACGTTTCGGTCTAATAAACCATCTTCAGGACATATTCATAAAATATAATTAACATTATCAATTCAACATGACAAAGACGATGGACATAAGAACAAGACTTATCCAAACAGATAACTGATGACTAAACGGAAAATTTTATATGTTTAAACGGAACGCTGATTATATAAAACTTTCAGTTATCTGTTTGGATAAGTCTTGTTCTTATGTCCATCGTCTTTGTCATGTTGAATTGATAATGTTAATTATATTTTATGAATATGTCCTGAAGATTGTTTATTAGACCGAAACGTCCGACGTTGACATTATATTAACATTAAAACAGTATAATTGCATATAAGAATTTTTGTTTGTTTTTCCGTATATTTTTCTTTATATATATATATATATATATATGATGTTTATGTATTATCCTAGTATCAAGTGGTGCTGTATATCTTTTAAAACTACTTGGTGTTAACATGTAAAATGATCCCTAGATTAAGTGCTTTTATTTGTCATAAGGCTTCATTAAATAACAATCCTTGCAAAATATTTTTTTATAAAAGAATTAATTCAAGGAAAGAAATAAAACTTATGGATTGCTAATATTGACGCGTTCAAAATATTAAGTCGGTACAAAATACATTATCGCAAAAGAAAAAAGAAAAGAGCATAATGCGTCCTTTTACTATTAAACAAGAACGTTATAGAAAACAATCAGTGAAGCCACTCGGCAAGAATGAAACATGAAATCATTGAGGAATATTTGCACTTAAATATTTTTTTTTCTTTTCTCCCTTGAATTGTTTTGTGTTGATAGCCTTTTGTTTTCTTATTCTTATGCAAAAAACAAAAAAAAAACAAAACAAAAATCGGGAAACAAAAAAAAAATTAAAAAAATGAATAAAGCCAGAAAAGATTCTTGTCATAATTTCTTTCTTGAAAGAATGTTTCATCGAGGTAGGTTTTTCGATTTCGTTTCAAGCAGCAACCATTTTTTCTTCGAATAGCTTTATATTATAGTCTTAAGTTAAAACTGAGGAAGACAGGTGAAAGTGTCATTGTGGTTAGCAGTTTATTTGATATCAAAACTTGAAGAAAGTGAAAAAGAGAAAAGAGAAAAATAGTTTTCTGTATGAATTCTGTTGCGCTTATGTCTGTGTGAGTGAGTGTGTTTGCGTGAGAGAGAAAGAGCAAAAGATTCAGAGAATAATAAATACAATACTTGTTTTTGTATCTGCATGTCATTTTTTGTGTGTGTGTGTGTGCATGTGTGTGTGAGTGTTTGCGTGAGTTTGTGTGTGCGTGCAGCTGCTAAATTATGAAAAAGTGAGATAGAGATTAGAAGCTAATAATAAATCCAGTATGTCTCAGTTTTTAAACGAATGTCTTAATGTGCGTATGTGTGCGTGTGTGTCTGGGTGAGAGAGAGAGAGAAGGACAAAGAGAGAGGGAGAAAGAGAGTGAAAGTGTGAGAATAAGAATGAGAGAGGATTAAGGAGAATGAGATATGTAGAAAAATAATGTGAGAGGGAGAAGGAGAATGAGAGAGGAAAAAACAGTCAGAGAGGGAGAATGTGGAGAAGGAGAGACGTAAAAAGAGAGAGGGAGAAGAAGAGTGAGAGGGGGAGAAAGCGAGAGCAGGAGAGAATAAGAAACAAGATATATTCGCTTAGAGTCCGGTTCGCACTCCTCTCCAGTCGTTTAAACAGGTGTTGACGTTCATAGCTTGTTTCATGTTTAGGATTCGGTTTGCGGTTCCTTCGAAAGTGTTTTCATTCTCTTTCACTACTAATACAGCATTGCGTCTTAGTGGCCTTATCGCCTTGCTTGGGGGGAATTAAAAAACAGAATGTGCAGATGCTTTACACGAATGCCCTCATGTGTGTATGGGACGTGGGTGTAGTTGTGAGAGTGAAATAGGGGAGAAAAAAAGAGAGGGAATAGCAGAGAATAATAAATACTATATGTATGTGTGTATACCTGAATGTCTTTTCATGAGTGTGCCAGCGAAATTAAGTGAGTTTGGCTACTGTGTGCGCCTATGTGTGTGTGTGAGAGAGAGAAAGATAGAAAGTGCAAGACAGGAAACAATAATAAATGCAGAATATGTCACTGTTCATACGAATGTGTCCATGTGTGTGTGTCTGTGTTGTGAGTGAGCGAGAAAATGAGCGGGATGGAGTACATACAGAAAATATGTTTGCTTCTGTGTATGCGCTTCTGTAAGGTTGTGTGAGGGAATATGTGTGCGTGTCTATGAGCGAGAGTGAGAGAAAGGGGGAAAGAGGGTGAACGTAGGAGAAAATAAGTACATGTGTGTGCTTAACTCAATGTAACTGTGTGCGGATTATCTGTGAAATTAAGTGAGAGAATTGATGAGAGTACAACAATTACAGAATGTGTAAGTGTTTAATCGAATATTCTCATATGTGTGTGTGTGTGCATGTGTCTGTGCTTGAGAGAGAGAGAGAAAGAGAGAGAGAGGTGGGGAGAGAGAAAGAATGAACTGGTGTGAATAAACACCGTAAGTATGTGTGGGCCCCTTGGGAGAGAATATGTGTGTGTATATGTGTTTGTGCGCGCGTGCGTGTGAGAAAGAGTGAGAGAAGCTCTGTGTGTGTGTGTGTGTGTGAGAGAGAGAGAGAGAGAGAGAGAGATTGCGTGTGGTTGTGAATGTAAGTGAGAATGATAAATACAGCATGTTTACACATAAGATTTATGCGTGCGTCTCGGATTGAGGAATCGGAGCCGAGTTCGAATTCCAGTCGAATCCATTACATTCACTTACTTGCTAAAATCCTTGGGAAAAGTATGAATGCTCTTCTTCTCCCCCCACCACCAATGGTTATGGATAAATAGCAGGACAGACTGGGTTCTATAGCTTTGGATGCCAACTGGTCTACCGCAGAAAGAAATGGTAACCTACTGCAAAAAAAAAAAGCTGTGTCGTAGTCATGTATCGAAAGATACATGATCGTCTAAGCGTGTATCCCGCATGGCGCATAACTGATATGTTTGTTGGTGTGAGAAAGAGAGAAGGCAGGGCAGTGGTGTGGTGTCTTAACATGTATGTCCTTCTCTTTCTCTCTTTCTCTCTCTCTGTATGTGTGAAATTGTGTGGGAAATAGAAAGTGAGATAATGGGTGTGTTAGAATGAGAGAGGAAGAGAGAGAGAGAGAGAGAGAGCGCACGAGATAAGGATAGGGAGAGAAAGTGTGAGAAAGTGAGCAGGAGAAAATTGTAAATCTCTATCTATAAAAGGCAGGGTCTGTGGGCGCGTGTGTGTGTGTGTCTGTGTGTGTGTGTGTGTAACGAAAGCACAGCCGCAATTTTCGACGGATTTGCACCAAAATTTATATGCACATGCTTCAAGTTAGTGGGAAATCCAAGACCGGGTTTGCATTTCCCAACTCCCAGCGATAGTGGAAATACTCGATTATTTCATGCTTCTACTGCAGTTTTCAAGTAGTTTGCGCCCATTTTCTACTGGCCAGAGTGAGAGCCTATAGCTGGCTGCCACGAATAGGCAGGCAGATTCCAAATATGTTTATATATGTATGAGCCCCGACGGAAGACCAAGTATGTATATGTGTCAGCATGCATCGATGTTTGCGTTAGTACGATGAAAAAACGACGAAGTTTCCCCCACCACTTCCACAATAACACCAATACACGCAATCTACATAAACCCAAATTTTTAAAAAAATTAATCAGTTTGTCTGAGGATCGGTAAAGCGTGAAACCCAGGGTCACAAGCTCACATCTATCCAACCAAATATGTTAGCTCTATCTCTGATATTGAGCGCTTTCTAATAAGTACCGCGCATATAATATATAAATAATTATACATACATATATATATATATATATATATATATATATATATATATATATATATATATATATGTATTCAGAAACACTCGATATTTGTGATAGCATGAAGACACAAGTCAACGTAAAAGAAGATATGAACGTACTGACAAAGTTCAAAATGTTGATTATATTGTAAGTTCTTTTTCAGAAACTATAACCCAGCTTCATTCACTTTCCTCACGCTATAAACTTGCTTCCATTTATCTTTTATATAAATATTTTCATTGTCATTGTTCGGACGATCTTTTCGCTATGGCTCTTAGATTTTATAAATTTCAAGCGCTGGACTATATTGACAAAAAAGGTTTCATAAATTTACAGTTGAATTGGCTAAAAGTAACTGTAAGTTCAACGCTAACAGTTTCTTTTCCCGCTTGTGGAACGCACTACCGGCTCTAAAATTTACAGCCATTACTGATGTTCAACAAACTAAATGGCAATGTCATTCGCTATCTACTGTTTCCTCATTGCTCTTATATTTTTCTCACTCTTTAGTAATGTTTGTTTTCTAATTCTTTTACACCGAGTAATCACTTGTATCTTAGTGGCTTTCCTACCTTGCTT
This sequence comes from Acanthosepion lycidas, assembly GCA_963932145.1. Lineage (NCBI taxonomy): Eukaryota > Metazoa > Mollusca > Cephalopoda > Sepiida > Sepiidae > Acanthosepion > Acanthosepion lycidas. Next base: position 3,639,346 of record OZ010605.1, read on the forward strand.
GGGGTAAATTCGATTAAAAAAGAAGAGAAGATCCGCTCAGAATGTTTACAGTATAAACCACAGGTAGGCTCTGTGGGTGTTAGATAAATATTAATATCCCACATCTGCGACAGGGATTGGTTTTCCTACCTAGCAGTCGGGGGTACTAGAAAAGCAGTAACCAGCAATTATACATTGTTATGTAAGCACATTGAAGTAGTGAAGATTTGCGGTCCAGTCTCACTTCCCAGGATTTCGTCAAATGGCCAAAATTTGAAATAAAATAAAAAATCACCGCTTGCTATAGCCGAAAACATTTGTTGCATTCTCTCGTACAGGGAAGCATAGAGATAGATATATGTGTAGAGAAAGCAAGCAAAAGAGAACGAACTGAGGAATGAGATATGTACATAAGTAATCTTTGATATATGGATAGCAAGTAAGTGAAAAAGAAGATAAAGAAGAAATTGTAAGAATCTATTAAATAAAACATGTTTAGATTATCTAGTGTTAAAAAATAAACAGCAAATAATATTTCGTTATTAATGTACTAGCACCATGACCCAGCGTTGCCCGTGCTTGATTCAAAAATCGTACGACTCATACAGCAATCGCTATCACTTGACTTAAAATATTTTTGGCCATACTTGCCTTTAAAGGAGTGCCCTTTGGCGTGCTGATGTTGCTACATGCCTTAGTTCTTGCCTATCTCACACTGCGAATTTTTCTAAGCCCTATACGAAACATTAAATCTATTACGAAATAAGAACAAAAGAAAATGAACACAAAACGATCAGATTTAAAAAAAGGACTCGTAACTGGAAAAACCGAATGAAAAAAAAAGAATGTTAACAACAAATACTTTTTGACACCCAAGCCAGTTCTGCGGAATCAGAATCAACGTTGAGTTTAAGCAAGCGAATGAGCCAATTGAAGTAAAGTGCCATGCCACTTGTGACGAATGCAGCTATCGATTTTTTTGCATGCTAAGATGCTAGTTAACATTCCTGTCAACCAGCTGTTGGCCCTCACGCTGGCCAATAAAATCATCCTGCCTATTCGTGGCAGCCAGCTATAGGCTCTCACTCTGGCCAGTAGAAAATGGCCGCAAACTACATGAAAACTGCCGTAGAAGCATGAAAAAATTGATTATTTCTACTATCGCTGGGAGTTGGGAAATGCAAACTCGGTCTTGGATTTCCCGCTAACTTGGAGCATGCGAATGTAAACTTTGGTGCAAATCCGTCGAAAATTGCGGCCGTGCATCCGTTACACACTCACAGACACACACAGATACACAAACACATCCTGTCTTTTATAGATATCCTCCCGATCGGCACGTGTGTTACGTCGGCCGTGGACACGGCTATCCCGTCCAGTACGAGAAGAACCGCGGGATCGGAGCAACGGTTCGTGTGCTCGGCCGATCGAGCGTACGGTGCCACGCTGCCTCCGCGCGATAACGGCTGAAAGCCTCTAAACTGGACCCCCGACAGGTATTAGGAAAGGCGTCTCTTTTCGCTCCGCTGGAGCCTGCCATAGCGGGCATCGTCATCACTAGGGACGGCAGCGGTCATCGTGGTCCGCGTCGGTGGCGCTCGTTGTCGCCCTGCGCGCCCGCCTGCTTCGGCTGCTATCGCTTCGCACGCGTAGGCGTCCCCGAACGGGCCACCCGATTTGACATTCGCGACAGGCGCACATTTTGCCGTCGCCGTCTTATTTTGAACCCCCTCGTTGAGTGTGAGACGAGGGACCGCTCCTAGACCACTTCACTTCAGGCTCGGGGTGTCGTACTTAGTAGAGTAGCCACCATACTGCTATCTATTGACACTAAGCCCTCGACCGACTGTTTTTACCTTTATTCTGTCCACACTGTTTCTTTAGCTTCGACCATTCCCTTAATTTGTTAATTTCGATTATCTGTTAAAGGAAATATGTATGTCTTCCCGAAGATTCCGATTGCATTTATACAGTATGTCGAGTAGAGAAAGCAAATGTCACTGTACTTCTATATTTGTTGTACCTTCATGAATTCTCTCACTTAATTTCACAGATAATACACACACAGTTACATTCAGATAAGCACACACATATTGTACTTATTATTGTCCCCTACGTTCACCCTCTTTCTCCCTTTCTCTCTCTCACTCACACACAGACACACATATTCTCTTAAACAACCTCATAGAAGCACATACACAGAACCACGCATATTTTCTACATGTACTCCATCCTGCTCATTTTCTCGCTCACTCACAGACACACACACACACGAGGACATTCGTATGAACTGTGACATATTCTGTATTTATTATTCTTTCCTGCACTGTCTTTCTCTCTCTCACTTTCTTTCTTTCTCTCTCTCTCACACACACACAGAAACCAAAAGTCACTTAATTTCGCTGGCACACTCATAAAATGTCAGTCAGATATACACGCATACATACATACTGTATTTAATTATTACTTACCTTGTTAGAAAAAAAAAGAGTTTCGTTGTGTGCTTAGTGCGACATGAATGAAGCACTGAATTAATATGCTACGCACATGCTATAAATAAATTAACTTCCACATTCGTAATATATTAAAGATCGAACAATAATTCGCATTTATGAGCAGATAAACCCTCATTATCAACGCAGATCTACAAACTTTAAAAGGAAATTACGAATAGCATGTTCGTTTAGTTCAGATATTATCAAACTTTTTCAATATTATTTTAGATTGAGAAGTTAATCCTCGTTATGACGATAAACTACATCCAGCAGCAATACCGTTGATCGGGAGATTGGAGTTTTTGAAAAGCGTAGAACAACCTCTAACTTCCTGTTTCTCCCAGCTTCACCCTGACCCGGGGTGATAGCACTTGTACAGCCCCAGCTATGGGCAAAGAGTTAAAGCAAAACAAAACTCTATGAAAGCATAAAAATAAAACTTATAAAATGACCAAGAATAAATTTTATCTGTAATTGAAGGCATAGATTTAAAATATATTAATTTATTTAATTTAAATATTAGTTATTTTTTTAATTCATTTAATTATTTATTTAATTTAAATATCATTGAAAACATATTTAGTTGAAGCCCTAAAATTGTGTTCAAAATATTTACATTTCGACATTTAATAACCCATAAAAGTGTTGATATGCGCTAAATAAAACCAACTAACGAACTTGAAATTTACTTTCATGACATTAATCCATATAATATCCGACAATTTCTTAAAGAAATTAAACTGTACCCCTAAATATAATTTCAACAAACTAAAACATAAATCATCCATCACTCCTAGTAATCATGTCTCCGCAAACATGTTTATGCACAAAATTTGAGTATCAGTATCTGTCTATATTTCAGTTCGACATTCCAGACACCTGAAGAAGGCCGGAGCGTACAACAGCCGAAACGTTGTAATATTAGGTTGGTGCAAAAATAATGACGTAATAATGTCGTTTTTTGACGTATTTTTTAACGTCAAAAAACGACATTATTACGATATTATTTTTGCACCAACCTAATAAATATGCCGACAAAGATGAGGGCAATAGTCCGAATAATCTAAATAATATACACAATTAAATACATTAATTCACGAATAAAATATAATTCTATAATCAGGACTTATTTTGCGAACAATATAATATAAAGTTGAGTATCATCTACAATATATTCAATTGTGAAAGCAGAATAACATATATTTTTATTACTTCAAAACTCCCAGGACATTAAATTTCGGCATGGAATGACTCATAAGGACGTGGATATGCTGTTAAACAAATAGGCATAGAGCACGGAAAAGTTCGATTTGTTCCGTTTTGAATTACATTTTAATGCAACCCCAAAGAAATGAAGAAAAAAAAAACTATACTATATATTAGGATACCCACTTCACAAGTCAGGTTTCCCGCCACTCAACGCCATTGATTAGTTAATTATCGATAGAAAATGTCTCTTTTAATACGTGAGAGATATGAAGATTCACGGTGCTTTTAAAATATTGCTGATTAGAGAGCGTTCTTGATAAATTGTGAGAAAATCGTTCCAGTTTGTTCATTTTCCATTGGCAATGTTTTAACCAATGAAGAAAGGTACGTAAACAGGTTTTGATAACAACCAGTATCCATACATTGTTTTGCGGCTGGTGTGCCATTAAAAATTGTTTCAGATAAGTATTTACTGCCCTAGGATCAGAAACATTTTCTTATTGTTTGATTAGTTCATTGAAAAACTGTTCCTTGTATCTCCTTTTGATAGCCATTGCGTTTAATTCCAAACGCGGTCTATAACTTATATCTTCTTCTTTTATGTGCCATATCCCTTCAGAAGGTAGGCGATCATGACTCTCCATTTCCCCTTATCCCTTATAGCTCTCAATATGTTTTGTCTATTTGCTACATCTCCCAGGCCATGTTCTGTCATCCATTTGCTTAAGCCCGCAAGGTATGTCACGTGTTGCTTTCTCTTATCTCTCTTTCCACTTGAAGGGATATGGCACGTAAAAGAAGAACTCCTATTTTGAAAGAGGGTTTGAAAATTCACCTTGTAAGTATGAGAATTTTCAAACCCTCTTTTCTCATTACGTATTCCAGAAATTTTAACTGCCTGTTTCTGATGATATGTATAAGCTTCCTCCTTGTTTGTATCCTCTCTAAAATCAAATAGTTGCTCACAGGCTCGGTCCTTGCTATCCTTAGCATTCTCTGTTGCCTCGAGACTCTTCTTCATCTTTGAAGAGACTTTCCAACATTCGGTGCCGTAAAGGAGGATAGATGTCACGTAGCAGTTCAGTAATTTTTTTCTTTCTTATCAATGAAATCCTATGTGCCTCGTAATACTCTGCCTAGCTTTTGGAACGCGTCTTTTGCCATCATAGAACGTCTTCGGATCTCAGCGTCGAACTTACCATCAGGACACTTCCCATATGAAAAAAAATAGTAAAAATAGGACTATTGTCTTGGACAATCCTGAGATGATACATACTTGACAATCTAGTAATACGCTAGATTTTCACAGTCGATGCACCAAAGAGAAAATCTCATCATAGCTGAAAATATTTGTAGAAAAGACAGTGTATTGACACAGCAAGGCAATGTAAAATGACTTCCAAACGTTTGGGGGATTATATATATATATATATATATATATATATATATATATATATATATATATATATATATATATATATATATATATTTTAATCAGTCATTATATCGTAATACTACAAGTATTATTTTAGTGGAGACGTTTGTAGAAACACCCCGTTTTTTTGAGGGGTACTTTTTTTTCTATTGGCCTGCACATTCGAGAGATCTACTAAAGGAAATGTGGTCTTTACCCAGGCCGTTAGATGTAATTCACATTCTTTCATCTACATGGGTATACGCTACAAGAACTTTTGGTATAATATGATATATATATATATATATATATATATATATATATATATATAATCAAACAAATAATTTAATATATATATATATATATATATATATATATATATATATATATATATATATATATATATATATATATATATATATATAATCAAACAAACAGTTTTACCTCATATGGGGAGAAGGCGATTTCTGCGGACGACAAAAGTGATCATCTGCCTTTTCAACACTGGGTTCAAAAATGCAGATGATCTTTACATTATTTTTGTGAAAAATCTTTTTTAGTAATGGTGAATTATTAAAGTGCTTATGAATTAAATTTAGGGAAAATCATCCGATATTCGTTTTAACATTACGATTAAAATATGGGTTAAACCCTATTATATTGCGCCTACGGTATGTTTATTTTGATCCCACTAAAAGATTGCGTTGTGAACAAAACTCCGAGTTAGGGATTATATGCATACTTATTAATATATACTTAGTAGTTGTTGTTATTGCGCTCCATGTGCGATAGATTATATTTATATTTTGCCCTTTTTGGTTGAGCTTTTGTATATGCAATAAAAGTATTTATATTTTTTGTCCTAACCGTTATCGTTGTGTGGAACCAATTAACTTGTACTATTCCAGAAAAAAAAATAAAATAAAAAAAATATCATGGTTCCTGAAAAAAGATTTCATAAACTGACCCTTTTAGTGAAGATCGAGTGCGTCATAAAAATAATGAGCTGGAAACTATTCTTAAAGAATACACAAGAACGAGTATAATAATGTAAAGAATACTGAGCTTTATGGATTTAAGTCCCTAAAATGTCCACCATGCGACAAGCAACAATTGCACTTCAAGAAAATATTGGAATTTGGAAATAGACACAATTAAATTCGCTAAAACTTCCAACGATCTACAGCAAAAAAATCTAAAGAACGTTTCAAGTAAAAAAAAAAAAATCAGATAAAATAATTATCAAAACAGACAAGACGGTTAACCATTAACTTATCGATGTGAATATGTACCACAAAGCTATTAACAAAGAAGTTAATAAGTTTTATAAAAAGGCACAGAGTTATTGAGAAGATAAAATCAATGGTGAAACCAAGAAAATAGCCTCTGAATTTAAAAATTGATAATAGGATTTACAAATTCCATAAAGAGCAAGCATTTATGGCAGTTAAAGACCAGAAAACTAATTTTCTAAACATCCCAGAACACCAATTAGTCAAACCAACTATAAATAATATCGGTAAAATCAGTAAAAACATCCTTCAAAGAGTCTGCGAATACATGGAAGAGTCTCTCGGAACTAACCAGCAGCATAAAACAGTAGAAGCCATTGAATCGTTTGCTAATATAAAGAGAAAAACAGAATTTACATTCACACAATTCGATATTTGTGACTTTTATCAATGCATCGCCAAGAATCTGCTAATATTATCTATTAATATAGTCAGACATCACTGTTCCATTAAGGATCGCGAAATCAAAATTATAAAGCAGGCAAAAAAAACGTATATTATTCCATAATAGTTATCTGTTGGCCAAAAGAAATAACACCGAATTTAACATTTCTATGCGAGTTTATGATTCTGCGGAGGCACGTGAAGCTGTTGCAATCATATATATATATATATATATATATATATATATATATATATATATATATATATAGAGAGAGAGAGAGAGAGAGAGAGAGAGAGAGAGAGAAAGAGAAAGAGAGAGATATCTAGATAGATAGATAAATATTCATTGTTTTTTATATAGCGCTTGTTGAGCTACAGAAGGTGATTCCCTTTCATTCAGATAGACACATGGGTCACGTGACGGCAGGTGAATGACACCAGGAGATAGATTGACGAAGGTCAGTGATCATGTAGACTCTAGATAAGAAGGGCGTTTCTAGCAGAGAGTGTAGGTCTTACATCAAAATTTCATGGCCTAACCAGTTTCGTAGAGAAACCGCCGTAACTTCTGTTTTCTCTTCGGGAAATATAACAATTAACCTTCCCATTTTCTTTAAACATTTTTTGTTGCTTATATGTTATAATTTCTCTGCGTAGGACACGTGTCTAATTTTGTGTACGATATAGCATTTAAAATACTGTGAGAATTAAGCATGTTTATCACTCTTTTTTCCATTCACCTACTCCGTTACTTCCATTAAATATCAGTGTTGTTATATTATGAATATAATTATATACATAACTGGAGAGAACTAAATAGAAGAATAAATTTCTCTTTCTTAGCTCTTCTCTCGTGATATTGGTGACATCGACGTGATGTGAACACCTAAATGAATATAAAACGTTACTTTCTTTTATAAAACTCCATAAATGTGTTTTCATAAAGTGTCAACGAAATTTTGATTTTAACATTGTTGTGGCCGTGTTGGGGCCAGGCATAAAGACACAAAGAGATGAATTAATTTAAACAGATATATTAAGAGAAACACTAGTACAAAACATATACAAACGAGCAAGAATGTTCGGTCCGACTGTCAGAGGACTGATGGAAACTACATTCTCTGAAAAGCAGCATCTGCTCTTATTTATAGCTGAGAGAGTTCATGCGTGCAAGGGTAAATTACCATATGAAACACGTATATTTTTTTTATCATGGAAATGTCGGAGAGGAAAAATAAGAGAATAAATCTTTCTAGCTCTCTATTTGTTACAAGACAAATGAGGATTCTTTAAAATGATTGTTTCTTGTAAGCAACAGCAGACGTGAAAATTTTGAAGATTTTGCCATGTTTTTTTTTTTTTTTTCTTTTTTTTAATAGTGGACGAACCGGGTTCTACTGACTGCCAGGAATTCACCTTGATATGAGAAATCTGTTCTTTCCGTCTTAATATTGCGCCTCTTCACAAGTTTAGCCTGAAGTTCTATAAGATGTTAATGCTCCGCTTCTTCAAAGAACTACAAGTTTGTTAAACAAGAAACTCTCCACGTATGAGTGAGTGGGCTTCAAGAATTGCAATTCTAAAGTTGGTTATAGAATAGCTTATGAAATGCAGCACACCCGTGAAGACCGGTTCTATGAACGTGTGTAGATGAAATAAAACAGTAGCTGGGTAGTAGCCGCTGGAAACAAATGAGATGATGTGTCTGATGAAGTGTTCTATGATAGGCAATACAATTTAGGACCAGTGGCAATTTCAAAATGATTTTAAAATCAAAGCTCGGCCGCACATATATTTTAGAATGCACACCTAAAGATATAATTCAAGAAGAATACAACACTTTCAGAAAATTGTTTTCTCGTCTGAGTCCATTCTTCAAATCTATAAATCAACCAGCCGTCCTTCAATGGAATATTGCTGCCATATATTGTCTTAGTCCTCGACAAAATCCAGAGACGAATATGTAAAGTGATAGGTCCTGATATGGCATTTAGTCTACAGTCGCTTTCTCACAGACGTGTCGCGGCTTCCGTCTGTCTTTTCTACAAGTATTTTCAGGATAACTGTTCTGATGAGCTATTATGTTGGTGCAAAAATAATGTCGTTTTTGACGTTAAAAAATACGTCAAAAACGACATTATTTTTGCACCAACCTAATACTTACCCTGGCTTGCATGAATTTAAGCGAGCTACTAGGCTGGCAACTTGGTCACACCCTTTCAGTCAATACGGTTAAATGTAACCACCTCTTCTATTCAAACAGCTTCGTCTCTTGCACATCCCGTCTGTGGAACTCCCTAAACCTTGCTTGCTACCACGATAACTATAATCTTCAAATATTCAAGTGCAATGTCAATTGACATTTGATACCTTGATATTGTCTCCGTTTCCTTTTCCCAATCAGGCATCTTTACTCTTGTTTTCAATCCCCTGTAACCCCTTGCGTGCTTGTAGCACTCCCGCCTAAATTGGGGTTTAAAAAAAAAGTAAAAAAAGAAAAACATATTTTAAACACAGCCGATTGATTCAGGGAAGAATAATCATGAATATTTGCAGAAATGCGTTTCAAATGCACTTCTCAGATCATGTGGTAGGTATAATCCCCTAACATGTAATCTTTTCAAAATGGTGAACAATTCAGAGGAAGAAGGTTTACGATAACCAATATTTATTTTCCTGAAACGATCTTGATTCTATAATGCTATTCCACTTCCTCTATGGTTGCTGGTCATAAAATAGCTTTTGAAATGCATTCGAGTTTGGTATCATCCTTTCTCCTACTCATCACAGTTATATAGTCTATATATAAAATTCCGTGATTCCGTTAGCCCCGTCAGTCACACCTTCTAAACTTGACCGATCGAAACCAAATTTTCGGGAGAAGTGCAAACAGGTAAGGCGTATAAAGTAAAGTCGACAGAAAATTTATCTGCGCATGAAGAAGCGATGATATTAAACAGTACAACCGAAAAGAGACATGTTGCCATTTCATTGACTCCTATCAAAGAGGGTCGTTGATGAATTTAAAATATTAAAAAATAAGATAAAATTAAAAGCAAAAACAAGCTACAGCCGTCTTAACGCAGTATTTATAACTCATTTTAACATAAAAAAAATAAAATAAAACTATAATAACTGATAGTTGGTCAGCTTAAGAAATACCTTTTATTCGTGAATTTAGAGATTTTTTTAATTGCAGAAAACGGATGTCGTCTAGAAACAAGTTCCAAGGAACTTCAAAAGAAATGACGACACGGCAGTAATTTAGATTTTAAAAATGTAATTTCAAAAATTTGTTAGCATATGATATTTCAGCCATTCGCTGAATCCGAAATCTTCTGAGTTTTGTTTCAGTGTTGCCACATGATGGAACTGGTGGGTT
>OZ010605.1:3654500-3712000 GCA_963932145.1 Acanthosepion lycidas
CCGCTGTATCAGATTTACGTTTCCAGATCGAAAGCAACCGATTCATCCAAACTCTACTGTTGCTTATAATCGCGTTGCTGAGACAGAATTCGTTTCACCACACTAATTGCATTGAGAAAGACCAAGATACGCTCATACGCCCGACCACAACGAACAAATTCTACAGGCTGTCGGAGAAAGTCCAGGTATCAGCACACATCGTAAACCTAGCATGTCGGACAACTTATCGTTCAGCTCCTGTATCCGCATTATTTGCAACGTGTGCAGGGTCTTTCGCCATCTGATCACTCACCACGGGTAAACTTTTGCCGATTGTTTATTACACATATTGCTTATCCGTTTTTGTCTCCTCAGTACTGTTTAACGATGAGGAAAAATTTGGAAGAGATTTTATAACAAATTTATACAACCAATATTTGTGAGCGGATCGGAAGCCCCATTTTTTAAAACATGCTAGATACCAGCTTCAGTTTACAAATAATGTGTGATCTGGGATTGTAGATGATATAATAGAATATGATTGGCTGGTGCCCGTCATAAATACCGACCGACGTGTAGGTGAGTCAAAGCCTAAGTCAGAGTCTAAGTCTATAACGACGCCCATTGGACTACGCCATTGATCTACACTTTTTACCTGCGACTAGGATGCGTACCAGTCGATTCTACTTGGTTATATTAGCCGAAACCATTTAGCTACTTCGTTCAAATATATCTCTTTCCAGGACATATCGGTAGGTAACTACCTGGTATATTCATTTATACTCCCATCAATTCTTATAGGAGCTGTCTCGAAATGTCTTTCGAACACACTTTCAGACCTGTAACAGCATGTACTCCTGCTAATACAAAGACGCATTTTGTTGATGCACATTTAAGTCAGATTGTTCCCGATGGAATGGCTAACATCTACCATGACTGATGGATAGGTAGAGTAGAACCGGTTCCATGGCCTGCACAATTTCCCAAAACTCATTCCTTTAGATCTATATCTGTGCGGCCACCTAAAATAATTAGTTTGTGGAACGGACATTAATAATGCAAAGACGCTTCATCAACGTATCATGGTGGTCTTCTAAACCAATCATCGCCATGTGTGAATATATGAACGGGCCCGCCATTCAAGGATCCGACGAAGGCATGCATGTGTAGAAGCAAGGGGCGGATATTTTAAACATTTTTATGAGTTACTGTGTTGAGGTACAATGATGGCATTTTGGGCATATGCACATTTTACATTGTTTTAGTGTAAGGAACCCGCCCTCAATGTTTATATAAGTAATTTTCACACACCCTGTAAAATTAATATATATATATATATATATATCAGCTTAGAAATAAATCGAAAAATAAGATCTGTACAAGTTAAATCCGTATGAAGCTAACAAGTACAAAACACGGTTTAATTTTCTCCTCTTGAAATCCACTCATTAATTTGAATCTGACGGCGACTGGAGAAATTTACATTGTCCAACGTGGGTGATCTTGATTGTGGATATACTATCCATTCCATTCTTCGTTCTGCAATAAATTTACTCAAGTCTGTTAGGCACGTTTCTATTTACGTTTCTTACCATGTCAGATTCGCATTCTTCAAGCACTTTTCCCCAGAAATCTCATCTTTTTCCTCTGCTGAATATAAACGTGTTTTTGTTCCAATTTTCCACTTTCTCGCTTATCTCACGCCGCTGCGTTCATTTGAAAGAACGATTCCTGTAAGATCACCGAAGTTAAGCAACGTCGAACAAGATCACTATCTAGATGGGTGACCGCTTGGGAAAGCAGGAGTTGTAAACTTTGATGTACGGGAGGTATAAGGGATAATGGCTCGGAATTTGTTAATCAGAGACCCAAGGTTCAATTTTCTGTGCGTAAATAAAGTTGGGGAAATGATGAATCCGCCTCTTCTCCCCGCCATCTACGGGTTAATTTGTAAGATTTGTATCACTCAAACATTATTATCTCCATCCACCTTACGCTAAAAAAAATCTTACACACTAAAAAAATATTTCCTGGCTTTAAATAACCTGCGAGACGTTGATGTACCGAAGAAAACGAATCAATCATTCTGCGCCCATGGGATTCACGGTATCTTTCTGGAAAACCAAATTTCTTTTGTCCTAAGTCACCTCTTTCTCTATGAATATATTGTTCAGCATTTACAGACATATAGAAAGATTGATATTACATCGTATTACAAGACTACTGTTATTGTGACGAACTGATGTAATGAATATACATACACCTGGGTTCCCCCTCACAGTAATATGATTGGCTGGTGTCAGCCATAAATACAGACTGATGTGGAGGTACGAGGACGCCTAATGGATGCCTACTGCCTATGCCAATTGCCTACCACTACGACGACGACTACGTACATTACGGTTACCTGTTAGATTGTCCTACTCGTTTACAGTAGTCCAAAACCACTTTGCTACTTCGAACAAATATATCCCTTTTCTGGACATATCACGAACTTTTCCTGTTTCTTAATAATATTTATCTTTGGGAAGTCATCTTATTTCGCTATCTTCGGATTTCGATACCCCCGTATTTTCCCGCCTTTTAAAACACACGAGGAAAACTTACAAAGTAATGTTGAAATTTTTAATGAAATAATTATGAGCGGTTTTCTAAATATATTGAAAAATAAACGTTAACCAATGCCTGTGTAAATTATGGATGAACATACCAAAATGTCAGGATCGAGTATCCCTTCTTTGCATTCTGTCAAAAATCTCGAGATATACACAGCTGTTCGGTAAAAGTGACTCACCTGATTTTTTTTTACTTAAAATTTTTTTCGTCCATTGTTTTGGGGTTCAAACTAATTTTTAATCTTACTAATATAAAGACCCACTTCCTGTGCACCTAGTAAAAAAGATTACTCACCTTAAGGTATTCTATTGATAATTATAATTTTGGATATAAATGAGATTTAGGGAAAGATTTTGTGCGAAAAAGTGACTCACTTATTTCCTACAACTAGTAATCATAACCGAGCGTCTTTAAATAAAGATTAATAGAGGTATAATTTATTTATAATAGGTAATATACTTCGAAATATTTAATAATCTATGGGTCATCCTTTATTTTGAATAAACTTTTCAACCCTTTTTGGCATTGACTTGATTAAGTTCTGGCAAATCTCTTCTCCAAGCATTGAATTACATTCGGATATGAAATTCACAATCAAATCTTCTTTGTTGATCAACTGCTTTCTCGAGAGTCTGTACTTTATAATGCTCCATAAGTTTTCTATGGGGTTGAGGTCAGGAGATTGAGGCGCCCATGTCATAACACTCACCTGCTTCTCATCAAAGTATTCCTTCATCAATTTTGATTTGTGACAGGGATCATTATCCTGCATAAAAATGAGTTTGGTGGGGTCGATTTGCAACCTTTCAACAGAAGGGAACAGACAAGACTCTAAAATTCTCTTGTACTGCTCGCTCCTGAGGGTCTTTTCAATAGGTTTTATGAAAAGAAAAACATCCCCAGAACATTATACTGAACGGATGCTTGACAGTATTTACTGCTAAATTCAAAGAGCTTTCAAAGCTTCTTCTTCGGATTTTAGATCTCTTATCCTATGAATTTTGCTCAACTTTCGTTTCGTCGGAGAAAAGAACATTTAGTAAAAAATATCAAATGAGTCACTTTTATCGAACAGCAGTGTACAAAAGAAACAGCAAACTCGACATAGCTGTTTTATTCAACGTACGGATGAGTGGTGGATTTATACATGTACAAGATGGACTTCGACTATTTTTCGGCACCAAGGACATTTTCTAGCAGTAGACGTAGCAACTGATTCAATATTGTCGCTCCATTTCATGTCAGTCAACAATGGGATTCAAGAAAACTCAAAGTATAGGTTTTGGGCGGGTTAGCATCTGCCATGGTGAAGGAAGGCAGAAATATTTCTATGGGGTAACTAAAGAACTAAGTCTCAAGAAGAGTACATCGAAGAGAACCTAAGCGCTATTATCCTAACCAGGTTATTTTTCCTTTAAAATAAATGTGGGAATTCTTTCCTGATAGACCAATACTTCAGCAAAACAAGTGACGATAATGTGTAACAGGTAATTGATAAATGGTTCCAAAAATCGCTCACACAAAATCATCTCAAAAAGCTTTCGAAAGTATTCAGAAGAATATGGATTCCAAAAAGCATGTGCCGATGTATATCGCACATTCATACATACACAAATACAAATCACATACAACGCAAGCATTCATTGGTTAATAAATTACCACTACGTTATTACAGACAATTTACAAATCGCAGCAATGCGACAATTTTTTAATCGCTCTATTTTCATGTAGTCAATTTTGTGCATTTTTTGGAGAAACGGATCACAGAAGCTTTCTTAAGTCTCCCCAAAGCCCGCTCGCTGATTGGTCAATGCCAACCAGCCAGATCGACTGCACGTGAAGAGTATCTTTTTCCCGGGCAGCGATCTGGATCCTATTGTCATTTATATAAGTAAGAATTTTTCTTAGCTAATTAGTGAGAATTCAGCTGTCAAACGAATCCACGACAGTTGAAACCATACGCCGACATTCTCACTCATACATACCACACACATGCTGAACATTCCTTATACACTCACATAATCTTTTCTTACGGAGCAACATCTTCTGAGAACAGTCATTATAAGAAATTATCATAAACATTCTTCTAGTGAACTTTGGAATACTAAAAAATACAGTTAAAGAGAGACAAGATTTGTTTTATTCAACCTTTTCTTATTTAAATGCATGCTTTCTTTCACATTGTTGTTTGATATTGTACATTTTGTTAAATACATATTTTATGTGTAACGATGTATTTTGCTTATCATTTTTTGCGTGAGTCTTGTTTCCTAATCTAAAGTAAAATTAATGTGGTGAAGTCCGCCGCAGGCGACTCAAATCATCTCATTGTTTCAAGAACAACTCGAATAATAGAAAGATTAATTGATGTTGTGAAAATTGTTGTCACATGATCTCGACTGAAAATTAAGATAGTGGCGATATGAAAACACAATGCTATGATTTATTATTTTATTATCATGAAATCTTTTATTTTTCAAAATAATTGTTAAGAATGTCGAAAACTATCATTGAAAAAACAGCAGCAAGAACAATTACACAATTATTAACACTGTTAATAACAATAAGGAGAGGAAATATTAAAAAATAAAAGAAAAATATATAAAAAAAAAAACTGATTTTGAGGAATTTCCGCCAAGCCTAATGGATTTTTCGTGAGGCACAACACGATTCCTTTAAATAAACAGAGAACGAAATATGAAGAAAGGAAAAAAAATATCGTTATTGGGCGGAACAGAATTGTCCTTGTCAGATTCTTAATTAGCAAAATTCAATGTCTATTAATTTGATAAAATATTGATAATTAAAAATAAAATCGTATCCAATATTTCTGTGGCATCATCATAATCGCGAAAATAATCTCGATTATCAGAATTCAAATCAATAACTAGTTGCGACGACCGCCATCCTATACTTACTGTTTTGTTGTTCGCCATTTTCAATATGGTGGGATTATGGATCGTTTCCGACATGATCAGTATGGTGATAAAAAGGAATTGCAAGAATAAAGAGATGAAGAAATTATGAAAATAATGTTTAATATATATATATATAAAATAATATTATTTTATCGTTATAATGATAGTACTGATGCTGCTGCTGATGAGTCCAAGTTTTTTTTTTATTGTTAGAATCCATTTTAGATATTGAAAAATCTACCGTTTGCCCGTACATTCAATACTGTTGCCACATCTGTTCTGGTAATCCTTCTGTTCATCACGATGTTCTTGACAATAATCAAAGAAGGATATGCAATGTAGTAATAGATCATGACTTGGCGTCTCGACTTCGGTCACTTTATCACCGACATAACGTCTGTCTTCTCTACAAATAATTTCATGACAACTTCTCTGAGGAGATATTTTCTCTGGTGACCCGTCTACATTAATTTAAACATGCTACTAGATTGGAATCTAGATCCCACCTGTTTAGTTTAGAAATAGCTAAATGCAACTGCGACATCCCTGACATCTACAACCGTTAAGATTTTAAATTCAATGTCAATCGCCATCTTCTTGAATCCCGTTCATCTTTTGTCTTTTCCTCAATCGTCCCTATACTCAGCATTTTCTCTAACTTACATTCCCTGTCGCAGGGAATGTAATTTAGAGACACGCAGCTGTGCACCTGAACAATTTCCTTCATACGTCCCGATTCCTTGTCCGAATCTCTGTAAATGATCTACCTCTCTATTCAGTGACGTGGTCTGTTACTTTTCCAGCTATCTCTCGCTTCTTCTTTTGCTTGATACGATATTGTTTGTTTGGTTAACGGCATATAAACACCTTATGGGTCATTTAATGTCGACATTTTATACTTTTGTGAGATTTGGCAATTTTTTTTTTTTAATGTATTACGGTTAGTATTTTTTCTAATAATAAATTGTTGGTATTTTTTTTACTATAAAAATGTATTCCTGCTAATTTTCCTAATATATTGTTACATTCTCTTCTTTTGATCCACAATTTGGGGGTTCACTAGTTGCACATAACAGGGACCCTAACAGAAGCTACCACTTTGGGCCAAGGTAAATCTCGAGGCAGCGTCAATTAAGAAGTCGTTCCACGCTTTTCAAAATCTTCTGATCAGAGACCTTACTTCCGGGTCTAGTTTTTTGTCATACTCAGAACTTGCCTCGAAGGCTGGCAGTGGAAAGATTGTTGATTCTTATGACGTGGCTATACCATTTCAACTTTTTCTCCATGACGGTGGCTATGAGGTTTTCCGATGAACCCGCTTATTCTATGATAGCTACTCTGCATCATTTTTGTTGTGATCTATACCAGAAACGCGTATGATCGTTCTGTAACATTTTATGTTTACAGTTTGTATTAATCGCTCTTTAAGCTGTTGTCAATATCCAATAATTTCAGACGTAGAGAAACCTGGAAGAAACCACTACACGAAGCCGTCTGATCATTAATTTTCGGAATATGTTCTTGTCATTCAGATGGTCTAAAGATGACATTGTATACAATACTCTTTACGCTGCTGTCAATATCTAATAATTGCAGACGTAGAGAAACATATAAAAAACCACTACACGAAGCCGTCTGATCATTAATTTACGGTGGATGTTTTTTGCTATTACGATGGTCTAAAGACGATATTGTACACAATACTCTACAGTTTTCCATGGACATACATACTATATACACTACATAAACAGCGAGCGACTCCGGCATCCATTCGATTTCATTGGACTCAACTCTGACCGAAGACTCCGCAGTTGCATTAAATTTCTGTATCACGATCAAATAATACAGACTACGGAATAAAGCAGTATCAAGCTGGAAAACTAGGATTTCAAATTACACTGAAGTCTCTACATAATTCAGACAAGAAATATGGAACATTGAAGACAAACGGCAAAACAGAAATCTTCCTGATCCCACCTAGGAAGGAAATTAGCGAGCACAAGTAACCTGTGTTGACGAATGTTCTAGGCAAGTAATATTATTGCCAATCATCAAACATAGGCCTCTGTTTATCTTACGTGATAACGGTAACACTCTGTTTGCATCAAATTCATTCCTATGGAGTTGAGACTAAGTGACCTCTCAGTGACGCAGGCATTGGTTATGGTAGATGATAGACCATTTCTTGCCCAGACTACATGCGATAATAAAGGATACGATTTTATTTTTATCAGCCGTAGCGAAAAGATGCAAAGTAATATGGAGTATTACATTTGGGTTCGGCTTGGCTGCAGGAGTTGCCTGAAATTTCTCAGCGTTGACAGCAAACAGCCTTCGAGGTTCCATTCCGGGAATTTTTGTCTGATTTTATTTCGATAGACTTTTCCGTCTTTGAATATGATTGCAAGGCAACGGAATGTTTAAAATCAGGATTTTCTTTTATCATGGATATCGAGCTCCATAAACTCAAACAGCTGGTTATGAGACACCAGTTATTTTTTTTTTTGCCTTCGCCTATTATCCGGCTTGGAGCTGGACTTAATTGTCACTGGCTATTGCCACAGAATCTTTATATAGACAGTGAGAGCTTGTCATCACTATAACCCACTGTTATTACAACATTTGGAACATATATAATGTACGTATATAAAATGATCTACATTAATAACAATTGTAAAGAAAACAAGGTCGTTTATGGATGGCCTTAAGTAACAGGGACTGAGAAATTGTGAGTATAAAACGAGAGAAAAATATTGCTATGAAAAAAAAATTGCATATTAACAGAAATTGATTTTTGACAAAACATAAATATTACTATGAAAAAAATATTGCATAGTAACAGAACTAGATTTTTGACAAAACAAAAATATAACTATGAAAAAAAATTCCATATTAACAGAAATGGATTTTTGACAAAACAGAAATATTACTATGAAAAGAAAATACATATTAACAGAAAGGGATTTTTGACAAAAGAAAAATATTACTATGAAATAAAAATTGCATATTAACTGAAATGGATTTTTGACAAAACAAAAATGCTACTATGAAAAAAAAATTGTATATTAACTGAAATGGATTTTTCAAAAATCAAAAATATTAATCTGAAAAAAATATTGCATATTAACAGAAATAGATTTTTGACAAAACAAAAATATAATTATGAAAAAAAATTACATATTAACAGAAATGGATTTCTGACAAAACAAAAATAGTACTATGAAAAAAAAATACATATTAACTGAAATGGATTTTTGAAAAACTAAAATATTACTATGAAAAAAAATTTATATATTAACAGAAAAGGACTTTTGACAAAACTAAAATATTACTATGAAAAAAAATATTATATAAAACAGAACTAGATTTTTGACAAAACAAAAATATAACTATGAAAAAAAATTACATCTTTACAGAAATGGATTTTTGACAAAACAAAAATACTACTATGAAAAAAAAATACATATTAACAGAAATGGATTTTTGACAAATCAAAAATATTACTATGAAAAAAAAAATTGCATATTAACTGGAATGGATTTTTGACAAATCAAAAATATTACTATGAAAAAAAACTTGCATATTAAATGAAATGGATTTTTGACAAAACAAAAATATTACCATGAAAAAAAAAATACATATTAATAGAAATGGATTTTTGACAAACAAAAATATTACTATGAAAAACAATTGCATATTAACTGAATTGGATTTTTGACAAATCAAAAATATTAGTATGAAAAAAAATTACATATTAACTGAAATGTATTTTTGACAAAACAAAAATATTAGTATGAAAAAAAATTGCATATTAACAGAAATGGATTTTTGACAAAACAAAAATATTAATATGATTAAAATTACATATAAACATAAATGGATTTTTGACAAAACGAAAATATTAATATGAAAAAAAATTGCATATTAACAGTAATTTTATTTTTGACAAAACAAAAATATTAATATGAAAAAAAAAATATATATTAACTGAAATGGATTTTTGACAAAACAAATATATTACTATGAAAAAAAAAATTTAATATTAACTGAAATGGATTTTTGGCAAATCAGAAATAGTACTCAGAAAAAAATATTGCATATTAACAGAAATGAGTTTTTGACAAAACAAAAATATAATTATGAAAAAAAATTACATATTAACAGAAATGGATTTTTGACAAAACAAAAATATTAGTCTGAAAAAAAATTTCGTATTAACAGAAATGGATTTTTGACAAATCAAAAATATTACTATAAAAAAAAATTGCATATTAACTGAAATGGATTTTTGACAAATCAAAAATATTACTATAAAAAAAATTGCATGATAACCGAAATGGATTTTGACAAAACAAAAATATTACTATGAAAAAAAAATACATATTTACTGAAATGGATTTTTGACAAAACAAAAATATTACTATGAAAAAAAATACATATTTACTGAAATGGATTTTTGACAAAACAAAAATATTACTATGAAAAAAAAATTATATATTAACAGAAATTGATTTTTGACAGAACCATATATTACTATGAAAAAAATATTGCATATTAACAGAACTAGATTTTTGACAAAACAAAAATATAACTATGAAAAAAAATTACATCTTAACAGAAATGGATTTTTCATAAAACAAAAATATTAGTATGAAAAAAAAATTGAATATAAACAGAAATGGATTTTTGACAAAACAAAAATATTACTATGAAAAAAAAATACATATTAACTGAAATTGATTTTTGACAAAACAAAAATATTACTATGAAGAAAAATTATATATCAACAGAAATTGATTTTTGACAAATCACAAATATTACTATGAAAAAAAACTTGCATATTAAATGAAATGGATTTTTGACAAAACAAAAACATTACTATGAATAAAAAATTACCTATTAATAGAAATGGCTTTTTGACAAACAAAAATATTACTATGAAAAACAATCGCATATTAATTGAATTGGATTTTTGACAAATCAAAAATATTACTCTGAAAAAAATATTGCTTATTAAGAGAAATGGATTTTTGACAAAACAAAAATATAATTATGAAAAAAAATTACATATTAACAGAAATTGATTTTTGACAAAACAAAAATATTAGTATGAAAAGAAAATTGCATATTAACAGAAATGGATTTTCGACAAAACAAAAATATCAATATGATGAAAATTACATAAAAACATAAATGGATTTTTGACAAAACAAAAATAATAATAGGAAAAAAAATTGAATATTAACAGTAATTTTATTTTTCACAAAATAAAAATCTTACTGTGAAAAAGAAATTGCATATTAACAGAAATGGATTTTTGACAAAACAAAATATTACTATGAAAAAAAAAATGCATATTAACTGAAATGGATTTTTGACAAAACAAAAATATTACTATGAAAAAAAAAATACATATTAACAGAAATTGATTTTTGACAAAACAAAAATATTACTATGAAAAAAAATTGCATACTAACCAAAATGGATTTTTGACAAAACAAAAATATTACTATGAAAAAAAAATTGTATATTAGCTGAAATGGATTTTTGACAAATCAAAAATATTACTCTGAAAAAAATATTGCATATTAACAGAAATGAATTTTTGACAAATCAAAAATATTACTCTGAAAAAAAATTGCACATTAACAGAAATGGATTTTGACAAAACTAAAATATTAGTATGAAAAAAAAATTGCATATTAACAGAAATGGATTTTTGACAAAACAAAAATATTAGTATGAAAAAAAAATTGCATATTAAGAGAAATGGATTTTTGACAACCCAAAAATATTAGTATGGAAAAAAATTTGCATATTAACAGAAATGGAGATTTGACAAAAGAAAAATATTAATATTAAAAAAAAAAAAAAATATTAACTGAAATGGATTTTTGACAAAACAAAAATATTACTATGAAAAAAAAATTATATATTAACAGAACTCGATTTTTGACAAAACAAAAATATAACTGTGAAAAAAAATTACATATTAACTGAAATGGATTTTTGACAAAACAGAAATATTACTATGAAAAAAAAAATACATATTAACACAAAGGGATTTTTGACAAACCAAAAATATTACTATGAAATAAAATTTGCATATTAACTGAAATGGAATTTGACAAAACAAAAATATTACTATGAAAAATAATTGCATACTAATCGAAATGGATTTTTGACAAAACAAAAATATAATTATGAAAAAAAAATACATATTAACAGAAATGGATTTTTGACAAAACAAAAATATCAGTGTGAAAAAAAAATTGCATATTAACAGAAATGGATTTTGACAAAACAAAAATATAATTATGAAAAAAAATTACATATTAACAGAAATTGATCTTTGACAAAACTAAAATATATTTATGAAAAAAATATTGCATATTAACAGAACTAGATTTTTGACAAAACGAAAATATTACTATGAAATAAAAATTGCATATTAACTGAAATGGATTTTTGACAAAACAAAAATATTACTATGAAAAAAAAATTGTACATTAACAGAAATGGATTTTTGACAAAACAAAAATATTAGTATAGAAAAATAATTGCATATTAACAGAAATGGATTTTTGACAAAACAGAAATATTAATATGAAAACAAAATTCATATTAACACAAAGGGATTTTTGACAAAACAAAAATATTACTATGAAATAAAATTTGCATATTAACTGAAATGGATTTTTGACAAAACAAAAATATTACAATGAGAAATAATTGCATACTAATCGATATGGATTTTTGACAAAACAAAAATATTACCATGAAAAAAAATTACATATTAACAGAAATGTATTTTTGACAAAACAAAAATATTACTATGAAAAGAAATTGCATACTAACCGAATTGGATTTTTGACAAAACAAAAATATTACTATGAAAAAAAAATTGTATATTAACTGAAATGGATTTTTAACAAATTAAAAATTTTACTCTGAAAAAAATATTGCATATTAACAGAAATGAATTTTTGACAAAACCAAAATATAATTATGAAAATAATTTACATATTAACAGAAATGTATTTTTGACAAAACAAAAATATTAGTATGAAAAAAAAATTGCATATTAACAGAAATGGATTTTGACAAAACTAAAATATTAGTATGAAAAAAAATAGCATATTAACAGAAATGGATTTTTGACAAAACAAAAATATTACTATGAAAAAAAAAATATTAACTGAAATGGATTTTTGACAAAATAAAAATATTACTATGAAAAAAAAATGTATATTAAGAGAAATTGATTTTTGACAAAACAAAAATATTACTATGAAAAAAATATTGCATATTAACAGAACTAGATTTTTGACAAAACATAAATAAAACTATGAAAAAAAATTACATATTAACAGCAATGGATTTTTGACAAAAGAGAAATATTACTAAGAAAAAAAAATACATATTAACACAAAGGGATTTTTGACAAAACAAAAATATTATTATGAAAAAAAATTTCATACTAATCGCAATGGATTCTTGACAAAACAAAAATATTACTATGAAAAAAAAAATTACATATTAACTGAAATCTATTTTTGACAAAACAAAAATATTACTATGAAAAAAAAAATTGTATATTAACTGAAATGGATTTTGACAAATCAAAAATATTACTCTGAAAAAAATATTGCATATTAACAGAAATGGATTTTTGACAAAACAAAAATATAATTATGCAAAAAAAATTACATATCAACGGAAATGGATTTTTGACAAAACAAAAATATTACTATGAAAAAAAAATTACATATTAACAGAAATGGAGTTTTGACAAAAGAAATATATTACTATGAAAAAAAAAATATTAACTGAAATGGATTTTTGACAAAACATAAATATTACTATGAAAAAAAAATTATATATTAACAGAACTAGATTTTTGACAAAACAAAAATGTAACTATGAAAAAAAATTACATATTAACAGAAATGGATTTTTGACAAAACAGAAATATTAATATGAAAAAAAAAATCATATTAACACAAAGGGATTTTTGACAAAACAAAAATATTACTATGAAATAAAATTTGCATATTAACTGAAATGGATTTTTGACAAAACAAAAATATTACTATGAGAAATAATTGCATACTAATCGATATGGATTTTTGACAAAACAAAAATATTACTATGAAAAAAAAATTGTATATTAACTGAAATGGATTTTTGACAAAAAAAAAGATTACTATGAAAAAAAAATTGTATATTAACAGGAATTGATCTTTGACAAAACTAAAATATTACTATGAAAAAAATATTGCATATTAACAGAACTAGATTTTTGACAAAACGAAAATATTACTATGAAATAAAAATTGCATATTAACTGAAATGGATTTTTGACAAAACAAAAATATTACTATGAAAAAAACATTGCATATTAACAGAAATGGATTTTTGACAAAACGAAAATAATACTATGAAAAAAAAAGTGTATATTAACTGAAATGGATTTTTGACAAATTAAAAATTTTACTCTGAAAAAATATTGCATATTAACAGAAATTAATTTTTGACAAAACCAAAATATAATTATGAAAATAAATTACATATTAACAGAAATGGATTTTTGTCAAAACAAAAATATTACTATGAAAAAAAAAAATTAACTGAAACGGATTTTTGACCAAATAAAAATATTACTATGAAAAAAAAAATTATATATTAACAGAAATTGATTTTTGACAAAAGAAAATTATTACTATGAAAAAAATATTGCATAATAACAGAACTAGATTTTTGACAAAACATAAATATAACTATGAAAAAAAATTACATATTAACAGCAATGGATTTTTGACAAAACAGAAATATTACTAAGAAAAAAAATTACATATTTACACAAAGGGATTTTTGACAAAACAAAAATATTACTATGAAATAAAAAATGTATATTAACTGAAATAGATTTTTGACAAAACAAAAATATTACTATGAAAAAAATATTGCATATTAACAGAAATGGACTTTTGACAAAACAGAAATATTACTATGAAAATGAAAATAGATATTAACAGAAATTGATTTTTGACAAAACAAATATATTACTATGAAAAAAATATTGCATATTAACAGAACTAGATTTTTGACAAAACAAAAATATAACTATGAAAAAAATTACATATTAACTGAAATGGATTTTTGACAAAACAAAAATATTACTATGAAATAAAAATTGCATATTAACTGAAATGGATTTTTGACAAAACAAAAATATTACTATAAAAAAAAAATACATATTAACAGACATGGATTTTTGACAAAACAAAAATATTACTATGAAAAAAAAATTGTATATTAACTGAAATGGATTTTTGACAAATCAAAAATATTACTCTGAAAAAAATATTTCATATTAACAGAAATGGATTTTTGACAAAACAAAAATATAATTTTGAAAAAAAATTACATATTAACAGAAATGGTTTTTTGACAAATCAAAAATATTACTATGAAAAAAAAAATTGCATATTAACTGGAATGGATTCTTGAAAATACAAAAATATTACTATGAAAAAAAAATTGCATATTAACTGAAATGGATTTTTGACAAATCAAAAATATTACTATGAAAAAAAATTACATGGTAACAGAAATGGATGTTTGATAAATCAAAATTATTAGTATGGAAAAAAATTGCATATTAACAGAAATGGAGTTTTCACAAAACAAAAATATTACTATGAAAAAAAATTGCATACTAACCGAAATGGATTTTTTACAAAACAAAAATATTACTATGAAAACAAATTGTATATTAACTGAAATGGATTTTTGTCAAATAAAAAACATTACTCTGAAAAAATATTGCATATTAACAGAAATGAATTTTTGCAAAACAAAAATATAATTATGAAAAAAACTTACATATTAACAGAAATGGTTTTTGACAAAACAAAAATATTAGTATGAAAAAAAAAATGCATATTAACAGAAATGGATTTTGATAAAACTAAAATATTAGTAGAAAAAAAATTTCATATTAACAGAAATGGATTTTTGACAAAACAAAAATATTAGTATGGAAAAAAATTTGCATTTTAACATAAATTGATTTTTGACAAAACAAAAATATTACTATGAAAAAATATTGCATATTAACAGAACTAGATTTTTGACAAAACAAAAATATAACTATGAAAAAAAATTACATATTAACAGAAATGGATTTTTGACAAAACAGAAATATTACTATGAAAAAAAAATACATATTATCACAAAGGGATTTTTGACAAAACGAAAATATTACTATGAAATAAAAATTGCATATTAACTGAAATAGATTTTTGACAAAACAAAAATATTACTATGAAAAAAATTGCATACTAATCGAAATGGACTTTTCACAAAACAAAAATATTACTATGAAAAAAAATTGCATACTAATCGAAATGGATTTTTCACAAAACAAAATATTACTATGAAAAAAAATTGCATACTAATCGAAATGGATTTTTCACAAAACAAAAATATTACTATGAAAAAAAATTGCATACTAATCGAAATGGATTTTTGAAAAAACGAAAATATTACTATGAAAAAAAAATTACATATTAACAGAAATGGATTTTTGACAAAACAAAAATATAATTTTGAAAAAAAATTACATATTAACAGAAATTGATTTTTGACAAATCAAAAATATTACTATTAAAAATATTTGCATATTAACTGGAATGGATTTTTGACAAAACAAAAATATTACTATGAAAAAAAATTGTATATTAACTGAAATGGATGTTTGAAAAATCAAAAATATTAGTATGGGAAAAAATTGCATATTAATAGAAATGGAGTTTTGACAAAACAGAAATATTACTATGAAAAAAAATAGATATTAACTGAAATGGATTTTTGACAAAACAAATATATTACTATGAAAAAAATATTGCATATTAACAGAACTAGATTTTTGACAAAACAAAAATATAACTATGAAAAAAAATTACATATTAACTGAAATGGATTTTTGACAAAACAAAAATATTACTATGAAATAAAAATTGCATATTAACAGAAATGGATTTTTGACAAAACAAAAATATTACTATGAAAAAAAATTGCATACTAACCTAAATGGATTTTTTACAAAACAAAAATATTACTATGAAAAAAAAATTACATATTAACCGAAATGGATTTTTGACAAAACAAAAATATTACTATGAAAAAAATATTGCATATTAACAGAAATGGATTTTGGACAAAACAAAAATATAATTTTGAAAAAAAATTACATATTAACAGTAATGGTTTTTTGACAAATCAAAAATATTACTATGAAAAAAAAAATTGCATATTAACTGGAATGGATCCTTGACAAATCAAAAATATTACTATGAAAATAAATTGCATATTAACTGAAATGGATTTTTGACAAATCAAAAATATTACTATGAAAAAAAATTACATATTAACAGAAATGGATTTTTCACAAAACAAAAATATTACTATGAAAAAATAATTGCATATTAACTGAAATGGATTTTTGACCAAACAAAAAATATTACTATGAAAATAAAATGTTATGCATTTTTTTTTTATAGTAATATTTTTGTTAATATGCAATTTTTTTTTACAGAAATGGATTTTTGACAAAACAAAAATATTACTATGAAAAAAAAATGTCGGCATTAAATAACAATTGAAGTTGATATGCCGTAAACCAAACCAAACCAAACCTTCACTCGCATAGACTATGTAATCATAGTACATTTTTTTAAAATTGTATTTTCTTTCAATTGCTTCAATGTCATAGACATATATATCCATTATGAAAATGAGAACACGCCCTCGCATTCACAAGACACGTCAAACGGATGTCTCCTTTGAGATGTTCCATGACTTGAGAGACTTTTGGGCCTTAAACTCATACCTGACCTCAAGTTGAACTCTTACTGTTGAGCCATCAATAAAGAACCAGTAAAATAGTCTGCTCTCTGAACCGTTCCTGTAATTAACTAACTCCATGTTTAATCCTCTACGCTTGCAAGAGCCAGATCAGGCCAAAAATGGTGTAATGTTGTCATTCTATAGATCGAACTTTCCACTCTCGATAAAGTCCAAAGGCGTTTCCGAGTCCTTGAGTGTAAGGAATTATTTTCCACCCTCAATCACTCTCACTTGTGGGGTGCGATAAGCCGTTTGCTGCTTTATCTCTACTCTCACGGAAAATGCTCGAACAAACTAGAATACTTGGTTCCACTGGGCCTGACCTTCATGTCTAGGACTGGCTGTGTCACTTATATTGTAGCAAACCAACCATAACCTCTCCGTTTTCTATCCGTGAGAAGTCTTTTCCACTCGAACAGCTTCTTCCTGTGAACCACTACTCTGTCGAAACAATTCCCAGGAGGATGTTTCCACGACCACTACAATCTTAACCTGTCAACATCTAGGGTTAATCGTTAAAACTCTAAAAAAAAGAAAAGAAAGAAGAACAGGGACACAAAGAGGCATATACGCGGACACACATATATAGAGGGTGCGGTAGAGATACCTCCAACATACACGTCCCAAAAATCGGTCGAACATAATTGTATGATATTAGTGATCAAGATAATGTCTTAGCTCTATGTAGGATGTATTTCGGTGAGGTATCTGTGGGAGGTATTTCTGCCGCACTCTGTATATACATGGGTTGATGTGTATGTGTGTAAATATTTTATTGTGTCAATTCTTTTTGAAAATTTTGTTCGTATATATATTTTAAATTATGTGCATTGAATATTTATTAATAAAAGAATCCATTGTCTCTGAAGTTTAAAATATATAGCTACGCTATTAATTCAAATAATAATAATAATAATAATAATAATAATAATAATAATAATAATAATGCAGATTCTGTGATAAATATCCAGAAACGATTGATCATCTTGTATCAGGTTGCACGATGTTGGCACCCACTGAATATAAAACCCGGCATGACAGAGTGGGCCAATATCTGTACTAGAAAATCTGCAACTTCTACGGGAAGGAAACTGAAAGAAACTGGTATGAACACCACCAAGACCAGGTTACGGAGATAGGACCTGTTATAATTCTATGGGACTACACAATACACACTGACAGAACAATCAAAGCCAACCGCCCAGATATTGTTATTAAAGACCACAAATAAAAACGGTGCCTCCTTATTGATATGGCGGTCACTGCTGACTGAAATGTATCTTTGAAGATATTCAAAAAGCTGTCAAAATACAAGGACCTTGAAATAGAAATCTCGAAAATGTGGCATATGGGAACAACAACAATCTCTGGTGTAGTTGGAGCCCTAGGACTGGTTGGAAAAGATTGCAGTAGACTAATTGAAGGGATTCCTGGAAGTGCATGCCTCAAGGAGATACAAAAAATTGTTCTGACAAGTATAGCCCACACTTTACGATGGGCTTTATCTATTTAATTTCTTTCTTTCTTTTTTTTGTCAGTGGAAAGTGTCATGATGCCATTTCTAATCTTAGGTCCCTGGGCAGCTTACATATTATAAAGAGTTTTATCTATGTCCAATGTGTGTGATCTTAGTTTGTTTTTTTATTATGATCGGTGGAAAATGTCATGAAGCCATTACTGACCTTAGATTTCTTGTTGGGACTCGGAAGGACAAATGTGTATAGCAGAAATCCAAGGAAATAAAATGATAATAATAATAAGTATTATTATTGTTATTATTATTAGCAGTAGTAGTAGTAGTAGTAGTAGTAGTAGTAGTAGCACTAATAGTAGTATTTTTATTATTATTATTCCTGCTTTGTATCCTGTAGAGCCGGGTCTAAACTATGTTCTGTAGGCCTTATGAAAGAATTGTCATTTAATTGATAACACTTTTCTTAGTATATGGGATATTCCTAGATGGAAGACCTTCTGGAAAATTGTATGTTGATGTTACCTGGGAAACTGTTAGTAAAACTGTCCATTTCTTTTCTCACATGACACAGAGTTCCGGTTGCTATTGGTACATTCTCAGATGCTCGAAATCTTGTTAATATCGATCTCCAGGTTCTTTTTCTTTTTTTTAAGCATTACGCCTCGAGCAAAGCGTGAATCCACTAGGATGCAGGGGGGGTGTAGAAGATTTGGTGCAAGAGCAGATAGGAGTGATAGAAGAAAGGATGAGGAGAGGGATAGTGGGTAGATCAAAGTAACTGGAGGTGTCGATTGACATTACATTTGAATAGTTGGAGATTATAGCTCTCAGGGAAACAGTAATTGGGAAGGGTGTTCTACAGGCGAGAGGTGCGAGGTATGAAGCTATTGGAGTAGAAGAGACGGCTACATTCAAAAGTTTCTACAGTGTAAGGGGGAGAGCGGGATGCCAGCCTCGTAGGGCGTTTGAATTCATGGAGTCTGGGGACCAGTGAAAGCAGCTCATCGGAGCAATTACCATGAAAGTATTTGTAGAAAAGACAGAGAGAGGCGACGGCGCGTCTGTGAGAGAGTGACTGTAGACGAGACGCCATATCAGGGCCAATTATATTACATATTCGTCTCTGGATCTTGTCAAGAACTCCGAGATAATCAGAAGGTGTCCCAGACCATATATGGCAGCAATACTCCATGCAAGGGCGAATGGTTGATTTGTATATTTGAAGTATCGATTCCGGGGAGAAAAATTTCCTGGCGCGACACAGAGAGCCAGCTTTCCTCAGGTCAGCAGTCAACGTGTGATCGAGCAGACGCAGGGAGATGCTCTCAAGGAGTTGACTATGAGATATTCTAATGGGGGGAGGATCGTTATGGTGATTAATAGAGAGTAGTTTAGTTTTTGAGGCGTTAAAGTTGACCAGCCAGTTCTTGGTCCAGTTAACAACCGATTGGTGGTCCATTTCAAGACGAGCGGCCAGGTTAGTTTTGTCACCGACACTAGATTTGTTTTTGAGGCAGGAGTAAATTGTAGTGTCGTCCGCGTATTTGGACAATTTCTCGATAATTTTCATAGAGGTGTTCTTCTCAGTTATTTCTGCTATGTATTTCTCTCAGATCGCACTGCTATGTCAACCACCATATTATTATTATTATTATTATTATTATTATTATTATTATTATTATTATTTCCTTTGTTTTCTGGTATGTATGCATTTCTTTCCGGGTCCCGCCGAGAGACCGAATGTCAGAAATGGCATCAGGTTATTTTCGTCTGACCAATTAAAACACACACACACACATATTTTACATAAAGGTAAGGTGTGGTCTGTACTCGAGAGAAAATCATTTTCATTTCTTAAAGGCATGGTCTTCCAGGAATCCCTTCAAATAGTGTACTGGAATCATTTCCAACCAATCCGAGGGCTCCAACTACAACAGGGATTTTTCATGTTTCCATGTGCCACATTTTTAAGATTTCGATTTCAAGGTCCTTGTATTTCGATAGCTTTTTGAAGAACTTTATAGGTACATTGCTGTCTGCATGGAGTGCCATATCAATAAGAGCCACTTTTTTGTTTGTTTATTATTATTATTATTATTATTATTATTATTATTATTATTAATAATAATAATAATAATAATAATAATAATAATAATAATATTTCTTGAAAATAAGAGTCTATCAGAAGAGAAACTTTTAAAAGATAACGCATAAGAGACTGCTTAACTGGAGATGCTATTTCAGAGGGAGCCATTGACAATGTTGAAATACAGGTCGTCGCCAACTTACAATTGGTTACAACCAACAGGTCGTAGATCATTGTCGTCGTAAGACGACCTGTAATTAATTTTGCAATATTTTTTTGTTAGTCAGGTTTATTTCTAATACTGCATATTACAGTACAGTTGGTTTAATATTTGCTAAACATAGAAAAAGAAACAAATACAAGTGAAAAAAAATAGTTGCAATACATACCAAAATACATGTAACTAAAAAACTTATTTCCCGATAGTGTTTAGATGTGGATTTTAACTGATGTCACCTGATTATGACTTGGAGCAGCCGGTGGATTTTTTTCATAGACAGGTGAGCTTTGTTTCAATTGTTTGATTCATTCTTCACGTTATATAAATGAAACACATCGTGTACCAACCTTTCAATCATTGCAAATAGTTCGATGATTGGGTCCATTTATTCAAAATGTGTCTGGAGTTAATTCATGAGAGATAAAGCTCCTATTAATTACTCAGTGGTAAAACTTTCTTATTAGAATTTTCCCCTGGAGTAGAATTTTCTTTTGGTAGACATTTTTTTTTAAAGAAAATAAAACAACGCAAACAGACTGTAGAAGGAGGTGTTGTACTGATGTTGACTTGACACTGAGCTTGAGAGGCGCAAGTGAATTCTAGCGCTGTGGGAATTTCGGACAGAAATGATGACATTAAAGGATTAATAGTTTGAGTAAATTAATCTAATTATAAATAAGTGATTTCTCTTTCTGGCCAATAACTTAAAATTGATCAAAATATACACACAAAAAAGCAAATGATTTTATTTCGACTATGCCATGCAGTAACAGAAGAATATGAAATAATATAAAAACATTTTAACCTTTAGGTGGGACGAGAAAAAAAGGAAAAGAGGTGAAAATAAAGAAGAGGAGAAAATAAAGAAGAGCAGAAAATAAATAAAACGAGGCGGATAAAAAGAAAAAGGGGAAAAATAAAGAAAAACAAGAGAAAATAGACAAAATGTGGAAAAAGAAAGAAAAAGAAGAAAAATAAAAAAAAGAGGAAAGAAATGAAGAAAAACAGAAGAAAAGAAAGAAAAAGAGGAAAAATAAAGAAAAAGAATAGAAAATAAAGGAAGAGAAAAAATAAAGAGAAAGAAGAGAAAATAAAGAATAATAGGAAAATAAAGAATAATAGGAAAAGAAAGAAAAAGCAAGAGAAAAAATAAATAAACAAGAAGAGAAAAATAAGGAAAAACAACGCATAATTTATTTAGTGAGCTTGCGTACATGGATGGTGGAACAGGGTTCAGGCGAATTGATGAAAAGATAATATTTATTAAGAGCTACAAAGGAAATTGTGGAGAGTCATGTTTGCCTACCTAATTATGCAGATATGGCACAGAACGAAGAAGGAGACATCGTTTAAATATAAATAATCGGATTTTTCCAACGTTTTCATCAACCACTAAATTTTCACATTAACATTTGTTCGCCTTGTGAAAAAAATCTCTTAGTCTAAAAAATAATTTCTAGTTGATGAAAAAATGGCTGATCGGTTTGTTTTATGCTCTATAGATAAAATTTCCGAGAAAATAGTATTATGAAGTCGCCTGGAAGAGTCCTGAAAAATTGAATAAATAAAGATAAGTATTTTGTTTAATATTTTATCCTAGAAAATATTTTGATTTGTATTGTTATGAAGCGAATAACCTATTTTGCTTAACGTAATAAATATTGTTATGTTAGTATTAAAAGAATAATTCATGAAATACCGCCAACAATGAGAAATCTTTGACTAATCTCAGTATCATGTTTTGTAACAGAGGTTTTGAAGGAAAGTGAATTATGCGAAACGTACAGAGACGTCTGGCTACCTGATAATTTTTTGTTTCTTCTTTTCAAAACAGCAGCAAATGTTTCGATATATAGAGAAAAGCACATCGATTCTTTGCTTGAAATCACGGAGAAATTTCCCAAATCATCCAAGGTGAATATGGATAAGATGTCCAAGAATTTTTGCAAGTGATTAATAACTAAAGAACTGAGAAATTTAAAGAAACCATATTCGTAGATACATCTTATCTATTGTTGTCATATCACCAATCTAGGACAAATTACTCTGACGAAGCCCATCGGTCTTTAAGCTGGATCTGAATTCAGAAACTTTTTTTTTTTACATAATTTGTTATATTAAAACAAGGTAGTTCCGACTACCTTGCTATGAAGATGATTTAATACCTGGTCCAATGGCATTGGTCCAAAAGGAACGAAACAGAAGGAAACGGAATTTGAACTCGGTCCGCCGACGGAGAGATAAAATTTCTGTGTCACTAATTTTATGCATTCAGGATATTGTTGACCTTGGATACGGTAAAAAAGAAATTCAAATGCATTCCCGGTATTTTTGTCTCATATTTTTATTTTTAAATTTGTTTATCAAACTTCCCATATCTCAGAATTAAACTGTTACTATTTTAAAGACTTAGAGATAAACTCACAAATATATTGAAAGAGTACATTAGTTAAAAGGAATGCAAATTTTATTATTTGGGATGTCTTGTTTGTACAAGTCGTTTTTTAGAGAGACAACCTGACATTAAATGTCTTCCCAATCTGATTAACTCAACCCTTCTCTACCCAGATACTCACTGACCAGAGACGAAGTTTCGTTATTTGACTCTCATCAATCAACGTCACACAAGGAAACACAATAAAATGATTTGATCTAAAAATTTGTTCTTATGCAAATATGCCTCGGTCTCATGTTTATGTTGTTACATTGGCATTCCTTTCATCATTACTATCGATTAAGGGTTTTAATCTACGAAAGTGTATCGATCTGGAACTTCAATTTGCTAATTTGAATCTTTAAAAAAAAATCAGTAACTCCAATCGGTTAATAATACAGTATTGTGCAAATGTCTTCGGCTAATTTAAACTATTTCAAGATTTTAATTGTTCTTATTCTATGAGCTGTGTCGATTGATGAAGTAGGTGATAATGGCTCTCCACATCTTCTTATCGTTCGTAAAGCTTAGCAATGTTTATCATTTTAGTATCCATTCGCCTACTTGTTCAGCAATCCATTTGCTCAAGTTCGTAAGGTTAATTGCAGCGATCATTTTTCCTTCAATATGTTCAGCGAACGTCACATTTTCTAAGAATTCATTTCTCTTATGTGTCAGAAATATTAACTGTCTTGTTTATAGTTTCCTCTATAATTGTTCTTTTTGTTTTCATTTTCCATAAAACATTCTCATTTCAAGCAGGCTCCATCCATGGTAGTCTCATTAGCCTTTTGTGGAATAACATATCAATTAGCTCAAGTCTTCTCTTTATTTTGAGTGCATTTGTACCGCATTCTCTACCGTATCAGAGAATTTATAATATATATAAGTACAATAGTTTTTTTCGTTGTTTCCGACATAATAATCATGTTCTTTAATTTTTTATTTTATTTAGACTTTGTAAGATATCTTTTGTTATTCTCATATGACTTTATACTCTCTTGCCACATTTATTCCCCTCTCTGTTAACAAAATGCCACCGGCTGCAAAATGCAGGGAAATATCCCAAAATCACGTTCCACATTGCAGCTTGTACTTTCTTTACTTTTTTTTCAACCATTGCTGAAGCACCAACTGTAAGCACGTCATTTGTAGCCACGCTGACAACATGGGCCCAATCAACTCCGACCCTGTCCAATCTCCAAACAGAGAGCTGAAAGAGTTATTTGTTCATGTGGTGTCGGTGTTAGGAACCAAATCCAGAAACTCCTCCGTGACGATCGAAATCTCGTCTATACATCGAATGAATATGGCTCGTTGCGCAATATTCAAAATGTCCGTGCTTCTATCAATTGCAACCGAAAACGCAATAAATGATGATGGTTTCAGATCCTGCCCAAATCTGTAGAAATCTCTGAAATTCTATCGGCCACAGCGTTTCTCATCAGACTAATGTTGGCAAATGTCTATCCCTTCCCAGAGTATGCGATTTCTACAGCCTTCAATATGCTTGTGTTCAGGAACCTGCCCTCACAGTAAAGCTTTGAAGATAATGCTATTTCTATAGCAACAAAGTAGCTGCACAAATAAATAAGAAAGGGACAAGTTTACTTGCAACGATCTGCCACATTTATTGCCCTTTCTGTTAAAAGCTTACCGGCTATATAAAGCAACTTTGATTTTGACAACTTCGCCAGATTATAAGTAATGTTTGCCTTGACCTTCAGCATATCATTAACTTATCTTATTATCATGTTTTGTAACAGGTTTTGAAGGAAAGTGGATTATGCTAAACGTACAGAGATTTCTGGCCACATGATAATTTGTTTTTGTTTGTTAGTTTTGGTTTTTTTTGCAAATATTTCTAAATATCGATAAAAGTACATCAATTCTTTACTTGAAATCACGGAGAAAGTTCCCAAAGCATCTAAGGTGAATATGGATAAAATGCCCAAGAGTAATATCTAATGCACTGAAAAGTTTCAAAAAATTGTCCTGGCCTTGTTCACCTGATTTTTCTAGGCACGGGAAGTGTTTCGAATCAATCAAGAATTCTGCAAAATTATTATGGAAATATCTTTTGATAGAGACTTGCTTAAGAAAAAAATGGAGCATGATTGGTAGAGCAATGAAGAAATATATTATCAGTCTCAATTTCTGGTACTGCAATTATTTACACAATTTACATTGTTCGGACTGTTTTTCTCATCTTTGTCGCCATATCCATGACGTTGTACGAGCTAGCCTTCTTCAGATGATTGGAATTTCAAACTAAACCCTTTATTCTAGTTACACGTGCCATAGCGCTCCTGTGTGTCTCAGTTAGCTTCTTTTAACTCAAATCTCTAATTTTTGTTCACCACCGCACTAGCCATATATTGAACTCACAACACTTTGGGTCAAGTCAGTGGATCCAACCAACGCTTTTATCCACTGGGCCATGTTGATTAAAACCACTATATGATGTGTGGAACGTCGTGAATGTGGCAACCGTCCAAACTATGTAAACAGTATGAATAAAAGCAAGTTTCCAAATCTCGTTTATTCTCTACAACTGACGAATTCAGAAACTCTTTTTTTGTAACATGATGTTAGATGTTTGTCAAATTTCTCTCTCGTCGAAAACTCTTCCAACCACTTCATTTCCAGTCAGATTTGATCTTCAA
The DNA here is from genome assembly GCA_963932145.1 of Acanthosepion lycidas. Taxonomy (NCBI): domain Eukaryota; kingdom Metazoa; phylum Mollusca; class Cephalopoda; order Sepiida; family Sepiidae; genus Acanthosepion; species Acanthosepion lycidas. Next base: position 3,680,807 of record OZ010605.1, read on the forward strand.
AAATTTAAATGAAATATGAGTCGTTAAGTTCTTCGTTATTCCTGATCTTTTATTGTTCTGTCTCCTCAATAATGTTTACTTATTTCTCATGTTATATAAGTTAGGGACATTCTGATGAAAATGTTTGATTACAACATTCAGCGATGAAACATGTAAAGAGTCAAACTGGAATAAATGATCTTCTATCAGAAGCCCTAGAGAAAGGTTGTCAAACATACGGCTGAATTGGCATTGCTTCAAGATTTCATCCGGCCCACGTGATGACTTTGAAAAGAGTAAAAAATTATATTATATATATTTACATACTTTTTAAAAAGTAATGTAATGACTAACAACGTTTTCTTTTTTTAGGTCAACATTTCGCTTCATTTTACCTCATCCAAAATGTCTTTGTCAAAAAGAGACAATTGAATACAGAGAGCAGATCATTGCAAGAAAACTTGTTCTTTTCTTAATTTTTCGTGCAGCTACCTTGTTGCTAGTGAAATAGCATTAACACCAAAGCTTTACATGTCAGGGTTGCAATTAATGAAAGCCCCGACATTATGAATATTGCGCAACTAGCCATATTCATTCGATGTATAGACGAGACTTTGATCGTACCGAGGAGTTTCTGGATTTGGTTTCTATGACGGTCAGAACATGAGAAAATGACTTTTCATCTCTCTGTTTGGAGCACTGGACAGAGTCGGAGTCGATTAGGCACATCTTGTCAACGTGGCTGCAAATGGTGTGCTTACAGTTGGCGCTCCAGCAATGGTTGGGAAAATGTAGGTATTGTGACGCAGTTCAGTGAGAAAGTACAATCTGCAAATGAAGGACGTGATTTTTGGATATTTCCTTGCATTTTGCAGCCGGAGGTATTTTGTTGTAAGTCGTTAAAAATGGATGCCTTCATGGACGTGTTTGCCCGAACTGATAATTTCATCCGAACTAGACGTATGAATCACCATAAGTCTTGCAATATCACGAGATAAGGCGGTTAAGCCAGGTGCTGTGTTGATGTGTTTCTTTCATCTACGGGAAGAAATTGAATAGTACATCCACCGCCTTAAGCAGGTATCGAACTCACGCTCTTTGGATGACAGTTTTTGACGTTTTCTCATCAATTCCACTCTCCAGCTATTTCAGATGTCACTCTTTGTAATCGTTAACATTCTAAGAATTTAAAAACGAACCTTTTTTCAATATATCGAGGTTAGATTTTTCTTATTTTGCCATCAATCTTTAAGTTATATTTCTTATCTATTAAGACCACCAATTCTTATTCACTTTGTGTGGCTTACCCAATTCTTCCTCTGATTTGGAGAATTACATTTCGTTGGAATAGCAGTTATCGCCTTACCACGTTGAAACACTGATTCCCGTACGATCACCGAGGCAACGTCGAGCCTGGTCAGTATCTAGATAGCTGACCAATTGGGAATATCAGGTGCTCTTAGTTTGCGTGTGTGGGTGATTTAATCGATAATGCCTCGGAACTGAAAATAAGTGGACCGAGTTCCAATTCCAGTTGGGATCGTTATATTCACTTACTCACGAATACTTTCGGTAAACGTATGACAGATATATATATATATATATATATATATATATATATATATATATATATATATATAATAAAATAAATCCTAAGGAGCCAGTCAAACCTACCTAAGTTTCACCTAAACGGATCTTCACGGTAAAGTAACTAAAAAAGGAAATGACGAAAATTATTATAATAAAGGTTAAATAATAAGCCTTTTGTTACTAAATAATTAATATGCCAAGACAATTCTTACAATATGAAAACACGTTCTAGCTTTAATTATCTAGAAAATATTTCATATGCCTTAAAACAAAATCTAAACAGTTTTTATGTGAACTAAGCATTACCAAACATGAATTAAATTCACATTCACCAGAGAAGCAAATATGCTTTAACCAACATTTAATACACTGTAACATTATAGTAATAAATTAACAGCATTTAGAACTAATGTCTGTCGTCAGATTGAAAGAGGGAGTGAGAGAATTGATTTTGTTTTTTTTAATCAGTCATTGAATTATTCCAACAATCAAATATGCTGCATCATGTCCAAATGAAAGAATATCAGGTAATATTGCTTATTTCATTGAATTATTATCAATGTATTTATTTGAATTATAGTCTAATGTAATTATTACGGTTGAACGAAACTCCCTTCTTTTGATAATGGTCATTGAAATGAGAGTGAGGCGAGATGGTGGATACTGAGGTTTTATTGTTCTACAATATGGTCACCGTGGAAAAATCTTTTAAAATCAGAAGAAGTACATTAGAGAAGTGAGCCACAATCATGTTGAGGAAAGTTTTCTATATTACTATAATATGTAACCATTAATTTTTAAGTCCTTATGCATTTAGGAGGCCCGATGGAATAATAGAGAGCTGCTCGGATTGAGGAAACAGAGAGCCGAGTTCGAATTCCAGTTGAATCTATTACATTCACTTACGTGTTAATACACTTGGGAAAGGTATGAATACTTTTCCTATCCTCCCAGCTGTGGGTAAATAACAGGAAATGTCGGGTTCTTTAGCCTTGGATGGCAACTAATCTACTGCAGAAAGAAATAGCAACTAACTTAGGGGAAAAATCTTTCTCTTTTGATATATGACCGCCTAAGCGTGTATCATGCATGGTACATGAGTGACTAATGTATTTAGCATTTTAAAAATGTTACTTTATCAGAGTGAGTAAATTTTCTGCTGATTTTACCATGACGGCTTTATTAGATACTACATGTGAAATTTTAAAATGAAAACTCTATTCAGCAACTGAAGTGTCAAATAGTCTTTCTGACGATAGCAGTGAAGGCATACGTCTCCCGCTATGCCAAGGGTGGTTTCGATTGGAATCGACTATTCCTCTCGATCGAGACAAGGGACAGTCTAAGCAAACTACACAAGAATTAGTAAAAGAGTACAACTTCGATCATGAAGCATCTTCTTGAACTAGACAAATAGTTTTAAATTATTCACTTTGTCCCTCGGAAGCTAGTTACGTGTTAGTTTAATCAAAGAGTTGCCCGCTGTTCGTCATTGAAAACTAGGTTTGTTACCGACCTTGTACCTGTGATGAAACGGTATCTGACTGTATTCATGTCCAACTATGAGGACACTGGTTGACAGCCGACTGTAAAAGGCAGAAGAAAACGTTTTCTCCTCTTGTAGAACAACGCGTAAATTACGCGGCTGTATAATTTCAGAAGCTATATGTTTTCTTAAGCCGATGAAACTCCACGCGTGGCACAGTAATGCTGTGCTATGGGTGATTTTATCGAGTCATCATCTTTAGAATAGTTGCCAAGCAAGACTATACAACCCATTCCGCCCTGTTATTTAACCTACAACTGGGGGATGGCATATAGATCTATAACATTCACAAGAGTATTTTTCGCTTAAGTGAATGTAACGAACTCAGCTGCAATTCGAACTCGGGTCTCTGATTTTCTCATTAGCAATACCATTACACCATATGCGCATTCGACAAAAGTCTATGCCCAAACCAATGTTGTGCCCGAATGAATGAATGCGCTGTTAAATGAAATAAAAAGGATTATCGTCTATGAGGAAGTGCTAAGCTAAAGCAAAACAGGTGATGCGGAGAAAAATTGTTCTCAACTGGAAATAAGTCACATACTTCTCATTGTCGTTAACGATTACGACGACTACAGGTTGCTCGATTCAATAAATATAAAACATTCCTTCATTTCCGGATCTAGATCCATCTGACGATCATCCTTTCAAATCACAGCAAATTTTTATGAAGGGAATTTTTTTTATTATCTGCATATATTTGAAAAAAATAATTCTTTTTACATTAAACTTGAATAACTTTGCCTCATGTAGCAGCCATTTAAATTGAATTATGTATAAATAATGCTTACTGTCTTATATTTTAATTTCGGGTATGCGCGTTGTTTGTTATTGATTTTGTCAATTGCACAGCTTACTATGGGCAGATGGACACCGTCTGAGAGAAAAATAGTAATATGGCGCAAATCACACTGCCAGAAATTTAGAAAACGGTATGCTGTACAGATTGGCATTCGCATCGGCAACTCCAATACGAAGATATCAGAGTGTTTGGTTATCAGTCTGAGGACGATGCAGAGGATATCGGATAGAGTTGGATGAGTCTAATGGTGATTACGAAGGTGTTTGGAGTTATCACTAGTGATGGCGACATTATGACTCCATTCTTCTTCCCACAGGGCCTCAGATACAACACGGAGGTTTACATAAAGTGCTATGAGCTAGTAGCGCTCTCCCGAATGAAGAGCATGGCTGCTGGCAGAACCCATGTCTGGCACCATGCCACACAAACAGGAGAACACTGTCAAAGCTGTCAGACAATTTATGCGTCCACATCACCCCTTAAATCTGCCTACCTAACTCTCCAGACAACAACCATCTTGATCCTTATGAGTGGGGCGCAGTTGATTCAGAGACCAAAAAACACCTTGTAACACCAAAGATAAAAGGCAAGGATTATGGCAGTATTCACTAACTTAAGGAAAGTGGCCGTCCAGAAGATATGCGGGAGATTCCAAAGTCGTCTTGAGGCCGTGGTTGAAGCCAATTGCGATTTTATTGAATAAATATTTAGCATTTCAAGATATTTATTGAATACTTATTTAGTATTTCAAGATATTTTTGTGTACTTTTTGTAAACATATCTGTTAAGATGTCAGCATTATTTTCATTTTTTACGTCACTTAGACGACAGTTTATCCATCACAAACTGTATATTTATCTGATCGATTTACAAAGTTATAATAAACTATAGTTTTAGGCGCAAAGAAATCTTACAATGTATTTCCTAGTTCTTTACAACGTGATGTCTTTTAGCTTAAAAAACAGGTCAAGATGCTTGTAAAAGTGTTGATCACTGCGAGAGAGATCAGAGAAGTATGGTGTATATGGCAACGCCTTTATCCCAAGTCGATGAGCTTGGGCAACCACATCCTCGGGGCAAGAAGCAGAATTAGACCTCGTCGTTTAATAAGTTGTAGATTGCATTTTGATTCCAGCTGCTGGCAGTAAGCTTCGGCAGCGATGCTCTGGTTAGATTCTATAAAGCAACAATGGAAAATGACAACGCACAAGCAGCATAACACCACATTTCTTCTGTCTAATTTACTCTTCATCCATCGGAGAATTGTCTAATATTAGTCCAAGAAGATTGCGTGTCATCAAAGACATCATTCGATAAATGGGTACAATAAACTTTATCAAATCCCTTAGCCGTTAAAAGTTAAAATTTCTTGGGAACATGATGTGGAAAGAGTACATGGCGATTTTGACACTCATTGGACAGATTGATGTCAAAGGGAGAGAGATAGCAACAACATACATAACATACTTTTTTGTAAATGGTTTGTCAAACAGGAATTTCTATCGATAGTAAAAGGATAAACATTACCCGGTGAGATAAATTATAGGAAGATTTGGAGAGTCATGACCGTCTATGCTAAAATAGAAGAGGTTACGATTGTAGTGATCGGAGATGCATATTCTTAATTTTTACAAAGAAACGGTTATTGGGAAGCATCTACAAAAAAAACAAAAAAAAACTCCCTCCTTATTAATGGAATACAAAAGGAATTTATTGTTTTATAGCTGTATACCTGTAATAGCGGTTCTTAGCTACGTATCTCAGGACTTGTTGATGTTAGAAATGAATCTCCTCTGGACATTTGCGATGAAACAGCGAAAGAGTAGTCGGAAACTTGCGACGTTTTCTGTCTGGGAAATATTTATGGTGATTGAATCAGGCAAGCTATTATCATAGGACTAGCAGCATAGCCTGGCGTTGCCCGTGCTTCATTCAAAAATCGTACAACTCATACAGCAATCGGTATCACTTGACTTAAAAAATATTTTTGCCCTTACTTGCCTTTAATGCAGTGCCCTTAGCCGTGCTGATGTTGCTACATGCCTTACTTCTTGCTTATCCCACACTGCGAATTTTTTCTAAGCTCTATATTAAAGATTAAATCTCTTACGAAAAAAGAACTAAGCAAAATGAACACAAAACGATCAGATTTAAAAAAGGATTCGTAACTGGAAAAACCGAATGAAAAAAGAATGTTAACAACAAATACTTTTTCACACTCAACCCAGTTCTGTCGAGTCAGAATCAATGTTGAGTTTAAGCAAGGGAATGAGCCAATTGGAGTAAAGTGTCATGCAGCATTAAGTTTTTCCCACTTGTGACGAATGCAGCTATCGATTTTTTCATGCTAGCATGCTAGTTAACTTTCGTGTCAGTCAGCTGTTGGCTCTCACGCTGGCCAATAGAATCTTCCTGACTATTCGTGGCAGCCAGCTATAGGCTCTCACCCCGGCCAGTAGAAAATGGTTGCGAACTACATGAAAACTGCCGTAGAAGCATGAAAAATCGATTATTTCCACTATCGATGGGAGTTGGGAAATGCAAAGCCGGTCTTGGCCTTCCTGCTAACTTGAAGCATGTGCATGTAAATTTTGGTGCAAATCTGTCGAAAATTGCGGCCGTGCATTCGTCACAACACACACACACACCCACACTCAGATCCCCCCTACACGCACGCACGCACACACACACACACACACACACACACACATACATATCCTGTCGTTAAAAAATGACTATCTCTATCTATAGATAGTGATAGTCATTTTTTTTTTAACTCAGATAGTTACTACTGGGTCTTTTTAGCCAAAAAAGTTCCTAAGAATAATCCTGTGATTCTCAACTACTGTGCCGCGCGACCCTCTTAAGTGTGTTGCGGATATTTTCCCGCCATACATACATATGTATGTGGAAATAGTAATAGTACAACGTTAGTATTTGAATAAATCAATATGTATTAAACTTTTCTTTATCCCACATTAGCGAATAAGGTTTATTTCCATTTTTCTACTTTTTATTTGAATTATGCTTCTCAACTCTAAATAACATAAAAATAGGAAGCGAGAAAGACTGTTTTCAATTGACGACAAAATCAGTCTACATAACACACATTTAATCCAGTTTTGAAGAAATCGGGAAAAAAATACCAGACACAGGTTTCGCACTAAATAAGCTGCACATATAGTTGGACAGAAACATTGAAATAAAGTAAGTTCATATTTGTGTATATATTTAAAAAAAAAAAAAGTTCTCTTTCATAGCATTTAAATGAATAACTTTTAAAAATATTTCTAAAGCTTTTATATTTCAATTTCTTTCTAAGTGTGGTTTTCCTTAAAAAGGTTGAAAAAAGACTAGATTAACCTCATATGCATATTTGCTTAAATCCCTCAAAACCGATTAAAAGCATTTAGGATGCACCTTTAAGAACGGTTCTATTAAATCAATTATATCAGACAATTAAAAGAAGAAAATAAAAACTCATGTTGAACAATTATCCTTGGTTGACAAGACATTAGAGTTCATAACTTTTATGGGATTAGCAGTTCGTCAATGCACTTTTGAAGTGGCCATTTTTGATCATCTGTGCGTCGAACATTTAAAATGATGCTGTAAAAGCGATAATCAGCTGTACATAAAAAGAGTAAAGACAACGAGAAACATTATGACGATGTTGCAATCCCATAGGAAATTAATCGACGTTGTCTATTGCATTTTAGTCAAAGATCATTCTCATTAAAACGATGGAAACTAGAAAATGGGTTACGAAATTAAAAAAAAAACTGCGATGAGGAACAGAAAAAAACAACAAAAAACACCGAAACAAAAATAAAGAAAAACAAAAGGAATAATTAAATAGATACGGAAAGGCAAAGAGAGAAAAAAAATTAAAAGCGAAGGAGAAAGAAGAAATATATTTTGGAAGGTGATATATATAGAAAAATATAATTAAGTAATATGGAATGAATGAAAGAGTGAAAGTAAAGAGGAAAGTGTAAGGAACAGAGAGGACACGGAATACTTAAATCGAAAGAAAGAAAAAGAAAAGTAATGGAAAATATCAGTTAGAAGAGAGAGAGAGAGAGAGAGAGAGAGAGAGAGAGAGAGAGAGAGAGATAAAGAAAGAAACAAAGAAACAAAGAATTAAATGATGAAAGAAATAAATGGCAAAACCTCGAAAGAAAAGATTCAGAATGTAAATGGAAAATCCGTTGGAAAGAAAGGAACAAAGAAAGAAAGATGGAAAAAAGAAAAATGATAGAAAAATAGAAAGAAAAAGAAAAGTAATGGAAATATTCGTTAGAAACAAAAGAAAGAGAGAGAGAGAGAGAGAGAGAGAGAGAGAGAAAGAAAGAAAGAAAGAAAGAAAGAAAGAAAGAAAGAAAGAAAGAAAGAAATGATGAAAGAAAGAAATGGAAAAAACCTCGAAAGAAAAGATTCAGAATGCAAATAGAAAACCTGTTGGAAAGAAAGGAACAAAGAAAGAAAGATAGAAAAAAGAAAAATGATAGAAAAATAGAAAGAAAAAGAAAAGTAATGGAAATATTGGTTAGAAACAAGAGAGAGAGAAAGAGACAGAAAGAATGAATGAATGAAATGATGAAAGAAAGAAATGGCAAAAGCTCGAAAGAAAAGAATGAAAACATTCAGAATGCAAATGGAAAACCCGTCCCGAGGAAAGAAACAGAAAAAGGAAGATAGATAAAAGAAAAATGAAAGAAAAATACAAATAAAAAGAAAGCAAGAAGAAAAAAAAAATTGAACGAAAGCAAGAAATAAATGAAGAAGGAAAAATAAAAAAGGTAAAAATTTAAAAAGAAAAAAAAAACGTATGAAAGAAAGAAAAACAGCACGAAAGAAAACAGACAACAAAAAGAAAGAAAGCAAAAAAGAAAGAAAGAAAGATAAATAACGAAGTAAGAAAGAGAAAAAGAAATACAAAAAAAAGAGAAGAAAAGGAAGGAAGAAAGAGATAATTAAATAAATAATAAATTGGTGTGTGGCAGTTCTTTGCTTGGTATGTCTGTTCTAGTGAAACTTCAGAATGAATCTGCTCGGAACATTTGCTATGAATTTAGAATTATTTATAAAGAAAAATAGAAAGAAGAAAAGAAAGAAAGAAATGGGTGTGTGGCGGTTTTCTAAGCTTACTTTCAATTTGGCCGAAAGTATTAGACACCCAGTGAGGATCGAACTCAATATTAAGTTCCGATTGATCTCGCGAAATCGGTATGTGTTTTGAGAAAAAATAAAAGAAAAATGAGAATAAAAGAGAAAAAAAAAATTCTTTCATGTGACACATACTTCCAGGATATGGGTGATAATAACTCTCCACTATTTCCCCTATTTATGTCTTTCATTTCTGCAAATAAGTTTTACAATCCCTGTTTGTCGCTATCCATTTATTTATTTTCTGTCACGTGTTTGATCATAACTCTCTACAAATTCTGTCTTGAGTTGTTCTCTCTAACTCTTGATTTATATCCCCACCCAATCCCCCCGTCAAATGTTGCTTTAAGTAACTAAGGTCTCATTAACATACTATTTGTCAATCACTCAAAAAAAAAAACCCTCATTAAGCAAGTTAATTACTGTTTGCTAATTTTTCTCTTAACTTCAGTATAGTGATTGGTCTATCATAACTCTCCACAATGGCCATTTATTGCTTTAGGCAACTTCCAACTCATTGAGATATTTACCGCTTTAGCTAACTCGTTTAGTAGGTTAATCACTGCTTACCATTCTCTCGACAGGATTTCCTCATGATTGGTACAAGAAATTTCAATTGTTTCGTCCTGCGAGCGCACACGTCGTTTCGTTAGTGTTAATAAGAAAGCGAATATGAACCTATAGTTTTTAAGAATATTTTTTTACAGTATATTTACTGGCTTCCCAGTTCTCAGATTTTCAAAAGGTAAATTAAAATGGAGGTACGTACCGATGAAGCATCTAAGTAAAAGTTCGAGTATCATTTCCGTTTCATGCCAAAAATATGGCTCAGCTTGCTATCTGTTTAAAATGCAATGTCAATGTTTGGGAATGATCAACTGATCCGGAATACACATTTTCGAGCCCAAAACTTGATGGTCATAACATTTTGATGCCAAAATTTGGGAGTGTTATGGTTCATTGACCGTGACTATGTTTTAAGTAGTTCAAGTGTCAAGAATTCTGTATTTTAAAGGATCTTTGTTACAATCCCAAAAAGTTGAATGTTATGTGTATGTATGTGTGTGCAGAGTAATTTTAGTGTGTCGGAATACAGCGGATAACATGGCAAAAAGTAAAAACGATAATATTGATAATGATGATGATGACGACGACAATGATGGGAAAATGTACGAATTGTACATGAGTGTCTATGAGTATGGATGTGTCATATGATTCAGTAAGTAGCCATGTGCACAATAATTTTTATTTCTGTGTGTGCGTATATATATATATATATATATATATATATATATATATATATATATATATATATATATATATATATATATATATATATATATATATATATCGGTTGTGTTTCGATCCCGGCTTGAAACAAGCGGACGATGTGAGACAGCGAAAGTGTCCTTCTGTGGATGACTATATTTATGATCTCGATAAATCCGTTCGAGCTGTGTGAAGAAAAGGGTAATTTTAAAAACAGTTGCTCTTCAACTATGAATCGAGTTGGCGTATTTTGTATTTAAAATTTTCCTTTCTCCCTGCCGTGCAACGTGTAGGGGTTGTATCTCTGACTAATGCCAGATTGGTCGGCTTTCGATCCCGGCTTGAAGCAATCGTACGCTTAACCACAATAAAGAGCTCTGACACAGTCTATCTGTGGATGAATCTCTCTCTCTCTCTCTCTCTCTCTCTCTCTCTATATATATATATATATATATATATATATATATATATATATATATATATATATATATATATATAGGTAGAGATAGACGGAGAGATAGCGGGAGTGACGGAGAGGTGTTTTGTAATAAATGATACATTAATTAATAGCAAGACAATGTCAAACTTTGATAAAACAGTAAAGTTAATTTACATTGCTCCCATGTGAACACTGGAGCCTTGATCAATCGAATGTTTAACCGTTAAATATATTCAATGAATTATAGCATTATGGCAGAATTAATTTCCTATCGATCCAATTTCAGAAAACTAACAAAACAGAAAGTAAAGAATGGTAAAAAATGAACTAATATTCACTTGCTTTTTACGTGTTGCGCATGCAAACAAAACACTCCCATCAATATAGCTTTTGAAAGCCTGCTTAAAATATACGCTAGTAAATGCCATTTTTTGTTGCACTATACCTTTTAAATGGTCATTTTATGTTATAACTATTCTGCTATTAATTTTATTTTGAACAATTCAGGAGAAATTCACTTCATAACTATTTTGATTTACTGATGTATATTTTCTAGTTTAGGGAGGTTTGGCGCAGAATTACAATCTAATTATGTTCATTATGAAAAACAGTTTGATAATATGCAACCAATATTGGCAAGACTATAATATGTTCTAAAAAGCTCTATCAGAATTATCCACCAGAACAATATCCTAGTGAATAAAATCCTTGGTTAGGAATATTGGTAGTATAGTAATTGTGTGCTCATTCCCTAGTCCTGGAAGTACAGATTTAGATCCACCAAAATTTGGAGTGTTATAGTTCAGTGACTGTGACTATGTTTTAAGTAGTTCAAGTGTCAAGAATTCTATTTTATAAGATCTTTGTTACAATCCCAAAAAGTTGAATATACAAGAATGTTATGTGTATGTATGTGTGTGCAGAGTAATTTTAGTGTGCCGGAATACAGAGGATAACATGACAACAAGAAGGCGATGCTTAATCTTCTCGAAGAGATGTAGGCTTAGACATATCTCTAAGCTATATTGATGGCAGTGCTTTGTTTGCATGCGCAAGACGTAAAAAGCAATGAATATTATTTAATTATTTTACCATTATTTAATTTCTGTTTTGTTAGTTTTCTGAAATTGGATCGATAGGAAATTAATTCTGCCATAATTCCATAATTCATTGAATATATTTAACGGTTAAAAGATCGATCGCTAATCCTTTAACCCATCAGGGTCCTAAGGGTACCATATATACTGCAGCTGCAGTAAAAGTGGTGTTTTGGGGCCAAGATAGCATGACGTAGCCTCCCCAAACAGTACAAGCCATATCAATCAGTATTATCTAGAACAATACGTAATATCGACAAGCATGAATGGCAGAAGTAGAAAAGTTTCAGCGTGCATTTCTCCTGATAGGACTCAGTGTAACAGACACTTGCAACAAGGCGGGATCACTGTAATAATAAGAACAGTCTTTAGAAACTCTTTAATACACTATGAAGCAATATAATAGTGAATTAAAGCGCCGGTTAGTTAATTTGGTGACATGGTTATTCTAAGTCAAATACGTTGGAAATAACTAAGTAATACTGATATTAGAATTAGATGATATCCCTATACATGGGCAATGTAACGAGAACAGTAGATTAAAGTCACTCGGTTAAAATTCCCCATAAATTACCCAGATCAATATACCCTTGAGTGAGGCCAGAGGAAGAGCAGCTGTAACGTTGATAGCAACAACTAAGATGTGTACATTTGTTCGTATATAAATAGTGTAAATAATGCATATTATAAGTGTTTTCAAATTATTAGTTTTTTGCGCTAGTAGGAATTCTATTCTAAATGAATCAGTGGTATTTTGACATCAAGGAATTGGAGACATTCCACACTTAAAAATAATTTTCTACCCACATTGGATCAACAACTAAAATGTTAGATTTCATATTCTCAGCAAATGGAACTTTTCATTCTTTGACGAATTTGAAACATTCTTCACTCAGCGAAGTCATAAAATAAAGTGACATTCATCTATTTGGACTCTTTATATTGTTTGGACTATTGTCCTCATCTTTATCGTCATATTTACGTTTCGGTCGTTGTACGCTTCGGCCATATTCAGGCCATAGTGCCGATAATTATATCAATTTATGAAGTACTTTATATCCAGATACAATATCCAAAATATACACCGCGTTAAAGTACCATTTGAATCTAATTTTTAGGCGTTAGAAGGCGATGCTTAATCGTCTCGAAGAGATGTAAGCTTAGACATATCTCTAACTATTTAGTTTGTATACTTAAGATTTGGGAATTGCAACAAATAGTATAAACTGGTTCTCAGAGTCTCTTTTGAACACCAGTGTACGGATTTGTTTAGCCCCGACTTGTCAAGGCAACTGTGTTTCCTTCTTGATACGTCTCAATGTCTGGCTTCGAGTAGGGTGGAGAGAACAGACATTGAATTTTTTTAATATCAAAATAATGAACAAACCAAAATAATAATAAAAATAAAAAATAAAGAGGATATCTTTCAGACTCAGATTCTTAAAAAATACTGAATTTCCAAGATTTCTTGTGCTCACGTCCCTAGATGAAACTCCTCTGGCAAATCTTTCTCTTTTCTTGATTAAAAAAGTGCTATCCATTACGATTAAAGTATTAACCCAACCAACATTTAACAAACTGAGAAACGGTAGTTTGCTGGTTTAAATAGAAAGTAGGACATATGACGAAAGTTTAATGCAGATGAAGACCTTTGATAATACCAAAATAAAAAAAAAATCCATCATAAAAGATTTAATGCTTGTAAGGTAGTCATTAGAAGCAGAGAATTGTCTCTCGTCACAACCGAGTAAATCTCATCTGACTTAGGAAGCCAAATGAACAGTGATTGCCGTAGAATCACCAAAAACAGGAAAGGAGAAACCATCATAACATACACTTATATCTTTACTTTTGTCACACCTCAAATCCCAACAAAAATAAAAGTCGGATACAGTATAGAGACGGTGGATCAATTTATTCCTTCTCCATTAAGGTGCTAGATCTCAAATTCATTAGATCGAGGTAACAAAAAAAAAATTGCTTAATATTTTCGGACTCACTCTACATTCTAATGGCTTTGAAAGGAAAAAAATCGAACAATCCACTGATTATCAAACTATTGTGTAAAATGAGCACTAATTGCAAACATTCAAATTATATTGAATTCCTAGCAACATCGAAATAAAGCAGACCTTCCCGCCAAATCAGCTTTATATATGGATGTAGATTCAAAGACCAAAATCTGATACACTGAATTTAAAGACGTCATTAATAAATATATTCAAGAGGAATGGCAACGGTGCTGGGACGATAACACACACAATAAGCTCTGCGTAATTCGGCCCAAAACTACAAGAATTGAAGTCGGCTTTCATAAAATCGCGAAAGGATGATTTAGTACTGGCCTATTTACGCACTGGATGAGTAAAAATAATCCACTCATACTTACTAAACAACGAAGATCAACCAGAATCCCAAGCATCTGATACGGCTTACGCTATAAAACTTATATTAAACAAGTGTTCTGACCTTGCTCTCTCTCAGGGCAAAAATCCTATAATATAATCAACATCTATGAGGAGGTCTTCTAGAAAGCAAAGGTGGATGGAATAATACGATTTCTTAAAACAGTGTGTCTCTACCAAAAAAAATATAAGCCAAATAAAAATGTCAATAAAATAAATTTCTCTACTAACTGTATATTTGAAAAAAATAAAACAATGAAACCAGTCACTCGACAAAAAAAAAAAAAAAAAAAAAAACTCTACACATAAAAAAGTCAATAAAACCTGATCTTCAAACTGATTTCTTACGAATAATACATATTGTATTCATACGTATCTATTATAAAAATCTCATCGGCATTAAATAAATCATTGAGGTGGTGATATGCTGTAGAACAAAATAAACCAAACCTATGATGTAAGATGGGCTATCTTATATAATCGTTTTTATCTGCTTGCATTTTTTTATAAATCTTCGTGTTAAAGACACGATGTGTGTCTCGTCTATTGCGTATTTTGAATTTCGGCTGTTTTCGGAGAAATTCTTGTCAGCTTGACACATAACATAGCCACATAGTCACATCGTCACTGACATGGTGTCGATTTTATTTTTAACGATTCTATTGTCCAAATATATGTGACTTAAATCATCAGGCCATTACGTCAAGCATATTTGAGCCATAATCAAACCGTTACGAATATAACATTTTTAAAGTATTTTCTCGAAAATAGACAACTTCAATTTTACGAAAAAATCAATATTTGATGCAACGTATATACAGAATATTATGTATGTTTTTTTTTATCTTATAATTGAAGTCGGACCTATTTGAAAGCATATATAGATTTTTTTTGTTTGTAGATGTTTTACTATTGCGCATATATAGAGATATATTTTACATATGTAGATATTTTATTATTGCATTCATATATGAATTGCACATATAACGATTTTCAAAATATTATCCGACTTTAAAGATTTTCGGTAAAAGGTGAGATTACAGACACAACGTGTGTTTCGAATGCAATAGAATTTTAGTCATAGACTTGATAGGTTTGTTTTTTGCTTTTTATTTTTTTGTTTACCGGCATATCAATTGTACGAATTATTTAATGCGGAAATCTAAATATTTTGTAAACAATTTTTATTTGTTATTTTTTGGAGATAATTATAGTTTATTGAAACAAGTTTTACTAATTAACCCACAGATGGGAAGAGAAGATTTCGCTTAATATCTAATCAGAATTCGATGAAGAAACAAACAAAATTATAATGTGGGTACTAAGTGGGGAATCGATTCTATATTAGAATGAATATATAAACTGATCTTTCACTTTGTGGTCACGGTAGTTTCTATACATTTACGAATATAACGAAAGCATTGGGAATTGGAACCTTCCGATTAACAATTCGCAAACATTATCCATTACAGCACCAACATATTCAAGCTTACAGTATCTGGTATTCCCAGACGAACATCCATCTAGGTACTGACCAAGTTCGACGCTGTTTAAATTCCGAGATCTGATGTGACCGCAAGCATCATATAATTGAAGTCTTCTGCCATCAGGAAGTTCTGTATTATTTCCCGGTCACCTACAACCTTCAAGGATTGAAATGTTACCCTAATCACTAAACATGTTATTTTATTCTCCTTCCGCCTCACTAAAATCTTCTCTTTTTTTTCACTACTTCTAACCCCTTGCGTTTTATTGATATTTTTTCCTTGCTCGGAGTTGAGCTTATTAAAATATATTATTTGTTAGTATAGATTTTATTACTGGCCAAATTTGAATATTGTAGAAAACATGATATAAGCATTGTTATTCTATATTACGTTGTTTTTCGAAAGTCTTTTTCTACAAATCTGTTTGATATAGACACAATTTATGTATCGAATGCAACGTATTTGAGTCTTATAATTGAAGTACCTAAGAGATTTTTTTCTGAAAAGAAACGGAGCTGGCGTCACAAACAATTTATTTCAATTCCTAACTATAAACTACATGGTTTCGCCTTCATAGTAATCCCCTTCGAGGCTAATTCCTTTTTCCATCCTTCTTTGTCACGCTTCTATGCACTTCTGTATGGATTCATTATTGGATGCACCTGACCTCCGTCGTTACGGCACTTGATGGCCTTCACGCATTCAAAACGGGTCTTGTTGATGATTCCTTTGAGGTTGGGGAAAAGAAAAAATGTCAAAGGGAGCAACATTAAATGAATAGGAAGGTTATTCCAATACGGCGATGTTTTCTTTCTGCCGGATGATCAGATCATTGTAACCAGTTGCATTGTCGTTGTGAAGCAACCACAATTTGTCCTGACACAAAAATCCTATGTAAAAAAAAAACAAGTGTTGTAGAAAGCTAAGATTACAGTTACAAGCTCCCAATATATCGTAACACATTCCGCTTATACCTCTTTCATCCATTCTACCGTTACTTTCCAGACAGTCCGCGGATATATCAAAAATATATGCAATGTTAATAACGATTTAATTGCATATATGAATGACGTAATAGATATTATGTTATCGTATCATATAGGTTTATCCGCAAATTTTCTACAAATCTATAAGTTAAAGAGGAAACGTGTCTATCGAATGAGCAAAAAGAATCAATTGGAAACGTACGCAATACATAACCTAATTTAATCATAGCATTTTTTTTCTCAGCGAAATTTTTAATAAAACTTTGTTTTCCTGTTTTTGTTTTTTTCCTTCTGTTGATTCATTTCTTTTTCGTTTTCGCTAGGAAAGTAGGTGTTGGCACGTTCTTCAAGTCTTTTGTTGATCGGAATTTAATTTTGTAGATTAAAAGTAGAATGCGATCAGAGCAAGCACGGCGAAAGATATGCTGTGTGCGTGTGTGTGCATGTGTGTTGGGGAGAATGACTAGTTGAATTAACCGTGGAATGCACGGCCAACCTTTAGCTGCCGAAGCGCGATATTCTTGATCGCAAGAAAGTCAGCACTGATTTGCTGGCCAGATAGCGATGAAAAATCAAAGTCGGAATCGAAGTGGGAAACGTAAATCAATTTTGTCTCCATGTAAAAATAATCGGTTTAGAAGAATTCAAAGCTGTACGGCTTGCTCTCACATTCATCTATTTATTTATTTTTTTACTGCGCAAGAGTCAGGCATTGTTATTCTTAGTGCAAATAAAAATGGCGTCGAAGATGATGATGAAGATGGCGGTGGTTATGGTGATGATGACAGTAGTGGAGTTTATGATGATGGTGGTGGCGGTGGTGGCTATGGTGATGATGGTAGGAGTGGTGTTTATTATTATGATGATGATGGTGGTGGAGGTTATGGTGATGATGGTAGTGGTGGTGTTTATGATGATGATGACGGTGGTGGTGGTGTTATGGTGATGATGGTAGTAGTGGTGTTTATAATGATGATGATGATGATGATGATGAAGGTAGTAGTGTTGATGATGATAAATGTGACAAGAAAAATGATGACAATTTTCGTCGTTATGAAAATTGGTGATATTAGAAATAGTGGTTTTCATGTCTTGATCGTCCGAACTACGAAACTTCTCTTCGTGTAATAATTACGACTGAGTAGCGAGTTCGATCCTCACTGGATGTCTCATACATTTGGTCTTGTGCCGCATCTAAGCTAAGATTAGAAAATAATTTAGGCATTAGACGGGATTTAAGGATTTGCAAGCTTGTCTTGCTACATCAGTTACAACTGAATAGACAATTCGACCCTCACTAGATGCCAATTACTTTCGGGCTTGTGCAAAACCTAAGCTAGGCCATAATCACAATATAAGTCCAAACGAAAATCTTATATATAAAGTATTGTGTATATATGTGCGTTTGTGCATGTGTGTGACTACGCAACTTCTCCGCTCCCACTGCTACGATTTCGATGATTCATAGTTCATTCAAAAGCCCTAGAAAAGTTAGGCGTAGGGAACGATTCTGGTTGAGCTCAGATTCATGGTTGCCAGATTATGCGAGGTTATATATATATATATATATATATATATATATATATATATATATATATATATATTAGCAGTTACCGTTGCTTTAATGTTCAAGGGGAGTAACTCGTGGTTTAACATTTTAAGCGAGCTTAAAAGGTGCTCTATCGGGCGTCATTTATGCTAGCTCATCCAGAAGATACTTGGTTTGACCATCATCACAATAGATAGGGAGGAGTAGAAGTGTTATGGTCCGGTTCCTTGTACCATGGTGATAGTCCAAGGCAGAATCAGTAAAGAAGAACTCGAATACGGATATGGAATAACACAGATATATTACAATCAGGAATATAAACAGAGAAGTAGAAAGTGTTAGCACGAACAATCAAGTTTAGTAGTAATTGTCTGAACACGACTCTGTTTCGGACTGCCTCTGACCCGACTGACTGACTCGCTCGTTCTGACTGACTGACAGATTTCTGTCGGACATCACGCCAGACTTCAGACTGAACGGTACTTAGTCACCCCCAACCAACGAGGGCATCATGTGGCACAAGGTCCGTTTAACGTGGGATCTCCGAGCCCGTGGGCTCGGCCAAAAATATGCCCTTTGAATCCGAATGAACGGGTTCAGGGTCGGTTTACTTCCCCGAAAGAGATTCCACCCTTCGGCGTAGCCTCGTTCGGGTTCCTCCCCGCCTGAAGGCAGAGAGTTCAACCGATCAGCCAGTCAGCCGGTCACCCGACTTCGGACTGAACAGTATGTAGTCATCCCCCACGAGGGCATCATGTGTCACAAGGCCGGTTTAACGTGGGATCTCCGAGCGTAGCCTCGTCCGAGTTCCTTCCCGCCCGAATGCACAGAGTTCAACCGATCAGCCGGTCAGCCGGTCGCCCGACTTCGGACTGAACGGTATTTAGGCACCCGCCACAAGGGCATCATGTGGCACAAGGCCAGTTTAACGTGGGGTTTCCGACCCGTGGACTCGGGCAAAAATATGCCCTTTGAACCCGTATAAACGGGTTCAGGGTCGGTCTACCTCCCCGAAAGAGACTCCGCCCTTCGGCGTAGCCTCCTTCGGGTTCCTTCCCGCCCGTAGGCAGAGAGTTCAACCGATCAGCCGATCAGCCGGTCTCCCGACTTCGGACTGAACTCCCTGCTTCTTCTTGAAGCGCAGTATTTATTAGGTATCCATTATGTTATTATGGGTAAGGTCCCATAACAAGATGCGATAGAGATCAATAAACTACAGGAGAACTCAAAACTGATCGATGCATTTAAGTACTGAATTAATGTTTAAGCTTAGCTTTTAAAAGTTCAACGATAATTCTCCTGCTGCCATTTAATTTAAAGACAATTTGATGTACGAAGATCATTATTTTCCGTAGAAACAATTATTTTTTTTCATGGGTGACAGAACATGGGAAAAGATAAAATCAATATAGTGTAAAGATGAGGAAATAAAAATTAGAATTAGTTATACATTCAACATTAGAAGAGTTAGAGAAATATAATAAGTGATTAAGTAAAAGCTATATTATGGGATCTAAATGAATAAATACGAACATGGAGCTGTATTCTCTCACGTATTCTGATATTAAAACGCCCCGTCTCTTCTTTTTAGTAATTTTCACATTAAAAGCTCAATATCTGTATTATATATAATCCAATTCTAGGCAATAACACTCTTCAGATTTCCCTAATATTCATAATGATTTTTAATAAAAGTTAATTTCATTAATTAATTGTCCTTCATTGCTGTTCTTTTATCCGAAGATTGTTTTGATTTTCATGTTAAACATATATGTTTAGGAATATCGTCTTCTAAAGTGCAGAAAACTGTTTGAAATTTGCATTTTACTTAACCTTCAAGAAGTTTGAATCTATTTGTAAAACGTTGCTTAACTGTAAAAAGCCAATTTATGAATAAAATATTCATTTAAAATTTTGTTTCAAAGATTTCAAGTAGTGAATATATCTTACTTTGCGAAGGGATAGTGAAATTGGGAAGCCTGCTGCTAGCTATATAGAACGCCAGTTGGGATTTTCATACCATTTACAGTTAATACAGTCATATGTAAAGTAAAAAATAAACTTCATTTATATTAAGCTATTAACAATTTTAATATCTCGATAGACTTTTTAACAGGGGACGGATATGGGGATAGAAAGAAATGCCTTCCAAAAGCTAAGCGAATTATTAAGGAACAGAAAAGGTACTGAACTTTTATGTAAAATCGCTCATATATGGCAGTGGCTGCTGGAAACTCATAGATGACGAAAACATTTCAAGCAACAGAAATGTGGATCTACAGGAGGATTCTGAGAAGACTATGGCCCAAATGGGATTAACGACTAAGTTTTAGAGAAAATCGAAACAAGAAGGACAGTTATAGAATACTTTTGAAAATGACTGTTAAAACGTTTAGGCTACATAATGAGGAAAGACAGCTTGGAAAATTGATACTCACGGTGACAGATTGAAGACAAGAGGGACAGAGAAGAACCACACATAACCTACTTAAAGAGCTTGAGTAAATGAAATGCAGAACAAGTGTTAGGATAACAAAAAGAGAACATTTTTTAGAACTACAAAGGACAGGAAACAGAAGAGAACGAAATGGAACAACAGCAACAACAACAACAACAACAACAACAACAATAATAATAATAATAATAATAATAAAATGCTCTCTCTATGTAGCAGAATTTGAAGGACTTGGATGCCACTTTGGTTAATTTTATTCATTTTTGCCGAAACGTGAACAGTAATAAGGACGATCTTATAAAGACAACTACAATCAACTTGTCATAGATGAAAGGCCCAGTATTTAGAAGCAGAAAAATGTCTGGATACTTGTGTAATGCGCAGTATAATTTGTAATACTGGCTCAGTTTTTTACATTTTAATTTAAGACAAACTTAATGCAATAATTTTTAGAATTTCAGAAAGTTTGAGGAAAACCGATACAAGTAAATTCAGGTTCAGGGTCGGTCTGACCAGAAAAAGGGCAACAAGTCAATTTCCTAGAGGATAGCATCAGCCATACTGATGCAGGGCTGCAAAGGATCACTCAGATGATTGAAGGATATAGTTTAGTTTTGGAAGCGTTAAAATTAACAAACCATCTTAATCATCAGTTAACTACGTACTTCGTTTAGTACCTCGACTGCCAGTTTCGCTTTGTCGGATTGATAACTCTTAATATCGAGGCAGGAGTAAATTGTTGTGTTATCTACCTTGATACCATGTTGATAATTGATGATTCTGAAAGAAATTTAAAATCTAATTGTTAGCTCTTTTTTCGAAAGGTGAAGGAGGGGAAATTAGATCAGAATTAAAAATAGACTTGTGGATATATCTTGATTAACCAATTAAATGGCAGATATATGCTTAATAGAAAAGTAAGCTCGGAGGATAGAGGTGGGTGATTTATTTTTTAATGTCATGATAAACAGAAACATAGATAGGCCTTTATGGACAATTGCGGAAAATATATCAGCGACAAATGTATCGTGATTTTAGACAAATATGATATGTTGAATTTATGTTTAATTATAGTTAAGCAATTCTGTCCAAGTAAAATATCATCCATTTTAAAGAATCAAAGATAAAGTAATGTGCTCAATAAAATTGCTGAACAAAGACTCCTGAATTTCTAGAAGACAGTGGTAAATCTTTTGCCGGGATTTTTTTTCATATAATTATTTCTCGTAAGAAATGACTCAAATTGGATTCCCGTGTAAAGGAAAGAATTTTTGTCTCAGAATTAGCAGTCATTAAGAATTGTGTAGGAACGGAAAAAAAGAAAAGAAAACGAAAGATAGTGAATCATATGACAGGTGCAAGAATGGCAAATAAATAATCTTTGTAAAAAATAGGAAAAAATTATCACAAATAGATGTCTGTTCGCAATTCACCGTTACTTTTCTCAAAGATTTTTCCACGAGTATTCTTAATTCTGTAACTTTTTGAAGAATTACGAAATAATTATCTAATCAAAAGTTGAACAGCAGACACACGTATATACGATATATATATATATATATATATATATATATATATATATATATATATATATATATATATATATGTGTGTGTGTGTGTGTGTGTGTGTGTGTGTGTGTGTGTGAAAAGAAAAAGCGCTTAATTTTAATTCTTTAAGACAGAAGAACATATTTAAAAACGCACAAAGACACGCACACATATATGTGTGTGGACGTGTAATATCTTCTGTGACAATACATTCATATATATATATATATATATATATATATATATATATATAGATATATATATATGTGTGTGTGTGTGTGTGTGTGTGTGCAAAGAAAAAGCGCTTAATTTTAATTCTTTAAGACAGAAGAACATATTTAAAAACGCACAAACAAAGACACGCACACACATATATGTGTGTGGACGTGTAATATCTTCTGTGACAATACATTCATATATATATATATATATATATATATATATATATATATATATGTGTGTGTGTGTGTGTGTGTGTGTGTGTGTGTGTGTGTGAAAAGAAAAAGCGCTTAATTTTAATTCTTTAAGACAGAAGAACATATTTAAAAACGCACAAACAAAGACACGCACACACATATATGTGTGTGGACGTGTAATATCTTCTGTGACAATACATTCATATATATATATATATATATATATATATGGAATGATGAAAGAAAGAAAGAATAGATGGTGTAAAAATTCAAGAAAGATATCAACATTGACGACACAGGGTTATATAGAGATGGTGGCTTTATGGTGGTTAGAGATTGCACACAAATTAAACCTAACAAAATCAGGAAATTAATACATGGAGAATTCAAAAGTCTCAACCTTAAAGTCAAGGTCAACACTAATTTTTAAAAAGTAGATTTCCTTGATGTTACATTAAACCTAGTTAATAATACATTCAAAGCCTACATGAAAACAAACTCTACTCCAGTATATATCCACCCAAATTCTAATCACCTTCCGTCCATAATCAAACACATACCATACTCCCTAGAATATAGAATTAGCAATAACTCTTCCAGTGAAAATATCTTCTACATGAATATTATATTTTATAACACTGCCTTAAAAAATATTGGCTGAGTGCCCTGATATCAAATATATAAAACATAACAGCAATAGTAGGAATAAAAATGGAAAGAGAAAAATCATTTGGGATTTAACCAAAAGGTTAGTACCACGTTAGGACAGAAGTTTCTCCATTTAATTGAGAAGCACTTTCTCAGAAATAATCCACTTAAGATTAAGAATGATTTTTAACAGAAATACACTAAAACTAAGCTATAGTCGTAACCATAAACTTGAAAAATATTAAAAAAACAATAATAAAATCTTAAATCAATACAAAATCCTGAGTAGTATTATTCCAAATTATGACTATTCCAAAGTAACAAACGCAGATAATATCAACAAGTAAAATTATAGGAATTCTAACGAATGTCCATTACAAAACAAATGTCAAACAGATTCTCTTGTTTACCTAAGCACTATTTCTACTAGAGAAAATCGTACGGGTAAA
This sequence comes from Acanthosepion lycidas, assembly GCA_963932145.1. NCBI lineage: Eukaryota > Metazoa > Mollusca > Cephalopoda > Sepiida > Sepiidae > Acanthosepion > Acanthosepion lycidas. The sequence continues at coordinate 3,704,644 of OZ010605.1, forward strand.
AAATTTTATATGGGAGTAACAAGAATTCCTTTAAAACTAGATGGTATAAACATGTATTATCTTTCTCCAATAACGCGTACCGAAATAGAACGTCCCTTTCTAAATATTTTGGAACTTAAAAAACGTTAATAAAAACCCTAGAGAAAATCGAAACTTATTTTTAAAAAAAAAGACTAGAACTTTTAAATCTTTAAATGAACCGTGCTTCTTATTTTTGCTTGAAAAATTACAAATAATAAAATTTGTTGGTAAAAAATGCTGTTAAACCAGAGAAATGAAATAACTTGAAATTGCCGGAACAGTTAATTTTTTACCTTAATATATATATATATATATATATATATATTAAATTACATATTACCATTTCTTATAGCAATAAGTTATTAGTATATAATAGTCCACACTATACAGATAATTACCTCATTTTCTTTACTGAGTTTAAATATTGCTATGGTTTGCACGTTATTATTATTTTCATCCTATATAGATGATCCACATTTTTTAAAATTTATCTAGAGTCCTCTTTTAATAACCTTCTTGAATATGAAAAAAATTGTCAGTTAATATTTTTCTGTTAATTTTACGTCTGATTAACCCACCACCGCACTTTCTAAAAAGAAATTAACATGTCATATTTGTCTACAATCAGAATGTCGCTGATATATATTCCTCAATCGTCAGTGAAGGCCTATCTATGTTTCGGTTTATCGTGACATGAAAAAATAACTCACCCCCCTCTACCCTCCGAGCTTACTTTTCTATTTAGCATAGATCTGCTATTTAATTGGTTAAGCAAGAAATACACACAAGTCTATTTTTCATTCTGATCTAATTTACTCTCCTTTATCTTTCGAAGAAAGAGGTAACAATTAGGTTTTAAATTTCCTTCAATATCATTTATCACGAATTATTTACCATCGCCTGAAGAAGTACAATCATAATTTTGAAACATGAGAGCTTTTCCATAGTGATTTCAAATATGATTTTTTATAATCTCTAATAATAAAAATATTATATATATATATATATATATATATATATATATATATATATATATATATATATATATGCTTAATTTTTATTTATTGTCTATTTTGGATCTCGAGATATATGACGCCACTCTAATAGGCCATTAAATGAGGTATGTTCTTTATTCCTCCACTCTAAAATCAATAATAGGTATTATCATTCTCGGATGCTAAAGCTTAATGCTTTGCCCGTAAATTCTCTACGTAAATTCTACTCGTGACTCATCCGGAATATCTCTACCTCACTTCCCTCCGAGAACTAAGTGGCTGTTGAGTGATATGGATATAACCCCTTCAATGCTATATGTTATCATTAAAGCATGTGGATCCAACTGTAACCCTGTAATAGTCGTTAAGATCTGTGCTCCGAAATGGCTTCTGTTGTCTCTAAATTGTATAATAAATGTATTGCTGACTCCCGTTTTCCTGATTGTTGCAAAGCAGGAGGCAGTCATCACCTGTCGTTTTAGTTTATGAGAACTGTTTTACGCCATCCGCCCCTTCCAACTATCGGCCTATTAGACTTTTCCCTCCTTTTCAGAAACTCCCAGAGACCGTAATAAATGCAGAATTGGTTCATTGTCGCTCATCACAGGGCTTTTCCTCCGATCAGCCATATGGCTTTCGTTTTTCTTGGTCAAAAACTGACTGACTGACGACAAATTGAGGAAAGAGTTTAGATAAAGAACGGTGATGCACGGTGTGTTGAATTGAACATCTCGAACGCCTTTGACTGGATCAGGAATCCAAGTCTTCTCCACAAACTGAAAATTATGGTCACCCCGGACACTTCTTTTTACTGGTCCAGTGTTTACATTCAAATCGTAAAAAGTGAGTTATGTGGCATCATTTAACGAGGCAGAAAGGGAAAAGAAAGAAAAGAAGAAAAGGAGAGGCTAAGAACCGAATCGTGAGTGATAAGCAAAAACACACACACAGCTAAGAGACAATGGATAAAAGGAAATTTTGATAAGTAACAAATGGCGAAAGAGTGTCATTACAATGACTAGGAAATTCTGAGTAAAAAGAAAGGGAAAGAAGGAAAGAATCAGATATGTTTTGGCATCAGCTGTGTTATCTAAGGATATGAAAACAAACTATTGGTACGGGAAGACATCTTATTGTCAACTACAGACCGGCTGGCCAAAGAAAAAAAAATTCAAATGAAAATGTTATTTCGTTAAGTGACGAAAAACAGGCAACTAAAAAGACTTGGACAGATATGAAAAATTAAAAACCACCCACGAACGTCGGACGGAACATTCTTGGCCTACGATAATAAGGTTTTGTTATCAGGAATTTGTACCGAAGGAAATGAATGTGTTTTCTTTCTTTCTTTGAGGCGACAGACTGACTGGAACTTTGGAGATGTTTTTTTTTTTTTGAGACCGTGTCAAGAAGACCACACATTCTGATAATTAGCGATAAAATACCTGACGTAAACCACGTGTAGAACAAGAGTTATGACCGCCATTGTCATATTGTCCCGTTCGCGGCTGGAGAAATGATAAATCATTAAGGGGAAGAAAAGGGAAAGGGAAGAGATATTTTTTTTTTTTAAGCAAGATATTTTTTTCTTCCTGAAACAAAGCCGCAGATTCGTCCACGCCCGACTAAGACATCATTGGTCGAGTGGTGATCACGTGATGCACGAGGGAGGCTGTTGCCGCCCATCTGGAGGATGAGTAAGAGAGGTTGCCACGAAGATGTGGGGAGGGCAGTTCACGCCCCTCTGAAGTATGATGAGAAGGTGAGAGTGAGGAAAGGTTCCCAAAAATGGAAAAAGGTGGAAATTCCTAACCAGAGAGGTGGATATGTATTTAGAATTATCGAGGAACCCACCGGCGCCGACAAACTCACCCCGGTTTTTGTCGGCGCCCATATAAACGAAGCCATAACGAGCAGAAATGAGTCGAGTCCCAGCAATTCCCAGAGTCAGTCTCCGGTTGAGGCAAGCCTCGCAGATAGCTGACCAGTCCACACAAATCCGGACCCATCTTCAAACCAAGAACAATTATTTTGAAGAGCGACTTAGATCCAGATCACCGAAATAAGTTTTTCTTTTGACTTTCGCCCAGAGACCCACCGAAACACCAATTTCTTAGAGAGCAGACGACTTGAAGTGTTAAAACTTGCCTAGCGGAAAACGACGTGTCACAATCCATAGAACGGGTCGGGAGATAGATGCAGTCCTATGTATCAAACAACTAGGCATAAAGTTTGTTAGCTTTTTCTTTGATACTTTGAACTTTTGAGTTTTCATTTTATTGCCTTTTATGCATATTTGTGTGGTATCACCCCCGTTGAACTCGGTTTGCAGTACGGCCCCGACGACTGATGGATTTCCTCTGCCTAGATCAATTCACAACGTGGGTAGGCAGACTGGGAATCAAAGTAGGACGTCACAGTTGGTGCCGTGGTAGACTGGGATAGAACGACACGGTTGGCGCTGCGACCAGGGGACGACGTCACAGTTATCATAAACGCCCACTCATCTTGATCATTTCGTACGTACTAAAGCTGGTGTTCCTTAGGGTTCTATTCTTGGTCCTACTTTTTTTTAAAAATTTCATTAATAACCTTCATGACGATATCTGCTAGCAACATGGTATCTACGTTGATAACACGACAATTTACTCCTGCTTCGACAGTAAGGCTTATCAATCCGACAATATCAAAGTGGTTGCCTATGTACAAAAACGATCTCAAGTCCGTAGTTAACTGATGATTAAGATGTTTTGTTAATTTTAACGTTTCCAAAACTAAACTTATATCCGTCAATCATCTATGAGATCATTTGAAGCCCTGCGTCAGTATGGCTGATGCTATCCACCAGGAAATTGACTCATTTGCCCTGTCTGGTTCGACTTTCTCTATATTGAATTCACTATATTGAATTAATTGCTAGGTCAACTGCAAAGTAATCGGTTCAATATGTCGAGCGAGACAGTTTTTATCTCCAGAATCTCTTACATATCTATATGCGTACCATTCGTCCATGTATGGAATATTGCTGCCCCATATTGTCAAATACCCCTGCTATTTACCTTGAAATGCTTGATAAGAAGCATATGCAATACTGTTGGTCATGATCTGGCAGCTCATCTACAGTCACATCCTGCTGTCGTAAGGTTACCTATCTATGTCTTTTCTATAAATAATTTCATAGTAATTCTTCGAATGAGATCTTCCCTATGGTACCTAGAATTGTTGTATTTAACACTAGAATGGCATTGAGGTCTCATCAATTTACAGTTGTGTTGGCTAGATGCAGCCGTAAATTCTATGCTAACAGTATCTTTTCTCGCATTTATCGCTTGCGGAACTAGCTGCCGGTTCTATGCTTTCCACTAAACGTTAATCTACAGAAATTTAAATGAAATGTCAATCGCTCTCTATTGTCCACTTTATAAATCTTCCTGTTTATTATTATTTTTTCTCTTCCAAATTCTTCCCCTTATGCCTTAGTAAAATATAAGCAAGTTTTTGGAAGCGGAAAAAATCGTTAGTAACTGTTGTGGATTCCGGGATTAAATCCGGTCTCAAAATGAATGACAAACGCAGGAATGAAATATAGTAAATAAATGTATTGACGTAATAATACAATTGGTAATACGGTTAATAGATCCAGAAATCCGGTTAGTAGCAATAATATATATATATATATATATATATATATATACAGTCTGGGAAATTCAGTATCGAAGTATGACTTCCTACTGAGTCTACGTGTTCGAAATTGTGACTCCTACGAAGCGGTTACCTCACTGTATCACTGTCACTGTCTGACTCCACACCAGGGTATTCACCGGCAGCTGCACAAGTACACACTAGGCGAGTCTACTTGTATGAAAAAGGGGTGGACCACTTAATAGTAACTAATAAAAGTTTTATTAACTGTTATGCAGTATAAGTCCTCCTATATGGCACTGCCTACTAGACTATCTCATCATAGATAAGGTAATGTCTGACCGCTCGTATCTGAGTATACGTGTCTGCCATGGTGGATAGCCAATCCCTATTGCAGACACCTCCTCAGGTAGATTACTATTTGTTCAACACCCATAGAGACAAGCTGTGGTTTATACTGCACCTATGAGAAGCGGACATTAGTTATATTTTCTGGTAGAGAGAACATTAACTGGCGTAATCAACAGACTAAAAAGGAATCTGTAGCGTCAAAACCTTAGTAACTAAAAGAAGACATTTGAAGCAACATACATCTAGTTCTAATTGAGGATGCCGAGAATACCATGGACGGAACATTTAAGCATCAATAAAATTTTAGATAAGATGGAAGAAAATGTACACTTATACTTGACGTCTCGAAGAGACACAATGAGGACATTAGGCTTGAGGAATTTAATAATCACGGGACAGATTGGAGATGAGTGTGACAGAGGAAAACAATGTCTCAGCCAGGTGAACGCTTAAATAAATTGATAACGGGACAAGGATTATGACAGATTAAAAATAGAGAATATTTATTAAGAACTAAAAAATGAACAGGGAATTGTGGAGAGTCATGATCACCATCGTACTCAAGAATGACAGCACATAGAAGAAGAATCTCAAATCCAACGACGACATACAGTTGCATGTTTCGCCGTATATTCATGTGTCTGTGGTTTCATCCAACCACTACCGCGAAGCGGCATTTACAACATCTGTAATAGAGAGGAACTTTTTTTTATTTGGAATATCTGGGCAGGTCCGGGAAGTCCACAATAGTGCCAATCAAGTCCCGTGTACATGAAGTGTGTGTCCTTCCAGTTCTCGTCAAAGATGGTGGAAGCAATGTGAGGTCGGCGAAAAAGATATAAAGAAAAAGTCGGCCTCACTTCAAAGCAGAGGCAGAATTCAGATAATTAGCATAGAGACGAAAGAGCAAAACTGCCGAGCTTGTCGCTAGGGTGGCGTGCCTATAGAAATATATGCAGTTAGTGACATTTTAGTTTGGAAAGAGGCTGAGGGCGCGCGGACATATATCGCAGGACTTTGGGCAAGCTTAAAATATCATTAACCTCAAGAATTTTTTCCCTTTTCTTTCTGTTCATATAAATCGATACAGAGTTAGAAATACGGGAAAGTTAAAATTATGTGGACAGGAAAAGATGTCTATGCCTTGAAAGTGTACAGAAAGGGGGAGAGAAGGACAAAAACTGCAGCAAAGTGAACAATGAATGAAGCATTTTAAACTCGTATGAGGATGTGTTATAGAATATATAATGGAAGTAAAGATTAGAGATGTGTACGCAACACACACACAAACGAACACATACACAGACACACTCTCTCTCTGGCTACAAACACACACACGCATATATATATATATATATATATATATATATATATATATATATATATATATATATATATATATACGGTGTATCAGAAATCCACGCCAAAACAAGGATAAAATTTCATATAGACATATTTGCGCAAATCCTTCGTTTTTGTGTTAAGTTTAAATTTTACAGTAGACTCTCTTAAATGTACAATCCAAGATACAAGACGTTTAAAAGGTCTCCTGGTTGCAAGCGTCAGATCGAAGAGTGGCGGACCTTTTCAAATGATCTAAAACGGTGTCAAATGGTTTTGCCGACACCTATGTTACGTTGATGAAGCGTCACTGAATTATTACTGTATGCTGCATAAACCAATTTTTTTAGGTGGCCGCAAATATAAAAATCTAAAGCATTGAGGTCGTGTGTAGGTAGAGGCCACGGAACCGGTACTCGTTATATAGAATAATATTATTAATGTAGTTAATCATAATACTTCATGTCAGAGATATAGAGATATGTATGAGTGACTATATATCTTTGGAGAATGTCAATCCAGAACATGGGCACGTCTTGGCACAACTTACGCGTGCACTTTTGAATATACTCTAATAAAAATATATGAGTGTACCGGAATGTACACATGCATTGCACACAAAAACTCTCTCTAATTAAAATACAAACAACCCCACCATATATATATATATATATATATATATATATATATATATATATATATATATATATATATATATATATAGGTAAAGAAAATAACTATATATATATATATATATATATATATATATATATATATATATATATATATATATATATATATATATATATATATATGGTGTCCCAAATGTCAGCTATGTAATTAAAAATGTCATAATATTTCAGATTTTCCTATATGTTTTATTTGTTTAAAAAATTTTCAGAAATTGCCCATAGATAAATTCATGAATGAACAAAGAATTAAAATCGTGGAATTTTTTATCGTTCTCCAGATTTGAAGTCCCTCAATTCTTGTATTTGGCGATACTT
>OZ010605.1:3717000-3754500 GCA_963932145.1 Acanthosepion lycidas
CTTTTTCTTTTCTCTTTCTTTTTCAGCTTCGGCGTTCGTGTGTCTGTAGCATCCGCCGATCTTTAGAAACATTTGATCTTCGCCCAAAATATGATGCCTCAGCTGCTGATAACGATGCAGCATATGTTATGACGCTACAGGCCCACACGGGAGTGACTGTCTAGATTGCAACAAATGCATGTGACGACGCTCATTCGGCTGGTTTCCTTTCCAGTCAAGCGGTATGTCTCCTCCCCGGCGGCAAGTTTTCGATTCTCTTCTCGCTCCATACCCCCTTTTGCCGACATCCTTGAAGCAAAGATGAGTTCGCCCTCAGGCCCTCTTTCCTGTGGCATTTACCCGTACAGAAGGAACTCTTTATATAACAATATTTTTACCCATTCGAATATTTCTTTTTTTTTTACTCGTTTTTTTCGTAATGGCTCATTTCTACTGGCGCGTTCGAACCTTTAGTTACGCATTGAATGTTGCTAACATCGCAATATTCTACCTCTATTTCCTTCATAAATACTCGGGAGAACTACATCCCTTGGCTCCACTAGTCCATACCCTCATATCTAGGACCTGCAATGCCATGTACACAGAGTCAAATAGCCCTCATATCCTTTGCATACCATTTGTAAGGAGGAAGTTCCACGCAGAACGATTCTTCCTAAAAACTGTTCCAATGTGTTTTTTTACCCTTAATCACTACAACCTTCACATCTTCAAGTCAACGATCAAACGTTATTTATCATACGTATCATCACATTGTAGTAATGGATAGCATCTTGGATTGATCAATTGGAGTGTCGGGTTCGAATTACAGTCGAGTTCATTGCATTCACCTACGTGATAACATCCTTGGTAAAGATATATATTCAACTGTTCTCAGTCTTAAGTATTGCAATAAACTACCTCTGGTAGCAAGGCTTCTTATCAGGGGGTTTCGTTGAGCGTGGAACCTCCACTTAATTTCTGTTTTTCACAAGTCCACTCTGGCTCCGAGGGTTAGCCCTTGTTTGGTTCCAATCTATGGGCAAATATTTAACACCCAATCTGGGGTCAATACACTATAAGAGTATTAAAATAATTTTTTACAGTAAATATACCAGCAATACATTTAAAAAAAAAAAAAATTACAATCAATACATTTAGTTCTCGACATATAAGTTCTTTACAAAAATACTTCACGAAAATCTGATCTACAAACTGATTTCGTACAAAGAATACATATTCTGTTCATACGAATCTATCCTAAATATCTCGTCGGCATTAAATATCCTATTGAGCTGGTGATATGCCGTAAAATGAAATAAACCAATCCAAAACAAGTCTTCTCACCGGATAAAATGACAGGACATACTGGGAAATATAGCCTTGGTTGACTTGAGTAAAAGAAGGGAAACTCTGAATAAAACACATCCTGTAGAGATTTAGTCTCCGTCTGGAAATCTTGCCTAAGACACACCACAGCTACTTACATGTCACGCCACTAAGATGTTAACGAGTTACTGGACACTTCATCGTGATATCTTCAAAATATGAAACCGTTACTACATCCCTGCTCTTACATCATCCTCATTCAGTAAGCTTCTAGCTCAAGTTAGACTTAATCTATGTATTAGCTGAAAAATAGTAAAAAAAAAAAGTCTTTATCTGATGTTACTGGACAACGCAATGGTGGACATATTGAAAGAGTGGGGGGGCAGTGAAATTATTTTGAATTTCATATGCTAGAAAATTGCAATTCGCACAACTGTTTTTGTGAATGGTTTAAAACTTTTACGATTATCTTTCTTATGTATAGACAGATAGTTAAACAAAATATTTTATTGATATGGCATGATGATTGTCGGTAAAGAAATTGTGTGAGTGATTACTTGAGAAATGTCTTCTCTCAAAATTACCTAACTTTTAAAGTTAGTGACGTCAAGATATTTAAAGTTGATTGATTTTAATATGATTGTCTCCTTCATATTAAATCTTCATTTTTTTTAGTTACTCTCAACGAATCTTTCATTCTGTTTTCTTTTAATATATTTTCGTTAGACACTGTATTTGATTTGTTTTTATTTGTTACGTTCTTTGCTTCTTGTGATAAACATTGCTTAGTTCAGCAAATGTCAACATTCTTAAAACGCTTTCCTTTCTTGAAATTGTTTCTGTCCTAATATTTACTTTAGGTTTCACATTTTCTTATCGATCGCTTCTCTTACATGCCATTTTTTCTTCTATTTCCATATTATTTTTATTTATCTAATATCGTAATTTGCAAGAGAAGATTTTCTTTTGCCTTAACGGTAAACCATCAAAAACACACAATGTTATTTTTATCTATTCATTTTTGTTTCTTTTCTTTCTTTTTGTAGTGTAAGTTTCTCATCGCAGATTTTAAAAATGGCAGGGTTCAATAAAAAATAAAATGGAAGGACATTCAAATTATTACCACTGTAATTTGGGTATCATTCAAAGGCCACTATTTCCCGCTTTTCTATTTTTTTAAATCTTTTCTGTCGATATTTAAAATATAAAAAAAAAAAACGTGTATTTGAGAGCTACATTTATAATAAGTTATATATTCTCCTATGTGCCATGGCTCCTCAGGACGTAAGCGATCATGGCTCTGGTAAATTTTCTATACTTTGTAGCTCTTAATAAAGCCGTCTCTCTTAAACATTGTCCCTCAATTCGTTTATTCAAGCTAAGTAGGTTTTTTTCCTCAGTCCCCCTGGCTTTCAATATGTCCTGTCAGTATAAGATTTTCCAAGCCCTCTTTTCTCCATATGCGTAATAAAAGTTTCAAACAGCGTCTTTCTGATAATATATATACATATCTTTTTGTTTATATTTACTCTAAAACTTCGTTATTGCTTACATGTTCTGTCCATAGAATTCTCAGCATTCTCCTGTAGTACCATCTTTCTGCTGCCTCAAGTTTCCTCTTAATCTCTGAGAAGATTGTTCAGTATTCACTATCAAATAGTACATTAATCATTTTTTGGTTCTAATAAAATTTTCCTGTTTCTTAATACCTATGGAAAGCATATTTGGCCACCCAAATGCCCCTTCAGATTTCAGTACCTCGCTTTCTATCCTCTGTTAATACACTTATCAGATATTTAAATCTTTGAATTTGTTTGATATTGGTATCACTAAATTGTAATTTCTATGTTGGGATTTTCATTTTTTTTTAATCATGTTTTACTGTTTACTAACCTCTGTGAGTAACCAGATTGATTGATTTATTGAGTTAACGGCATATTCACACCTTGTGGGTAATTTAAATGCAACATATACGAGAAATAGTAAAAATATGGTACACCTTCATTCACAATTGAATAAATAGTAGATGGTACTCAACTTTTGTCCATATAGATGTTTGTGTGTACGTAATTACTAAAGGCGGTGAAATGTGTGTGTTTATGTCATAATTCTGTGGAAGTTATACTTTGGAATATTTAAGAAATTCTAGAATATTATATAGATTAATGTCATGAAAAAATGCTTTAATAATTTTTTGGTTTGCTTTGATGATTTTGTTTAGCGCTATGACTACCTCTGTTGGTTAATTAATTCCAAAATATAAATATTTGGTACGTAATGTCATATTTTAAAGTAAAAAGCATGTTTAGATATATATTTTGTAGATCTGAAAATGATGGTAATGTTTCTATTAAACTGTATATGTATATTTTATTGTTGTATTGTCATCTCTATCTATAAAAGGCAGGATGTGTGTGTGTGTGTGTGTGTGTGTGTGTGTGTGTGTAACGAATGCACGGCTGCAATTTTCGACGGATTTGCACCAAAATCCAAGTTAGCGGAAAGGCCAAGACCGACTTTGCATTTCTCAACTCCCATCGATAGTGGAAATAATCGATTTTTTTCATGCTTCTACGGCAGTTTTCTTGTAGTTTGAAGACATTTTCTACTGGCCAGTGAGAGCCTATAGCTGGCTGCCACAAATAGACAAGAAGATTTTATTGGCTAGCGTGAGTGCCAACAACTGACTGACACGAATGTTAACTAGCATGCTAGCATGCAAAAAAAAATCGATAGCTGCATTCGTCATAAGTGGGAAAAATTTAAATCTGCATGGCACTTTACTCCAATTGGCTTAAACTCAACGTTGATTCTGATTCCGCAGAACTACGCTGGGTGTGAAAAAGTATTTGTTGTTAACATTTTTTTCATTCGGTTTTTCCAGTTACGAGCCCTTTTTTCAAGCTGATCGTTTTGTGTTCATTTTGTTTAGTTCTTTTTTCGTAACAGATTTAATGTTTAGTATATAGCTTAGAAAAAATTCACAGTGTGAGATAGGTAAGAAGTAAGGCATGTAGCAATATCAGCACGGCAAAGGGCACTCCTTTAAAGGCAAGGAAGGGCAAAACTATTTTGAGTGATTGCGATTGCTGTATGAGTCGTATGATATTTGAATCAAGCAGGGGCAACGCCGGGTCATGCTGCTAGTTTTTCTATAAAAATGTATTGTTGATTATTTTATTATAAAAATGTAACGTTGATTTTTGTTTTTCAGATTCACTATTTGCCCATATCTGTGATCCTAACAGGTGATTCCACCCAGGTCAGGGCTGACCTAGGAACATTACATACACCTCATAACCTCCAATCTACCGATCAGAGGCGTGCTGTCGGATTTAGTTTATCGTCATACCCAAGACAAGAGTATTAGGAAATATTAAGAACACTGGATGAGTCAGTGTTTGTATTAATTTCAACAATAATGCAACAACAGAAAAAAAAAAGACTATACTTTATTTTACTTCTTGTTTTATTTAATTTTTTATAAGCATCGTCGTCATTCCCGGCCAGTAGCAGGAAATGCAAAGTTGTATTCCTTGCAGGAGACTTTTGTAAATTCGCACTGACATCTTTTGTAAACTTACTGCTAAATATGTTTGTAACGTTTTATTTCAAATAAAAATATACATATCTTATAAAGTGACCTCATGTGTAGTAAGAATAGTTTCATAGCCTGACAGAACCGGGAACGAGTATATTAAATATTCTGTGCTTATAGATGCATGCCCAGTTACTCTAAGAATGTTACAGGAATCATGTAAAACACTACTACCTACCGCATTTTCTGCTGACTGGCGACAAAACCACTTCACCCACAAGGGATCTTTGCTACGGAGAGCAATCCCTCGGGTTTGCTGGAACTCCAGGCAAGTTGAAATTCAGCGACCAATATATTTTTAGTTTTCACAAGGAGAAAAAAATGAAAATGTAGAATAGCGAGTTTATAACAATATACGCCAATGTAATTTATATATGTTTGTTCCTTCTCATGCTACAAGGCTTACTTCTCTTTGTGATCCCAAGAACGAAGCCGTCTGGAGTTCTAACTGATGTAGAGACACCCACGGCGATCAACTCTAAGAGGAATAAACAACAGAATGCGACCAACACCTGAAGTCACTCAAAGGAGAAATAGGCAAATATCTACAGGATCACAAAGACCAAACGGGCGAAAAAAAAGCATCACTAGCCCACACAAAGCGTATATTGACCGACAAAAACTTATAGATGAAAACGATCAGTATGTTCGCGTTGCCCGCTCATTCACTTTTCCCTTATAGAGTTTGATCACTACACCAAAAAAGAAAGAATTAATAAAAATTATTTATCAAATTTTCAGAGTCCTCAGTAAGAATATAATCTACATCCACGTACGTCCTGGGGGAAACGATAAACTACATCCGACAGCAAAGCCTCTATTCAGGAGGTTTTGAGGCGAATTGGGTCATCTCTTAATTATTGCTGTTCTCAGGACCACCCTGACCCGGAATGGTAGCACATGTTAGGGTCCCAGCTATAGGAAAATAGTTAACCCTTAAACTTGTGTAAGAAAAAAAACGACTAAGTAAAAATAAGTTTTACTAGCAGCAGTAAATTTTTGAGGAAAAATTCTTACCAGCAATAGATTTTTGAAAGAAAAAATATTAACAGCGATATATTTTTGAAGAAAAAATATTACCATCAATAAAAAAGTTGTCGGCATAAAATAACCCCTTAATGTTGATTTGCCATAAAACAAACCAAACCAATCAAATTCTCAAAGAAATTCGTTAGAATCTTAATATTGTTTTCTTTTTTTTATTTCATTTTATTTATTTTCACATATATTGTTTTTGTTTGGAAGATCCCAAACACAAGACATAGCAGCATGATGACATCCTCAGCTTTCATTGCATCCCCGTTGAATACCTGAGTTGCCAGTACCTTAAGCCAGCTCTGATGCTACGGAGGGTGTCTAGACATACGGCAAGATTATATACAGAACCTGTCAAATTGCAGATAATCCTTTCTGTAAGATTAACGGCCATCTAGGATAATGGGATTCATCTCTATGTATGTAGCCAGTGTGGCATCACGAGGTGTGGTACTTTCGAAACTGAAACCAACGTCCGCGACGGAGGTTACACCGATAGGTATGTCATAGTAAACATACAATGTATCCTTTCGACATTGGTTGAAGTTTCCGGTGAATACTCCCCTCCATAAAATAAATAAATAAATAAAATAAAATATAGGCTTTCGAAAATATCTGAAGGAGAAAATGTTTTTTTTATTTAAAAATCGTAATTGAAACTTGCAGGCATGCTACAGACTATGTGGTCTACCTATTTAAAGAACGTCAGAATAGATGGTGATGTTCTCCTAAGGTGAGGGAGACAGTTTCAAACCCTCCTGGAGGGCGCATATCCTTCAGCATATTGTTTATAAGAGAATAAGGACGTCGATTCAAACATAGGTATGCACTAAGATAAGGTTTAGTATATTAAGAAATAATAATTATTTATTTCATATACGCACAAACACACACGCGTATATTCTAGACAGGATGAATTATTTAATTATAATTATCTCAAATTCTAAGAATTTCTATCATTTGTATATCCTTGCTTGAACCGGCTTCTAATGCTCTGGATGGAGCGATTTGGGGGTAGTAGTTGTGTGCTTTGTGGGCACAGTCCTATGGGTAAAAGAAACTCGGATGAGTTCCACCACGGAATATGTGATCGAGCGGCGCTATATCGTGACTAATTCGCTACCCCTTTGTCTCCGAGGCTCGTCAGTACAGTTGGTATGACGCTTGACTCATAACGTAACTGTCCGGCTTTCAATTCTCTGTAATAGATGCATACTGCTGATGAGTCCCAAATATAAACAACCGTCCAGTGCATTCTGTTGAGGATTCTTGCAGACTCGTTGAATTACTTAAATATCTCAAATCCGCCTTATAATTACTATTATAGATATATATATATATATATGTAACTATATTTATATATATATATAAGGTTGGTGCAAAAATAATGACGTTTTTTTACGTATTTTTTAACGTCAAAAACGTCATTATTTTTGCACGAACCTAATGTACACACACACACACACACACACACACACATATATATATATATATATATATATATATATATATATATATATATATATATATATATATATATATATATATATATATATACAATTTCTTAGAGCAGGTTTCTAAAATTTAATCAAAACAAATGCTAAAAATTAGAAACACATTGTATAATAAAATTTAATCACTTTAGGGTTACACTTCGTAAATGGAAGTAAACGATTTTTCTTGTAGTGTGGCTATTTTAAGGGTTGATGCAAAAACTATGTATTTGCGGGCATATGTTTATAGGGACTTTCTCTTGTGTTGAATTAAAAAATTCCGCCACCAAAATTT
Source organism: Acanthosepion lycidas (assembly GCA_963932145.1). NCBI lineage: Eukaryota > Metazoa > Mollusca > Cephalopoda > Sepiida > Sepiidae > Acanthosepion > Acanthosepion lycidas. Next base: position 3,724,727 of record OZ010605.1, read on the forward strand.
GTAAAATTACTTGATATACCCCATATATATATATATATATATATATATATATATATATATATATATATATACACTCCATGCCAAATTATTATTGAGATAACTTTTTTCTAATATTTCAAAAACAGTCCAATCAATTCACACAGAATTTTCTCACAATATTGACAACACTGATCTGCGCAATCACTACAATTTTCGTACTGATCTGCGCAATGTAAAAAAATAACTGGCGCCATATTGGTTATCAGCACGGTGAATTGAGCTTGCCAAATTATTAGAAAAGTGTAAGAATTTAGTGAAAAGATGGGCCGTAAAAACAGTTTAAGTGATGCTGACGAGAAAACTATCACCTCAGAACTATCAAAAGGTAAATCTACACTATAAATTTCTAAAATGATAGGGAGGTGTCATAAAAGTGTGAAAAAGTTCACCGCAGACCCTATACAAGTAAGTAAAATGGTAGATAAAGTCAAGCCGAGGGTTATTTCACGACGTCTCATGTCACGACTTAAACGAGAGGCCACGAATAACCCTGGACTTACCAGTCAAGAGCTTTTCGGTCACATTGGGGATCCTACTGTGTCTAAAAGTACTAGCTGTTGGTATCTGAGGGAAATAGCAACAACAGTCAAACCTGTATCGAAGCTTCCGTTGACGAGAATCACATTCAAAACTGATTGAAATGGGCCGAGGACAATATGAAGTTTTGTTCACAGACGAAACTCGAGCAACACTTGATGGGCCAGATAGATGGCGCAAAGGCTGGGTAATGAATGGACAGAATCGCCATCAGCGTTTGAGACGCCAACAAGACGGTGAAGGCATAATGATCTGGGGTGGTATTATTGGAAAAACATTAGTGGGCCAATGGAGAGTACCAGATTGGGTCAAAATAAAGGCTGATGCATACATAGCGATTATGAAGGAGCATCTTGAACCGTGGATGAAAAGATAAAAAAGTTGCATTCAGAAGGGCCATTGTTTTTATGCAAGATAATGCTTCCTTAGATGCTGCTCACAAGAAAACTGAATATTTGAAACAGTTAGTCTTCGGTGGACTTCGAACAATGAAGTGACCAGCAAATTCTCTGGATTTGAACCCAATCGAAAACCTTTGGGGCATCATGAAGCGAAGACTGTACGCCGATGAACGACAATTCAGGATCAACGCTGAGTTGTGGGAAGCAATTCTTGACATATCTCGCGGCATTACAGCAGCTGACATAATGTCTATAATTTATTCAACCCCCCCTACACATATATGTATGCATATGGGCAGCATTATATCTTTTAAGCATCTTTTTTTAAATATGAGAGACAAGGAAAATTTATTTAATTTTTTTCTAGTTTTTTTTCCAGAGTTATTACATTTTTCCGTTCGCTGTAAGTCAATTAAAATATTGACCATATTTTCCATTGTCCGAAGAGCTTTCGGCCACTTTAACTCTTTGTGTTTCCGCGAATAATAGTGCGAGCGTTTATTCCAAGCCTTTGAGTGTAGACAGCGCCTGGAATTCGAGTGAACGTCTTCTTATTCTATTATGATTTACATTTCAAGATGAGATTGATAGTTGAGGTGGGGTGTTTAATATACAGTTCATTTCTTATAGGGAGATGTGTTTAGTGATTTATATAAAATTCTAATTTTTCCTACCAGAATATTTATTAAGGTTTTTTTTTTTTGTAAATTGCGTGTAGCTTTATAATATATATATATATATATATATATATATATATATATATATATATATATATATATATATATATGTAAGCAAATATATGGATATAGATCCGACAGTATGAAAAAAATTATACGGAAAAAACAAACAAAAATCCTTATATGCAATTATGCTGTTTTAATATTAATATAATGTCAACGTCGGACGTTTCGGTCTAATAAACCATCTTCAGGACATATTCATAAAATATAATTAACATTATCAATTCAACATGACAAAGACGATGGACATAAGAACAAAATTTATCCAAACATCATAATTGCATATAAGGATTTTTGTTTGTTTTTTCCGTAAATTTTTCTTCATATATATATATATATATATATATATATATATATATATATATATATATATATATATATATAGGTTACGAAAAACATGGTAATCCGTATGGGTTGCTCAAGGAGGATGAAATCCTGAGAGCTGAATGTAATTTCAGAGCTAATAATTTAAAGAAAAACAGACCACTTTAAGGCTCCATTGTAATAGTTTATTTCACCAGAGACCATTTTAAAGGACACTGGATCGTCAGACATCACTTTCGTTTCACCTTTTGGAAGTGATGTCTGATGATCCAGCTTTCTTTAAAATGGTCTCTGGTGAAATAAACTATTACAATGAAGCCTTAAAATGGCCTGTTTACTTTAATATATATATATATATATATATATATATATATATATATATATATATATATATATATATATATATATATATATATATATATATGTCTCAGTAGTGTTGATTTAAATATAACACTTATAAGAATCATATGATAAAGAATCTCATTATTTAAAGCTTTCGATTTCAATCATTGTCAAGATTTGAAATACTTTAAAGGCTATATCTCTATTTTCAATAAGATGCGTCATTTGTTTTTCATTTTTAATTCTATCGAACGTCACATGAGTGTGATTTTAATTTTGACTTAAAATGTTTATGGCGTCACGTGATCAGGGCGTCATATTGGTTGTGAGAATTTAAATGTTTTTTTTTAAATTGCGTGTCCTTAAACTATAATTGATTTCGTTAATTATTTTCCGTATCAATTTAATATGAATACATTCAAAAACTGCTATTTTTTTTACATATTGAAATATTTGCTCTGATTGTTGGGTATTCAACACTGTTTCTTTATTCCCAACGCGAGTTTTATTTTATTTATGACTCAGGTTAAAATAGCTCCACACAGTATTCTTATCGCTTATTATCTGTGAATGACATGACTTCTCATGTATTATTATAATGTCGTTTGATGCTATCTTTAAGGTGTTTTGTATTGACTATTATGATTCTTCTTATATGGCAAACACCCCAACCGAGCGATCCCTCTCTAGCCTGGTATTTATCCTATAAGTTTTAGTACAGACAAGAAAAAAAGTAATTGTATTTTCACCGCTGATAAGATACCCGAAAAATTTAGAAGCGACACCTGTAAAAGCGTATCAGTGAGGTATATACCTGATACATTCACACTTGGGCCTCAGTGGGACGCTGTATAACTACAGATGGACCATGTGAACTGAATAAAACCTTCATCATGTTCACAATAGCAGACGTGTTCCGGGATGTTGTAATAACTCGAATGGAGAATGGTCTTATGCCATACGTATATTGCAAGCCAAACTTCACCGGACAGTACCACAAATTCAATTCCCACCATTCATAGAGTGTAAAGAAACCGATTTTCTGATGACTACAACACCAGGTAAATGGCCGCACAAACACATACTAAGAAGAAATATTCAGTAAGAAGTGTACACTTCCGAATAACAATTACCTTTAAAACGTAATACCTGCCATTGCAGGTTGAAACAGAATGGTTAAGGAGGGAGACCCGAAAGTTGTTACAGTCTGTCTTACATTATCAGCTTAACGGAAAACGATTCAGAAGATCTGCCGTCCTTACAATATGGTGGTGGTCTGGCATAGAACAAGTTGTAGCAAATAATAGAAAAGTGAAACAAGTCATCCCCTAAAAGAATGAAAATATATAAAAAAAAAAAAATAGCCGTTGTGATGCGGGAGGTACAGAAATCAAGTATAACTGATCATGTATGGAAGGATAAGTGTAAACATCAGCGCCTGTGGGATGAAATTAAAACACTGGGCAGGAAAGAACGCTGGAGAGATACAAATACATGAGATAACAAAGCTGCTAATAACGCCTGGACCACAAATAAGTGCAAGTCTTCAACAGGAGCAGCAGCTGTAGAAAGCATGATCACTAGATTACTGATCAGCAGGCGAGTTTTGTTTAAGGATTGGTGGATTGCGAAAGATATTAGAATAATCAAAAACCTATACTGACATCAAATGGGCTGCATGTGGATAGAGAATGAGTTCAGCAGACATACCAAAATAGAAAGGGACGAAAGGCAAGGATATGACTTCTCACCCGACTTATTCATCCTATACAGTGAGACAATTCTGAGAGAACTGGAAATCCTACTAGGATTAATAATTGGCGGCCACAATCTTAACAACGTAATATATGCAGATGACACAGTCCTGAGGGCAAACGCGGAAAAGAAATTACAAAAACTCCTACAGAAGGTAGCGAAGGAGAGCGAAGGAGAGCGAAGAGAAGGGACTAAGCATAAACTACATGAAGACAGAATGCATGGTCATCAGTAAAAGGATGAACCCGAATTGCGATTTACAAGTCGGGTAGACTAAACTCAAGCAGGTGCAGAAACTGAAATATTTTAGAAGTATTCTGAAAGAGGACACAAAGTGCAGCGCTGAGATCCGTAAACGTATTGGCATTGGCATGGACGCATTCTAAGAGCTAGACCGAGTCTTACGAGACAGGAGGATTTCGTTGGTAAAAAAAGAAAAGAATAATGAACTGCTACGTGACATTTGTTCTCTTTTATGGCAGAGAATGTTGGACGGTCTCCTCAAAGATGAAGAATAGACTCGAGGCAACGTAGGTATGATTTTACAGAAGGATGATAAGGATATCATGGACCGATAGTGTGAGCAATAGTGAGGTTTTGGAGAGGTTGAAAATAACGATGAAGCGTATACTTAACATCAGAAAGAGGCAGCTGAAAATTCTGCCACACGTAATTAGAAAGAGGCCCTGGGAGAATCTGATGCTCACATGGCAACTTGCTGTAATTGAACTCAGTGTAAACAGGGCAAGCAATAACTGAGCAATACTCATAATAAGGACTAGACAAGATATCTTGAGGCATGGGCAGTGGAAAGAAAACAATCTACACCCATAGATTAAATTATGGAATACACTGTTGGTGGCCGTGATCGACACAAACCTGATGAAGGACGGAGGACACCAGGACATTGCCTAATTACTGTCGACTCTTTATTTCTGTCTGCCTTTCTTTCTTATTGTTGCGACCAAGTAATTGGTTAAGGAATAACAAAACAAGAGGTTACAGATAAAAAGTTTATTGAACAGTAAATACAATAGAAGTGTGTTACACGACTTGGGAGGGGGTGTCTATTTTACTGTTATATTTAGTGACTCTCCCATCATGATGGTACATGTGGCACAAGGTCGAGTTTACGTGGGTCATCCGAGCCTGTAGGCTTGGCCAAAAAATCGCCGTAGAACCCACATAAATTGGTTCGGGTTTGTCTAGCTCCCCGGACGAAATTTAACCCAATTTAACGGGCCCCGATGTGTGTCGTATGTGGCACAAGGCCGGTTTTGCGTGGGTTCTCCGAGCCCGTAGGCTCGACCAAAAATATTTCCTTCCATCCCGTATAAACGGGTTGAAGGCCTGTCTACCTCTCCAGACGAAACTTTACCCTTCGGCAAACTTCGAGTACCTCTCCGTCGAGGGGGAAAGTTTGACAGCGGAAGATGTCTATATCTATTTTATATTTAACGGCCCACTACCACGTGGGTCGTATGTGGCACAAGGCCGGTTTAGCGTGGGTTCTCCGAGCCCGTAGAATCGGCGCAAAACACTCTCTTCTAAACCGTATAAACGGGTTCAGGGCCTGTCTACCTCCCCGGGCAAAACATTGCCTTTCGGCAAAGCCTTGTCTGAGTTCCTCTCCGTCGAGGCAGAGTGTTTGACAGCTGAACAGTGTATATCACCATTATATTTACCCCCACACACGTGGGTGGTATGTGGCACAAGACCGGTTTATTGTGGGTTCCCCGAGCCCGTAGGCTTGGTCAAAAATATTCCCTTTAGAACACGTATAAACAGTTTCAGGTCCTGTCTACCACCCCGGATGAAACGTTGCCCTTCTATAAATCCTCGCTCGGGTTCCTCTCTAACGAAGCAGAGAGTTTGACAGTAATGACCGGTGTATATTACCGTTTCCCTGAGGTTTACTTTCCTACTACTTTATAGTAAGCGGATGAGTCCAAAATAGCCTCAATAGACAGAGGATGCCACAACGCTTTTATACTCTAAGGTTCTTCATTGTTCTTTTATGTGCCGTGTCTTTTGAGAAAATAGGCGCTAATGGCTCTGCGCTTCCTTGTAGCTCTCAATAAGTTTTGTCCTCTTGTTATCTCTTCCGGACCCCGGTCCGCCATCCGCTTGCTTAAGTCCAGTAAGTATGTCACATGTTGCTTTCCGTTGTCCCTTTCCCCCCACTATTCACCCTGTGAGTATCAGAATTTCCAAACCTTATTTTCTCATTACGTGCCCCAGAAATTTCAACAACTTCTTCCTGATATTAAGCATAAGTTTCCTCTTTGTTTGCATCCTTTCCAAAACGTCACCTTTGCTGACATGTTTAGTCTATGTTATCCTTAGTATCTTTCTGTAGAACACCACCTCTGTTGCCTCGATTTTCTCAAGTATGTCAGGTGATGCTTACCCTTGTTCCTATTTCCCTCTATCCACCCTGTGAGTATCAGATGTTCTAAGTCCTACTTTCTCATTACATGCCCCAGAAATTTTAACTGCCTCTTCCTGATATTTAGTATAAGTTTCCTCTTTGTTTGCATCCTCTCTGAAACCTCATCGTTGCTGACATGTTCTGTCCATGATATCCTAAGAGTCCTTCTGTAGAAACACACCTCTACTCCCTGGAGTTGTTCTTCATCTGTGAGGAGATTGTCCAACATTCGCTGCCGTAATGGAGGACAGATGCCGCGTAGCAGTATAGTACTCTTTTTTTGTTATCAACGAAATCCTTCTGTCTTGTAATATTCTACCTTGGTTTTGGAATGCGTGTTTGGCCATCCCAATACTTCTTCGGAACTCAGGGTCGCACTTTCTGTCCCTCTGTCGGAATCCTTACCATGTATTTCCTATTTTTCGACAAAATTCATGCTATTTCTTTCTTTCTTTCTTTCTTTCTTTCTTTCTTTCTTTCTTTCTTTCTTTCTTTCTTTCTTTCTTTTATTTTTATCGCCAAATCCATTCCAGGCATTCCCATTAATTTTGCACCCTCTTCTTTCTTTCTTTCTTTCTTTCTTTCTTTCTTTCTTTCTTTCTTTCTTTTATTTTGAACGCCAAATCCATTCCAGGCATTCCCATTAATTTTGCACCCTCTTCTTTCTTTCTTTCTTTCTTTCTTTCTTTCTTTCTATCTTTCTTTCTTTCTTTCTTTTATTTTTAACGCCAAATCCATTCCAGGCATTCCCATTAATTTTGCACCCTCTTCTTTCTTTCTTTCTTTCTTTCTTTCTTTCTTTCTTTCTTTCTTTCTTTCTTTCTTTCTTTTATTTTTAACGCCAAATCCATTCCAGGCATTCCCATTAATTTTGCACCCTCTTCTTTCTTTCTTTCTTTCTTTCTTTCTTTCTTTCTTTCTTTCTTTTATTTTTAACGCCAAATCCATTCCAGGCATTCCCATTAATTTTGCACCCTCTTCTTTCTTTCTTTCTTTCTTTCTTTCTTTCTTTCTTTTATTTTTAACGCCAAATCCATTCCAGGCATTCCCATTAATTTTGCACCCTCTTCTTTCTTTCTTTCTTTCTTTCTTTCTTTCTTTCTTTCTTTATTTCTTTCTTTCTTTATTTCTTTCTTTTATTTTTAACGCCAAATCCATTCCTGGCATTCCCATTAATTTTGCACCCTCTTCTTTCTTTCTTTCTTTCTTTCTTTCTTTCTTTCTTTCTTTCTTTCTTTCTTTTATTTTTAACGCCAAATCCATTCCAGGCATTCCCATTAATTTTGCACCCTCTTCTTTCTTTCTTTCTTTCTTTCTTTCTTTCTTTCTTTCTTTCTTTCTTTCTTTATTTATTTCTTTTATTTTTAACGCCAAATCCATTCCAGGCATTCCCATTAATTTTGCACCCTCTTCTTTCTTTCTTTCTTTCTTTCTTTCTTTCTTTCTTTCTTTCTTTCTTCTATACACTGTTCTTTCTTTCTTTCTTCAGATTATTTCCTTTATCTTTTTATTATATTTTTAATCAGTTTGGGCACTTCACCATGGTGTAATGGTTATTACGCTTGTCTTGTTATATGATTTACGACTGTATAATGAGTTCTTTTCATCAGGTCTGGCTCATTCGTTTATTGCCTTTTATGTACATGTTTCATGTCATACTGTTTCTCAGTCTCTCTCTCTCTCTCTCTCTCTCTCTCTCTTACTAAGATCTTTTTCATCGTTTCTCATCTTTCCTCTTTTACTCTCTTTTGAGATTAAAAATTTCTTCTTCTTCTTCTTCTTTCATTTTGCACGAGTGACGCTATGAAAGCTATAGCAAGTTAGTATCCAGAATAGTTTCTATTGTATCGTTGTTTTTCCTCGGAAGTGTTTCCGTGTGCCAGGCTAGATGTTCTCATGATGTTTCTTTATTATAAATTATTAGCTTTTTTTTTCTTTCCTCATCCTATTTCTGAAAACCTTCGTCTCTCTCCAGATATAATATCTTTTATATATCTTTATTTTCTCAATCCCTTGTCATTATGACGTCTTTCATTTGATTCTCTCTCCTCTTGTAGTCTGTATTAGTTCCAATGTATCTCTTTCTGCATCTTCGTTCTTCTCAGTTACTAACACTCTCTCACTCACTCTCTCTCTCTCTCTCTTGCATTCTTTCTCTCTGTCTCCAAGTATATTTTCAGTTCCTTAATTCTGTCTTCTATGCCCAATCACTAACGTTCCTTATTTGTATAAGTCAACAATTTCTATCATCCCTCTTCATCGAAGACCGGGATGATCAAAGATTGAGAAAAGGACGATCCGTTTCACCCCAGTCACACACTCATTTTTAAATAAAAAATCACTTTATTGCTTCTTTTCTTCTTTATATTATTTTTCTTCTATTTACTTTTTTCTGAATTGTATGTTTCTTTGGTTATATTTTTTATAGTTCATCGCAGCTTCGAAATATATTTGAACACTATTGTATATAATTCATGATGGCGACACGGACTTGACTACGAAAAACATATGAATCACACTGTGAAAACACAGCTGAAATCGATGTGATGTTATGCTTTTTAATCATTAATTCTCCGTGGCTGTCTCCCGTAGCTGTGCTGTTGTACTGGAACCCTGAAGCAGTTATATCCATTACGCATGCGTAAAAAAATAGAAAACAGACGCACGTTATATATCAGTGTGGACATAAACAAGAAAATATTATGATACAGTGATTGATCAATAAATTGTCAATACACGAACGATTTCGATTGAAGAAGTTTTTTGCAAGTGGCAAGCGCATGTACCCTGAGGATATTGTCACAAACACATTAGTCTCCTGGTCTCTCTTTCTCTCTTACATTTTCCCCCAACGAACAGACACGCACACATATATACATATACATACATACCTACATACACACAGACACACATATGTATATTATATATATATATATATATATATATATATATATATGTATATATATATATATATATATATATATATATATATATATATATATATATATATATATATATACAGACATACACACACACACACATACACATATATATATATATATAAATACATACATATATACATATATATATGTGTGTGTGTGTGTGTATTTTGGGGGGTGAAGTTTAATCTTACATCCGGTGTTTGAATCTAGTAACATATTTGACTCTTCAATATTATCTATCTATCTATCTATCTATCTATCTATCTATCTATCTATCTATCTATCTATCTATCTATCTATCTATCATTGTCAGCCTGTTCATATCTATCTATCTGCTTCTCTATCTATAAATATTTTTACGGTAATGTAATGAGAGGATAGTAGTGTAATACAATTATTCAAACACAAGCATCTAAATATAATTTGATACAAATATTGTGCATATATATCATTAAATATACACAGATGCATGATAACTAAATATGAATAGAGAACAGAAAAAATAATTTAATAGAAATATATCCAATTTATCAATTTTAATGTGTGAAAAAGTGTTCATGCAATGCAGATTCAGGTTTTAGAGCATTTAAATTTCTTTAATACGCTAGATTATTCAAGCGGAATATTCTAGAATATTCCAGTAATATTATCAATGGTTATTTTTAATCTAAAAATACAGACAGAACATTCTGTAATTGATGTTCCTGCAAAAAGGTTATCATCATGGCAAAAGGTAAAGAATTGACAAATTCGCAAAAAGAACTGATTGTTAAGCTCTGAAAGTCGGTATAAGTTACAGGACAATCTCAAACAACCTGAATATTCTATTTACTACCATTAAACTATGCATTGCAAGGTATAAAACCTCAAAACTATTGAAAACCAAGGAAGAACTGGTGCTCCACAGAAGATTTCTTCAAGATCTTCAAGGAAATTAATGACTGAAATTAAATATAAAATAATGGTTATTCGTCAAGATTTGTAAGATGATTTGCTTTCATCAGGAATCTGTGTCACTAAACGGATAATAAGGAATGAAATTCATAGGAACAATCTAAAATCACGATCCCCTCGGAAAACTCCATTGGTCTTGAAAGGATACAGAAATGTCATATTCGTTCGTGAACATAAGAATAATGAAAAAGCATATTGGGTAAGAATTTAGTAGTTTTGACTTAATTCTAGAATAAAATGTATAGAGGAAAGATGGTGACGCCTTCAAACAAAATAACATGGTTCCAACAGTGAAATTTGGTGGTGGCAGCATCATAGTTTAGTGATGTTTTCTCTGCAAAAGGTAACATATCAGTAATAGCTGCTAGAATGAATGTCGCATCATATCAAAATATGTTGGAAGCAAATTTATTGATTTTGGTTAAAGATTTTGAACTTCCTTTTGATTGGATTTTTCCCCATGTTAATACTCCTAAGTATACTTCAGAATCTAAAAATAAATGGTATCCTGAAATGACTAAATTAGAGTTAGAGGATGAATTTCTTTCATCAGGAATCTTTGTCACTAAACGGTCAACAGGCAATAGCATTCATAGGAACAATTTAAAATCAAGGACCCTCGGAAAGCTCCACTGCTATTGAAAAGATACGTAGATTATAGGATAAACTTCGTTCGAGAAAATAAGGGTACGATAAAATCGTATTGGGAAATAATATTATGAACAGTTGAAACCAAAATTGATTTGCTTCGTTGTAATTCTAGAAAACATGCATGGAGGAAAGATGATGATGCCTTAAGACAAAAGAACAGAGTTCCACCAGTGAAATTTGGTGGTGGTAGCTTCAGGATTTGGGGATCTTTTTCTACAGAACGTATTGGCATCATATCAGTAGTGGATGATATAATGAATGGCGCAGTATATCTAAATATTCTGGAAAGAAATTTAATGGTTTCGTTTAAAATTCTTGACCTTTCTCCAACGAAATGACAATTTTGTCACAGTTACAATAATTTGTCTTTGTAATTTACTCACAAGGATGATCTAGAAGAAGATCCACATTACTTACAAAAAGCCAAGGCCCCTTCCATGATTAATTTCATCTTAATATCAAGAAACATTTAGACAAAGGAAATGATCAGGATAAAAATAGATAAATATAATAGGTCTATGTAATTCAACGAATCATGTTTAAATGAAGATATATTGTTTATATATATATATATATATATATATATATATATATATATATATATATATATATATATATATATTATATATATATATATATATATATATATATTATATATATATATATATATATATATATATATATATATATATAGTCTCGCCTATGGAACTAAACTTTTCTTTACTTGCTTCTCTGATAACTAAAATTTTCAAAAATTTAAATGCAACTTTAATCGTCATCTACTATCTTCTTGGATGTCGTTCATATTTTTGTAATTCCGGGAACTTCCTTATACGCAGTATTCCATTTAAATTTCACTTCTTGGGATCCCCTGCGTAATAGTGACATTCCTGCCTTGATAGGGGTGAAATGATTAAAAAAGACAGAAAAAAAAAGAAGACAAAAAAGAAAGAAAAATCAGAAACGGAAAATAAAACTAAACAAAAAAGTGAAAGAAAGCGACAAAAAGTAAAGGGAAAAAGATAATAAAATAGTTTGGAAAATTAAATGAAAAAGTGAAAGATCATCTAAAAAATGCAATAAAATGGAAAAAAAAAGGAAAAGGAAAAGAAAGAAAATGAAGGAAAAAAAATAAAGAAAGGAGGAAATGATGCTAGAGATAAAACCGAAAACAACATGAAACAAAATGAATAACTAAATACGAAATAATAGAAAAAAGAAAAAAAATAATAATCCAATATTAACAAAAAAATTAAAAAAAATGCGAAAGAACTGAGCATAAAAATAAAATAAACAGAATTGAAAATCAAAAAAATAAAAGCCAAAAAGTATATAAAGAAAAAAGAAAATGAAAAAAAATGACACAAAATAATTTACAAAAAATATAACGAAAAATAAATAAAAGAAAGACACAAATCGAAAATAACGAATAAACGGCCATGATATACTCTCTTAGAAAACACTGCATCAAATAAACAATTTCCTGAGAATATATTATCTAAAAAACAAAATAATGGATTTTTTTCAAGGTTATGGCAGTCAATAATTGCAATAAATTGAATTTTCACGATCTTTCTTAGGGACTTAAAAATCTGTTGACAATTAATTTGATAGAAAATAAGAATTTTCACCTTTCCAATAGAATATCTGCTGATCTAAGGACTCTTCTATTCATAAACATTGCATTAGAAAACAAGTTAAACATTCTTCGCAAAATAAAGCATTCGTTTAAAAAACGATAAAGATTAAGTATTGTGGATAAAGATTTTATCTTGACATCATGAGAGAAAATAGCCAAAAAAATATAACAGCAAGATCCTAATCGATTTTTGATATTTTCTGGAAAAAACAAAAAGTAAACATCGAACAATGGCATATTTTAAAAAGGAAAGGTAAAACACAGAAAAAGTTATGACGTGCATTTCTGATTAAATTTCTCCTCCAGGTCAACCTGCGATTATGTTTGCCATTGTTGATAACTCTTTCTCGACACAGTGTCAGATTTTATTATACAAGTCAAGGGTTTAGCAATAAGAATTGAATTCAAACAACTGAATTTCGGTAATATTTCATTACGATAAAAGGCACTGCTGGAAATACCGAAAACGCTTCTTTTACATGGAATAGATATTTGAATAATCCGCTACATTTATTGGAAACGGAGAAAAAAACATGCAAATAATGTAAACACACAAGAAATCGGATTAAGACAAGGGTTCCTCACATGATTTATTTCACTTATTCACTGAGGGAATCCTTCAAGTGTGTCGTGAAAATGTCATAGAAAGATTGATGCTAGATCGATACATTAATTTCAACTCATCTTATTAATAAATGTATTCTTTCTTTCCAGGTAAAATTGAATCTGACTACTTAAAGAAGACATCAGACGAAACTAGTAATAAAAATGAAAAAAATTGGTATCGTGGTGTTACCTGGAGAAAAACGCTTTAGCCCCCAGGGACATTCATGATGACATGGTTGCTAGATTAGGGGTGACGTCTTCTGTGACATGATCAAAACCTCACCAAACAGCAATAAAGTTTTGGAGGGTTAAGTTTGTAAAGTTAATTAACTGATATTGGGATACCCCCCCCACCCGAAAAAAAGGCATGTCACGTGAAATTAGATTTGTACTCTAGTGGTCTAAATAGACGGTTTGATTTTAAATTCCAACGTATATCACCTGAACAAGGCCGGAATGTACAACTGCCAAAGTATCGTGAATATTGCAATAAAGATAACTCCAACAGTCTGAATGATGTAGGTAGTGTAGACAGGATTATTTTGCGGGTATGAAAGGTAAGAACAAACTTACAGGCAGAATCCTTGATGTGCAATTGCCGAAACAAAAAGGAAATGTGTATATATATATATATATATATGTTTGTTAAGAATGCAAAATTAATAGTTGTAGTAAGTTGTAAAATAATGTTTCTTGGTGAGTCCTATAATGCTTGAATAAGGAAAAAAATTTCACCATAAGTTCCGTATGTGTCAAAATCTTTCTTGTCTAATGAATCACTTCAATCAAATTTCTCCTGTCTATGGATGAGATATGTTTTTTAAAATAATCAAGTTCAAGAATCTATTTATGGATTTTGAATAAGAAACTGACGATAAGCCGCTAGTATCATTAGCTTGCTAAACTTTACAATATAATGGGGCTTCTAAGCTGCGATGCAATTTATAGAAAAAATCAAAATCAATTGTCTCATTAGAAACAGATGTACGATAAACAATCGATCTCCAAACAAATGTAGCTGGTCTTCTGATATTACCTCATATTGGTTTTATACTTACACTTGAGTTTATAGGTAAACATTGCTGGTGGATATATTTGAGTCCGTGTTTGATGTTTGCCCGTCTTTTGTCTTGAATCTATGAGTAAAGATAAACCGTGTTTCTGGCTGAGTCTATAGATAAACTGTGTTTGTTTTTATACTTGAGCCTATATTTAAATATTGCTCGGTTTTATATTTTAGTCCCTAGTTGAAGATTGCCCGTGTTTAAACTTGGATATATAGGAAAACATTAACAGGTTTTATACGTTAGTCTATATTTGCCGAGGATAATGAGTGCATAAAACGAAGAAATGACCAAACAACTCTGTCAATTTAAATACATTTTTTGTCATTGAGTATTAAGTTTCTTTCAAATTAAAAGAAATGGATTACAGTGATTCTGTGCGAAAAAAAAAAAAAAAAAAAAAACTTCAACCAAAAATAATATGTTATGTCTTCATTACATATAATCAAGGTAACACAATCATGAAATATAATGACGCTGTAGTAAGCATATAACGATCACTACCGGCTAGCTCTCTCCTGATTCCCGCCCTCAGTATATATGCTATTTTCACGAGTTCTAGAGATGAGTTTTCATCTTTACATCACCCGCTTTTTTTTATATGCACTTTCTTTAGTCGATACTTTTTCCAGTAAGGGCCCAGTTCCAAAGTTTCAGTCTGATTACCTTTTCGCTTACCATAGCGTCGTATTTTAATATTAGTTTTAGATATGGGTACTTCAAATGTATCGTAAAGTATGTCCATCTGTGAATTAAATTGTACTGGTTGCTTATTCTATGCATATTTTGATCTCAATTAATTTATGTCTTTACGTTGAAACCCTCCACCTTCCACAATGTACATCGTTACTGCCAATGTGTCGAATAATATTTTTCTTCCTGCTAGTTTTCCTTTCCAGCCTTTAATCTTGTAAATAAGATTATATACGATCTTAAATGATCTGGTGGTTTCAAATTGTTGATTTTATTTTTATTTTTTGGCAGTAATTTGTCGAAAGCAAGCATGAACTCTGCATGTGACGTCATTCGATATATGTTCATAATTTCTTGTAGTGCCCTTTCTTCAGTTCCCAAGTCTTTAGTTTTTCTTAAACACCTTGTGAATGTGTCTCAGTTTGACCATTAGACCTCAGATGATAAATCGGCGTTGTCAAATGATCAACCGCGTAGCATTTGCAGACATTTTTAAACATATTAAAAGTAAATTGAGTTCCATTATCGGATACCAATCTGTCAAATACTCCATACCGTGCAAAAACTTCGCGTAATAATATAATCGATATTCTGGTAATAGGTCGTTTAAACGTTAATATCTCGCGCCATTTTAGAAAACTATTGATCAAAATTAAATAGTATGAACCGTGTAGTGTTCCTTACCCAAGGTTTATCAATGGTCGGTCATGCCTGATAATTTATAGGTGATAATTTTGCTAATAAATTGCAGCCGTTACATTTTCTAACTGTATATTGAATATCTTTATCCAGCGAATAAACTTAGGTTTTCATCAGGGACTTCATTCTCGCTATTATCGGGTGTCCTATGTTTCAAAATCCTTTTTTTTTTGTTTTTTTACTGTTTCCGCCTGCAAAAGTACTCCATCATAAATAGAAAATGTTTGTTATTGTTACCAGGTTTAATATTAGTTTTACTCCATTTCGATTTAACGTCATTCATAGTTTTTTTGAATAAACGTATCCTTTTTTTTAGAATGAAATTTGATATCGCATATCGTGACAGTCAATTCTTTCATAGTGATACACACGAGACTTTTAATTTCGCTTTCACATTCCAGCGAAGCAATCGCAGAATCACCAAAATTTTCTTTACATTTCGATATCAATATCTACGTGTTCAATTTTTTAATTTTTTTTTTGATTATATAAATTCTATCTAAAAATCATTGTTCAATAAAATTGTAGGTCAACGTCGGTTTGCAGTATGCGGAGGAATGACTTTTTTTAGAATCGATTATATTTAATAATGAAAGATGATTAGTTTGCAGTATGAATTTTCTTCCTAATATCATCCTGTGAGAATTCTTTACAGCAAAAATTATTTAAATTAGACTGAAGCATTTTACGTATTAGTCAAAATTCTTGAAGCGTGGGCGACCGCTTTCACTGTACCGTCTTCGAATTTATATATCTCTGCTATACCATATTCGCTGGCTGAGGGTCTAAATGTGTCAGCAATAGCTCCGAAGTTAGTAGTTTTTTAATTCCGCTGGACAATTCCATTTCGTATCCCTCTTGAATAAATTATTCAGAGGTGCTCGAAATTTGTACATATTTGGCACATAATAATTTTTTATTCCGAGAAATGATTTTAGGGTCACAAAATTTATCGGGGAAGGCATATCTTTAATGGCATTTTTCCTAGCAAGATCTGGTATTCAACCTTTTTCGTCAGTTATCTGGCCTAAGTATTTAATCTTATCCATAAAGAATTAAACATTTCTGTTCACTGAGTTTGAAACCGTAATCATGCAGTCTCAGAAATAATTCCTGAATCATTGTTACGTGCTGTATTTCCGTAGGGCTTTTCATAAGCATTACATCTATAGAAGGAACAACAGTGTTTAGTCCAGCCAACAGTGAATTCATTTGTTGCGGATAAATACTTTTACAACAAACGGTAATCTTCTAAACATGCAAAGTCCTTTATTTGTATTAATAGTCAAATACTTCTAACATTACTCATCCACTTCGATTTGAAGATATGCCTCAGACAGGTCAGTTTTTGAAAAGAATTCATTTGCCATTTAATTTGGCAAATATATCCTCTGGGGTTGGTAGGGGGTATACATGTAGTAGGAGGCAGTCATTCAACCAGTCAAACAATCTGCACATAAACGAATGTTATTATTTTCCCAATATTCGAAATATTGTGCTCATATTTCACCATATTTATTCCAATGTTTCGGCCGTTGTACGCTCCGGCCTTCTTCAGGTGGTTGGAATGTAGAACTAAACCCTTTATTTCAATCACTGGGGTAGACTGTTCTAGTTCCACGTACCATGTTTAATGGATGTCAGTTATCAATTATCTCCTGTTAATTGCATTCTCTACGTTCACCACTGCTTTTAGTGTTGAACTCACACTCTTTGGGTCCTGTCACTGGATCTAACCAACGCCTTTATCGACTCGGCCAAGTGACATTTTTTCTAATATGAACCGCTGGCGTGATCCATACTGAATAATCAATTTTTTCAAGAAAACCGCGGATTTCTAACCTATCAAGTTCGGTATTAATAGACTCCAACGAAGGAAAGGTTTTTTTGTTGTAGGCTTAAAAACTTGTGTCACATTTTATTCTAATTTAAAAATGCCTTTGACTTTGTACATTTTCCCAACACTGTGAAAATACTTGTTAAATTATTTTAGTTTACCCTGTGTTTCTTTAACTGTTATTTTTTTTTCCTCGAAGAAGAATTAATTTTCCCACAAATTAAATTAATCGGCCAATTCCATAGTTCAAATAATTCTAGCCAATCTAAACCTAGTAAGTTCGAACTGGAATATTGTAATACGTAAATATCTTCCCTTTTAGTCTTACCCGCAAGAGCGATGTTACGTAATTTTGCCAAAAAATTAATTCCTTTCCCGATAATCCTCTTGCAATTTTTTGTGGGTCTTTTTCACGTTAGTCTTGCCAATTCTGTTCCAAGTTTTTTCGTCAATAAATGTAATATCACATTGAAGTCTTGCCGTAGCGTTATTCGTTGTTGCTTTAACGAATTTTCTATTATTTTTACTTTCCATTGTTTTAGATAGCATTAAATTCAGCAAGTTAATTTGTGTATTTCTTGTGCTTTTCGACTTGCAGTATGTTACTCTTGGTTTTTCAACAATTAAAACATTTTTTTGGTTTTAAATAGTCCATTTTGAAATGAAGCATACCATAGACATAGCATGGGTTATGTTTGCCTTTATTTTTATTTCCGATATATTTCATTTCGTACTACTGTCTTTTGCGCACTACTTGTACTTCAGACTTGCCATTTTGTTTGACTTTCGATGTATCATGCCTTAAATTGGCAATTTTTGGTACACTTCCGTAAATAGACTGTATAGTTAACATTGAATCCTGTTCCAGATTTTTTAAGGATACGAGAGCATATTTCAGCATCGTTGCTTGATGTTAGACCTTTAACGAAGATCTGACATTTAAATGTGACTGCGGATAGTTCAGCCAGTATAAATTTCTAACTCCCACGGTTGACTTTACCATCATATGTGATAAAATCTAATTTTTGTCCCGAGTAAGGTTCATGCATTCCCAACATGTATAAAAAGTGAATTCTTTCCGCTAGAAATTTTTATACGATCAACATTGTTTCGTTTTCTAGAGTATTCGGCAAAATGACATTAAGATATTTTTCATGTTCAGTGGATCACAAATTTCGGAACACTCGTACTTTCTTTTCATCCTTGTCAAACTTCTCTGAAAATATCCTCCTACCTTCTGAAGTACGATAGGAATGTAATGTTTTCTTCGGGAGTTAATAAAATTTACTAATTGAGTGAGCGACTGAGTCTGAGAAAAATGAAACTAGCACATTAGCAGTTCTTTGCTTTTCCAGAATTGCCTTAGTCTGTTCTCGATATTCAATCGGCTCCTGGTGCATTTGTGGTAATAGTTGCTGAATAATTATCTTCAGTTCTTGCATATCGTATTATTTAGTACAAGTAGCACTTAATGAGGAAGAACAAGTTTTTTTTTTTCTGGTAGCATTATGTCATACACCTTTGGTATTTATCGACTTCCGCGTCGCCCTATGTATATACACGAAATCCACAAAATTATTTTCAGGGAATTATGAATTTTCTTATCCAGATATTTATGCTAAGCGAGATAAAAATGTGTGAATTCGAATCCACGTTGAAACTGTTGTGTCTTCATTCCATTGAATGAAGATAACACAATCGTGAAATATAATGTTGCATAGAATCGAGTAGTCTTACGGCATTCTGTATTAAGGATATAAAGCTCACTTCCGGCTATCTCTATCCTGGCGATTCTCGGCGTCAGTATGTATGCCACGTGGACGAGTCCAAGTCATATTATGGAAAGATAAGTTCATCTCCACTACGATTTGTTTCTCTTTCTTTATATTGCAACCGAATCAATTGCATTAGTATAGAAGAAACAGAATGTGTCTACATATGAGAATGGGCGTGCCATGTATTTACGTAGTGTTATGTATATGTGCAATTTCCTATTAACAAGCAGGTAGCAGGTAGCTGTCAAAGAAGCCGTCTTAATACTAATGCTTACTTTGTAAACAAACTCCTTCTGTATGGTTGGTAGTGTTTTCTTAATACCTCTAAGCCTTTTTTGTAATACAGGATATTCGAATGCATATACGAAAATGTGAGTAGTGAGTTCAATCCCCACTAGTTGCCTCATGCTTTTGGCCTTAGAATATCATTTAGGGCACCGCGAGCGGTGTAATGGTTTTGCAAGCTTGTCTCTCTAGAACAATTGTGCCTCATTTAAGCCAAGCTTGGAAAATCCCTGTCAACGTCTATGGAACATTTAATGTAGAAATCTGCATATTTTGTACGCAATATTATGCTTTCAGCTACACAACGTTTGTCCGTTAATATTGTGCTTTTTTTGTAGATATATAGTTTTTTGATCATAAATTGTATTATTGGTACTTTTACTATGAAATGTATTTTTATATAAACACGGTGATTGTTCACTTATAGACTGAAGTATAAAAACTGTTAATGATGACTCACATACATATATATATATATATAAACATAGGTAACCTTAATCTAAGAACTCAACTATAGACACAACCAAAAATTAGCTATAGCTTCAAGTATAAACATGGCCAGATTTTACATATATCCTAAAGTATACATCCTGTCAATATTTGACTATGGCTATAAATATAAACACGTCCAAAGTTCACATACATACAAAGCTTACCTATGGACTGCAGAATAAACGAGATCAATATTTACTTACAGTTTCAATCATAAGCTCAGTCAATCTTCAACTATATATCCAAATATTAAGTGAACCAATCTTTACCTATTGTCTCAAGTACAAACTTTACTAATGTCTACCTACAGACTAAAGTAAAAACATGGCCATGTTCACCTAGAAACTCAACTATAAATTCTAACAATGTTTATATATGGCCTCAAATATACGGACGACCAATGTACACCTATGGGCTCAGGTATAAACAAATATATTTGTATCTAGAGTCTCAAGTATAAATAGAGTCAATGTTTACGAACCGATTAAAATATGAACATGGATTTTCTTCAAATACGGTCTCAAAATATAAGCACCAATGTATAAACGACCAATGTGTAATCACGGTCATACGTTAGCTATAGCCTCAATCATAGGGTCAGTTAATATTTACATTTATATACAAGTCTAAACAAAGTTTTCTTATAACCTCAGGCATGAACAAAGCTAGACTTTACCTATAGACTCAAGTATAACCACTGTTAATATTTACCTGTATATGCAAGTCTAAACAATGTTTTCTTATAGCATCAGGTATGAACACGGCCACAGTTTACCTATAGACTCAAGTATAAACACTGTTAATATTCACCTGTATATATAAGTCTAAGCAAGGTTTTCTTATAGCCTCAAGTATGAACGCTGTCACACTTTACCTACAGACTCAAGGATAAACCGACTTCATGTTTATCTATAGATGCACGTCTAAACACTGGTGAAATTTTATGCACAGAGCAAAATATAAACACGTGCAATCTTTATACTTAAACTCCTGTATAAACATAGATACAGTTTATCTATAGATTCATGTATAAACATAGTTAATTACAGATCCAAGTCTAAACACAGACTATATTTAACTATGGACTAAAATATAAACACGAGCAATATTTACCTATAGATTTAAGAATAAAAAGACAGCTATTTATCTATAGACTCAAGTTTAAACGCGATCAATCGTTATCTAATATTTCAAATATAGAATTAAAAAGTTATTTCAAAATAAAATGTTCACATATTTTATAGGCCACCAAGCGATTTAAACTGAGACCTTTACTGGATTATGCAGCATAATCCAATGCATGGTTAAAGAATTATTAGTTGTATGCATTATCAACAGTAATAAAAGGAATAAAATTCCGTCTTCACTGAAAGAATTTATCTTCCAGATCTAGCCAGTACTCAATTTTTGACAAGTAGTGTAGATTTGGTGCAAAACAAAATTGAACCGACGTGAAATCTTGACCATATTAATCAATGCTATCACTGGTGCAAGTACTATAATCAAGATATCTACAGTTACTCTTCAACAAGCATCGTTTTTATGATGCCTACCATTACGGCCATCACCAATAAGCACCGCGACTACAGCGACGATAGAAATCGAAGCCACTAACTTTTACCTCGAGCTTAATTAGGCAAAAGTCGAAAAAATCAATAGGCATGGCGGATGGATGTTATGGTGAGTAATGAAAATGATGAGGGTGAAGAAAATCAGCAGGTGTAAAGAAAAGGAGGCCACGGTCAGACCGGCTTCTGCAACAATATCCACTTTATACTGCACAGGTTTGATATCTGATCACCATGTCTTCCATGACTCTTGATCGAACGCAGCAAGGTTAGATATGACGACAATGCGCGCATGCCTGTAAATGTGCGCAGGAATGTATGTGTACGCATGCGCGTACAAGTGTTTAACGTGTGTACCAAAATGAGATAGAAAATGTGCATATAAAAGAGAATGAAGAAGTAAAAGAAATATATAGAAACTGATCTATTGTTTGCTCACTGAAACTTGAGCGTTTAACTATTTGATTTTGTTACCATATTTGATGTTATTTAGCCACGGTTGTACTATGTCATGAATTATGCAGCTACCACCAAATAAAATCCATATATATTACATTATTACGAAAATCAAATTCATCGCAACTGCAAAAAATACGAAACGGCAATAAAAAGATCATACATCCTCTCGTAAAAATAAAAGCATCTTTCTGCTCAAAATATTCAAAAGTAGCAACTTCGTTATTAATATATATATATATATATATATATATATATATATATATATGTAGGTGTGTATATGTGTATGTGTGTGTGCGTGTGTCCAAATAATGAGAAAGAACAGTGAGATTAAGAATCCACAGTTCTTTAGCATTTACTTTTTAAAAAGTAATCGATACAACGTGGAGCATAATATTTTAATAATATTTTTATTTATTTGTCTTTTGATTGGGCAGACAGGACAAACCTATATCATATTTTAAACTTGTTTCCCCCTCCTTCTTAAAGTCTTCAAAAAAATACCATTCAAAAGTAAACCATTTTCATCAAGAGTTACCTAACACCGCTTGATAAAGGAACAAATTTAAAGATCCGAAAGATAGAAATTTCCGCGTCGCGATGTAAAATATATATATGTGTGTGTGTGTGTATATATATATATATATATATATATATATATATATATATATATATATATATATATATATATATATATATATATATATATATATATATCCTACATTTCCAACCCCTATGTGAGTTCAATATTGTATGAATATACTTGACCCCTCGGAGAATGGTGCCCTGTAAATAAAAGAAATTCTCTAACATGGGATATTCCACAACAACAGTAACACGTGTACTCAAGTACAACATATCTGATCATAGCGACATCAGACTATACATTAATAAGCAGCAAATAGTAATAGTAATATTAGACAGTTTAGCATAAGAAAAACTAAAATAAAAGCAATATCAAATAGTAAAGAAACAGTCTTATGATCGATGAAGCAATGCTTATACAAATAAAAGAACAACTAGCAATAAATAAAGCCAATTATAGCATAAGAACATCATGCCTCGTTTAAGTCACAACTAAGAAACTCACCGAGGCTCTATACCTACCCTAATGATAACTGAAGTAAGCGGAAAGCTTGGACCATATTTCATTCTTTTTTCTTCTAATATAAATTTTGGACAATTTCTGACGAAATATTCTTCTTAAGTGGGAAGGAAGGATCAGATTTTGGAGAAGTGGGTGATTAAAATTAATCGCTACCAAATATCTGTCGTTTTTAATAGCATATGCCAATTTGCGTTAAAAAACCTTTGCTTCCAGCATACACATAATACATACACACACACACACACACACAGACATACAAAGATATATATTCATATATATATAAGACATGAAAAACTTGGTAATCCGTATCCGTATGGGTAGTCCCAAGGAGGATGACGGATTACTAATCTTTTCATAACTTAACTATTAGCACCTTATAAAATAACTTGAGCTCTCATTGGGTCACCTCCAATCAGATTCCCGTAAGGATCCACACTTCCAACTTATAATGGATAAATTTACACCGGGTTACTCACACAAAAACTTTTCTTATCCTTATGTTGATCCATCAAAAGTGCGAATTTTTATTTCATTTTTCGATTCAACTTTTAGAAGTGCTATCTGATGATCCAGCGTCCTTTAAAAGGGCTCTGATTAAATAAATTATTATACTGTGGTCTGTTTTTCTTTAATATATATATATATATATATATATATATATATATATATATTAGTGAACATTGAAGTCAACACATAGAGGGGGAAGGCTGTTTCATGCTAGATGCAATCGTGACCTGACGATTGCGTCCAGCATGAAACAGACTGTCGCCTCTAAGTGTTGACTTCAATGTTCACTTTTATATTTACACACGCTCTATCTCTGATATTGAGCACTTTATCCCGTAAATATAGCACACCTAAGGACTAAATTTCTTATATACACACACACACACACACACACAGACATATATATATATATATATATATATATATATATATATATATATATATATATATATATAGATAAATAGATAGATAGATAGATAGATGGATGGATATACGAATTGTGCTGCTAATCATGTATTTGTAAAAAGCAATATATATTTACGATTAATATTTGAATATATTTTGAATATAAGTATATATATATATATATATATATATATATATATATATATATATATATATATATCAGTATGAATATAATTAAAAAAGAATATATTAAGCCACTTATATCAAACATCCATATATAAAAATGATGGTTACTGGAGTTCCTACATTATTGAATACTTATAAAAATGATTACAAAAACGTTATTTTCCGTTGCTATCACGTGACTTGCTGCGTCAAGCTGTATTTGTGTGAGACACATCAAATCAATAATGATAAAACAGATATATTGATGTCTTATGTGATTCGAAAATTTCGGACAACATATCTTGAACAATTTCAACTCAGATAACTGCATTTGGGAAAGTATTCTCTAAAATTAGAAAATATAATTAAATTCATTCGACATAGAATGAGTATAATTTTAATAATACGCTTCTCTCTCTCTCTGTCTCTCTATGTCTCTCACCATATATATATATATTGTTTTCTCTGTTCAGGTACTCATGTTCCGCATCTCAAGTCTCTGAACAAGATCCAAAGAAGAATCTGCAATGTGATCGATCCTAACTTGGCATCTCGACTTCAGACTCTTTCTCACCCACGTGACACTCGTTCCATCTCTCTTTTTTTAAAAGAAAAAAAAACAACAAAAAACAAAAAAATATGATGGACGAAGAAATAGCTTTAATTATCTTCCCAGAAGAAAACAAACTATTAAATAAGCGACCTAAGCAAATTTTCCATTTTTTTATAATGCGTTACTAAAACCTCAAAAACCGAAGTGAATAATGAAATATGTAAAATAAAAAACGAAATAAAAAATAAATAAAATAAATTAACCCAAATAAATAAACAATAAACGCCTAAATAAACGCCAGAATGGATAACCCACAATGCTCCAGTGGCTTGTATATATAAATAGTCGAGAAAAATTAAAAAAAACTAGCGGCCTGATTGCGTCTAGCATGAAACAACCCGTGGCCTCTAAGTGTTAACTTCAATGTTCACTTTTATATTTGTATTTACATCCGCTCTATCTCTGATATTGAGCCCTTTATCCCATAAATATAACACACATTAAGACTATATTTCTTATATATATATATATATATATATATATATATATATATATATATATATATATATATATATATATTCCAATGTATCATTCATACAAAAAGAAAATTAGTGAAGTTAATGAAATAAAATGGCGAAATCATTTAATGACATAAAATATTAGTAAAGTTATTGATATAAAATTCGACATTTTATATCATTAGGTTTACTAATTTACATTCTGTATGAATGATTCATTGTAATATAAATTAAATTGCATCACATATTTGAAATATAACGATGCACCAACACAATAAAAATAACGTTTAAAGTGATGAAAATCTGACGGATTAATAAAAAATACATCATTAAAAGGTCCTCAGGTTACGACAGATTCGAGTTACGTCGTTTTGTAGGTACGGTGCCATCACCCATAATATCCATTGGCATGCGGAACAATATGAGGAAGACGGCGTTGTTTTTTCACTAGCTGTACGGCCTATCGGATTGAGATACATTCGGTATCTTTCGATTGTGTCGTTTTCTTATATATATATATATATATATATATATATATATATATATATATATATATATATATATATATCCAAGTGTAAAAAAAATGGAGGGTAAGATTTCAGTGTTCAAAACATTGATTCAAACGAGAGCTGTGTGTGTGTGTGTGTGTGTGTGTGTGTGTGTGTGTGTGTGTTTGTAAAACGTATAAATGTAGACATCACGTCGTAGACATCTAATCAGAGTTCTGAAGAATTTCGAAACTATTTCTTCCGCAGCCCATGATGCTGAATATCTAATTCAAACCCCTTGGTTTCCGACGTATTTTCCAAAAATAAAGACAAGACCATAATTCATTATAATCCTATCTCATCGTGAAATTTTCAATGCTGCCTAACTTCTCCGTTATTTCTTGCTCTAAGGCCACTATGGCAAACAATCCACTGATAATCATGTTTCTCTCCGTTACGAATTTTCTATAAGTTTTTGCTTTGAAACATTAAGAGTGCCCAGTCATAAATTTTTCATAGTTTCAAAATGTCCTCCATTTAATCTAGATGTCTCCATCATTTTCCCAAGACCATTCGTTGATACCAGGTCGTTTCATGCTGTCATTCAACTTGCCTTTGTACTTAAGAAGTGGAAGACACGTACATAACACGAAGAATTTGATGTGTCAGAAAGAATAAGCTTTGTCTTGAAATCCTTCTGCTACACACCCTAATTATGTGACCAAACACCTGAGCTCAAATTTAATTAGAATGAAAGCATATATATGTGTTTTTATGCGTGAGTGTCTCTGTGTGTGTGCATTCTTTTTTGCACGTGTGCCAAATCTTACCAACTATGGTAGTTCAACCCTTCAAATGTATTGAAAGATCTTTATTGCTATGAGAAACAAGAAATAATTTTACATTTTATATACACCTTTACGCAAGCAATTTCTAGATGTATAGAGAAGTATAGACCAAATTGTTTATTCAGAACATAGAAGATTATCATTATGTATCTCCACGTAACGATATTTTGTTCAAATAAAACTTTACCTATTTGCTTTGATTTTGTGTCGTTGACATAAACGCACTTATTAATACACAATAAAATCCCAAATTATCTCATATGGGCAATAAGCTTATTAACCGACAAAAAAATAAAATTCGTCAGTCTTATTCAACCCCGGTATAGATTGAGTTCGTGTCGGAATTAGAAATTTAACTGTGTTAAGTTACAAAAATAAAGGTCAAAAACCAATATAGATTTTATCCATTTCAATGTTTCAGTCAGATGAAAGGCACGAGTCAGTGGTCATATGACGGTGAAAATTATTAATCTTAAAGGGAAGAGGTTTTATAAAGTTAAACCCGGATATTAACCATATGAAATTAAATTAGGATTATATGAAGAATGAAATGTTAACTTAAAACCAAAAAACGAATAAAAAGAAGGTTAAAAAACCTAAAATCTATAACGTTATATTTAAAAATACATAACCATACATAAAAGTACTATTTTGAAGACAAGTTATTTTTAAAATTAATATATATTTAAAAATAAGTAATATTTAAATAATTTATATTAAAAATAACTAAAATTATATTTAAAAACACCAGAATGCTCTTTCTAAGAAATGTTGAATATTGTGGGAATTAAAGGAGAAAGTTTTAAACCCACAGATAGTTTGAAATTTTAAACCCACAGATAGTTTGAAAGATTATAGGTTCCCCACATACTCTTAATAATCTTAGAGAGTGGTGCAACTTATATATAGCAGAACAAATTAGAACAATAAAATACAATAAAAGCCAACAATTGAATCAGAGGAATGAATTAGTTAGTAAATGTCGACATAAAAACAAAATTAGATAATATAGGTTTTACTTTATTAGCTACTATAGTAACACTTCAAATGTCGAATCTATAACTAATTCTCATTTAGATATTTCCATCTTAAGATTATATTAATTATAAGTTATAATTGTCCCGTGTTCTAAGAACTCTTTTTTCTTTTATAACTTACTTCATTTTATCTGTACATTTTGGCGTGGTTTTTGAATATAAATTCATATTTTAAGTATAACATTATATTTTAATTTTAACTTCTTTTAAAATATAAATTTTCTATAAAGATATGTTTTCTTTATATTATTGAGTTCATTATATTTTTATTTTAAAATATATAAATTATTTGATCATATTTTTTATTTATATATATATATTTATTCTTTAATAAAACCTAGTGATTTCATATTAAATATAACTTATTTTTAAATATAGTTTTAGACATTTTTAATTCCGACACGAACTCCGTCTATAGCGGGTTTGTATAAGACATTTAAAATAAGCTTATTCCGCATATGAGTTGATTTTCGATATTAATGTGTATTAATTATATGCTTTGTAATAACAAATATACTAAGCTCTTTTCATGGATCAGTTTTAATATTTAATATTACTAGGATCCACTTGGATATATTTATTACCTGTACTATATATATATATATATATATATATATATATATATATATATATATATATATATATATATTTTTATATATTAATAATAATAAATTTTGTTTCTATTTTAATAATAAATATACATGTTTTTCATCGGTAGACCTGAGATCTATAGAGGCAAACGGAGCTTTGGTAAAATTTAAGTTTGTTCATATCTATCTATCTATCTATCTATCTATGTATCTATCTATCTATCTATCTATCTACTGATATTTCTACTCTAATATAATTATAAGTTAGTCGATCAATTCTGTTATTTAAGCACAAACACATAAATATAATATATATATATATATATATATATATATATATATATATATATATATAGATAGATAGATAGATAGATAGATACACAGACACGCAGACACACACATACAAACACAGACACACACACACACATATATATATATATATATACATATAGGGTGTCACCTAAAATTTGACATCCTTTCGCGGATCAACAATTTTGACAATTCTTGATGAAGTAATATGAAATGTTCAAATAAATATGTAGAATCAAATCAAAATTTTATATTTAATGGAAGAGGAGAGTAGGTGCTTATCACAGTGAGAATCTACCAGAGAGATGAATCGGCGGGGTAGAGATGTAGACAGTTTTCTGATGAAATGACCGCCGCGATTACCGGATTTGTCCCCGTGTGATTTCTTTTTATGGGGATATGTGAAACGGCTGGCCTATGTACCCACTCTTCCTGCTAGCATTGATGAACTCAAATAGAGAATCACTTCCGTACTGGACAATATTACTGGAGACATGCTGTAGCGTTTACGGCAAGAGCTTAACTACGGATTCGACGTGTGCCGTGTAATAGGCGGTGCATATACTGAACACTTATGAAATCGTTCACATAATAAACTTTTGATGTTCAATACCTAAACTACTCAAATTCATTGCGCTAGACTAAGTAGTTTTAAAATAATCGCTTTAAAATAATGTCAATGTTTTGGGACACCTCATATATATATATATATATATATATATATATATATATTCTAACCATTCTGCTCCCTTGAAATTATTTAATTCGTTATTACCCCTGAATATGGCGTTCTTACATATCATCTGTTTCTTAAAATTTTATCGTAAGTGTTTAACTAGCTATTTTTATTACATATATATCCATATATTACATATATATATATATAAGTCTGACTTGGAGGCGAAGGCAACACCAGATTGGTGTGGCTGTTTCTCAGTCTTGCAAGCTTATAAAAAGACGTAACCCCTTTTTTCTTCCCTAAGCTGAGAATTACCTCCCAGACGTGTTTCAATAAT
>OZ010605.1:3759500-3764500 GCA_963932145.1 Acanthosepion lycidas
ATTCGTTCCATCTCAGGTCAGCAGACAATGTGAGACCGAGAAGTGGCAAAGAGATGCTCTCGTGGAGTTGAGCGTCAGACATTCTAATGGGAGGCAGGGATAGTTCTCTTTGGTGAGTAATAGACAGCAGTTTCGTTTGGATTACCTTGACATCCTTAAATGTTAGTTGCTTAAACCACTAGGCTATAGGAAAATAGCCGGACATGGTTGATTATGATTCTCTATATCTTCCTGTATATTGCAGCTCTTAGCAATGTTTATCGTTTGCCTATCTCTATTGTTACGACAACTATTTATACAAACTCTTTAGAGAGATCATTCGATGCTTTCTTGTTTCCATCCTGGGAGTATTAAATTTTCCAACCCTTCTTTCCTCATTATGGGCTCTAGATATTCTCAACTCTCTCTTTCTGATGTTTATTATAAGTGTCAGTTTTATTTTTCCAGTTTCTCTCAAATTCATTCGTTGCTCACATGTTCAGTCCATATTATCCTCTGCATCTTTCTGTAAAACCATAATTCGGTTGATTTAAAAGCTTTTCATCTATAATGAGATCGTCCTTTATTTGTGGAAGGTAGTATTGGAGTTCTTGCAACTAATGTCGGTCGTCCTTAATAAACAAAACGAAGATTTGATTAGAAAATGGCTGTCTAATGTTTATTGATACAGGTAGGTACAAAAAGCGGAGGTATAGAGAATGTTCTGCCTCAAATCAGCCTTACGTTGACTGAGGCTGGTTGAACCTCCCTTTCGTTGGTTTATCGAGAAGTCGCATTGTCCTTGATTTCCTTGACGTCCTGAAATCTTAGTTTAGTTGCTTAAACTACTAGTCTACAGGAAAATAACCGGACATGGTTGATGATTCTCTACATCTTTCTGTATCATGCATCTCTTAACAATGTTTGTTTATGCCTATCACTATTGTTCCGACAATTATTTATACAAACTTCATAGATAGATTATTCGATGCTTTCTCTTCTCTATCCTGCGAGTATTAAATTTTCCAAGCACTCTTTTCTCATTAGGAGCTCTATTTAGTTGATTAAACTACAGGAAAATACCTTTCAGTGGTGCCTATGCATACAATTTCGTTGGGAAGTGACAAGAGAACGTTCATCTTCTTTCTGGAATTGGGATCAGAAAATCCGCAGGTAACCGGCTACCTTTTTGCATTATTGGAAAATGAAATTCTTTAATATTAATTTTATTTATTAGTTTTATTTATAGTTCATTTATATATTTGAAGGATGGATTCAGGCGAGAAAAACCTTCTGGCACGACACAGAGAACCAATTTTCCTTGGAGTAGATGAAGCTAATTATTCAATGTATTTGTTCCACCTCATGTCAGCGGACATCATGATATTATATATATATATATATATATATATATATATATATATATATATATATATATATATATATATATATATATATATCGCCCCATACAAGGCAGTAAAGCACCTAAGACACAAGAAGTTACTGAGTATGAAACCCGTCTATTTTTCGAAATCATGCCCGTTACACTAATATCATCTCCATTTGAAATTCCACAATAAATACAATAGCCATTAATTTTATTTAAAGATTACTAAACTACTGACTAATAATAGGAATTAATGTAAGCTAAAGTCCCAAAATATAACTGATATTGACCACAACCTTCTTCTATTTGCCGTGTGCCATCGAGAAATTTGAGATCATAATTTTTCACAATTCCAGTCTTGAATCAATAGCTCCATTTACCGCAAGGTGAAGTGGCTTTCCGTGTTGTGCCAGAAAGTTTTTCTCGTCTTAGTACATCCTTCAAATCTATACATCAACCATCCGTCCTTACATCGAATATTGCTGTCATATATTGTCAGGTGCTCCCGCTGTACGTCTCGAGGTCAAAATCCAAAGACAAGATGATAGGTCCTGGTCTAGAATCTAGTCTACAATCTCTGTCCCACAGACGTTCCGTGGCCTCCCTCTGTGTCTTCTAGGAGTATTTTCACGGCAACTTTTCCGACGAACTACTACCCTGGTTTCTGGATTATATAAGTGTAAGCGAGCTACCAGGCTTTCATCTCGGTCACACCCTTTCACTGTCAAAACGGTTAAATGTAACCGTCACTTCTACTCAAACAATATCTTCTCCCACACTTCCTGTCTGTGGAACTCCCTTCCGCTTACTTGTTTGCTCGATAATTATAATCTTCAACTATTCAAGTATAATCTAAATTGACATCTGACATCCAGAGTTTTTTCCCCATCATTCTCTCTATCCTTTCCTCAAACAAGCCTCTTTACTCTTGCTCTCAATCCTCTGTAACCCTTTGCGTACTAGTGACACTCCCGACTTGCTTGGAGTCAATTGCCTTAAAAAAAGCGTCTTTTTGCGTCTTTCCCAAAACCTGTTCCATTATTTATCCACTCAAGCTCGTCAGGTACGTTGGTAATCTTATTTTCCTTATGTCCTGTGACCATCAAATTTTCCAAGATGTATTTCCTCGCTATGTGACCAAGAAATTCTGTCTCTTCCTGATTTTATGCATCAATGTATTTCTTGTTGTCATTGTCTCTAGAACTGCCTCGTTGCTCATATGTTCAGCACATGTTATTCTCAATATCGTTCTGTATAATTGTTATGGTCCGGCTCCTTGTACCACGGTGATAGTCCAAGGAAATTTCAGAGGGAAATTAACTGATAACTGACATCCATTAAACATGGCACGTGGAATTAGAACAGTCTACGAACAGTGAGCGAAATAAAGGGTTCAGTTCGACATTCCAACCACCTCTTATATATAAATGGCGACAGATGAGGACGATAATCCGAATAATGTAAAAATTGGACTCTTCAGTAATCGACATAGCTGCTCACACAAGGACTAAATTTTACCTAATGAAGGTGCTATCATTATTTCGTGTGATAAATGGATGCCTACTGGTACTGGTAAAATATCCTTTATCCGAAATTCCAAAATCCGAAAACATCGAAAATACAAAGATTTTTCAGGTTCTTATATACCTTCCCACAAATACCCATTCGCGATCGTCAAAATAACAGCTTCGTCCGTGGATTACTTACCAGGTGTTTAGTGCTCCGTATAAATATTTTTCAAATTGTGCAAAAGGTCTGCATTTATATATTTTTTGTAAATCGTGATCATGTATTTTTGTACACGTACAGAAAGTACAAATTTTATTTTTCCGTGAAATCTTAATTTCAGCACTTAAAAATCCGAGTGAGCATATCTTTATGTACACATGATGTATTAAATTTGATATAAACTACTTTCAAGATATATATTATTTATATAAAACTACCTTCAGGGTATTTGTATAAGCTGTGTTATGAAACGTAAAGGGATATCGTGTTTATGCTTGGATTCCATTCTCAAGCAGCCCTTTTTATAGATGGTATATACAAATTAAATAGCCTGTATAACAAAACACAAAAACCCAAGTTCTTCTGCTCCAAAGAATTTCGGATGAAACATTCTCGACCTGTATTTTAAATGAGCAGTGAAAAGTTATTATACAATAAATAATTAACACTAAAATAAATATTTATCTTTTCACTTGTTAATTTTTCCCATTCTAACAATTCCTAGAGCCTTTAAAACATTTTAAAAAAGTTTTGTACGAAAATTATTCCTAACTCAAGGCCAACGCCATCGAATGTGATTTTTATAATAATAATAATAATAATAATAATAATAATAATAATAATAATAATAATAATAATGGCCACTAGTAGACAGGTGTCCACGGATAACTGTCTACTAGGGCAGCTAGCCAATCCCTGTTGCAGGCGGCTGATCAGGCCATTTGTGTTATTTCAACTCCTCCAGTGGTTTATACTGCAACTATGCTGTGCTGACTTTAGTTACAGTTTCTGGAAGAGTTGGTTATCTTGCGTGGTGAGCAGTCTAAAGATGGCCAAAACGCTCAAAGCCACGATCATGACACGTGATTTATTATTTCATGTTAGCAGAATCATAAATGTCTTCCCAGTAGTTTCGTCTAACCATTTACAATTCACAAGGCGTGAGTCAATGTGTGGTGTAGTTTTTAGACACCTTCCAAAAGTGCCTCACGCTACCTCCGCCAGACCGATAACCTCAAGAAGCCACCTTTCTGACAAATCGACCATGGAGAGATTCGAACCTGGGTGTCATGGCCAGATGTTTCGTAGGCGTTAATTTCATTCGACATGTTTTTTTATAAAGTTTAGTTACACTACTTATAAATATCAGATAATAATTTCAGATAATTTATAAATCAAAATCGAAACATTGGAGAGGAAAAAAATAGTTGATATTTTAAGAGAATTTCAAAGAAATTATTTAGATATTTGTACATGTAATATTTGAGTATGTGCCATTTTATTCTACTATCTTTAGAAATTGTTAAGGCAGCTTCCTGATTCCATCCAGAGTTTGGCATCTTTCTGGGAGATGTACTATTTTTTTACAAGCTTCCAGTGAGCTGAAGCTGTTCCCATTAAGATAATTGTGTAGGGACAAAAATAACTGGTAATCCGAAAGCACAAGGTCTCGTACGCTATCCCAGCTAAGTTGTACTAATTTCTGCTAAGTCTTAAAATAGACGTGACGTTTCTCATTGTCCTAATGGAAGACGACATTCTTCCGATTGGCGAATTTTCGACACAGTTCATCGACTGCTGTTCTTAATCGCACCAATTTGGAAGATTTCTTGCCTAAATCCAAGAAAACTGAAGGAAATACACCTCAATGTCTTCAAATTTGACATTTGATTCAAAATATCTAAGATTCCCAATCTACATATGAATCGAATAGATATATTAGAAATTTCACTTTTAAAAACATGTGTACATGTCATATATTTCAGTCAAGTGTAAAACAGAATCACGTGTTCAAATGTCACCTATTAAAAAACGTTATGAACATTTGTTAAAATATAGATTTACTTTAACAATATATCATTGGGGGAGAGAGCAAATCTCTAAGTCATGAGAAAATAAATTCACT
>OZ010605.1:3767000-3785693 GCA_963932145.1 Acanthosepion lycidas
AGTCGATAAGAAATATATTTTCCATTTGTCTTACTTTTATCCAAATTTTCTTCACAATTATTCTGAGAAATTTATCACATACTCACACGCATATATATATATATATATATATATATATATATATATATATATATATATATATATATATATATATATATAAACGACATCCTGCGAAAAAAAAAAAACGCCAAAATAGATTACCCACAATACACCACTGACCCTATATATAAATAGCCGAGAAAAAAAAAAACACACGTGGCCTAACGATTGCGTTTAGCATGAAAGAGCTTGCCGCCTCTAAGTGTTGACTGTAATGTTCACTTTTATATTTGCACACGCTCTATCTCTGATATTGAGCGTGTTATCCCATAAATATAGCACACCTTAAGACTATATTTCTTCATATATATATATATATATATATATATATATATATATATATATATATATATATATATGCTATTTCATTGCTAAATTTTTGTACACAAACTCTTACACACATGTACGCAGTCAATATATAGAACAATGATTCTGAAATATATTCGCAATCAATATGCATATTAAACAAACTAGACAATTGCCAATTCTCTGTGATTCATTGCGAAATCTCTTCCATCTTTTTAACACGATATAACGCTAAGCTATGGACCCGTAAGTAATTCTTAAGTTCAGCTTCTCTTTTACAACCCCCCGCTTACACACGTGGTAAGCATTAACTATGCCTGTGTTATCTATGTTGGAATCTTGCCTGTCCATGAGTACAATCATAGCATGTTTGATTCACACAGCATACACACCATGTCATAAGTTACACACAAGTAACCTGCAGGTCTTCTGGTTGGGTTACATTCAACGGAGTTTGGATCTACCCTAAGTGGTGTTGTCGCACTGGCTAAACCAGCCACCGAGAGGATGAGTTTTACACAAATACTGCTAGTGTGTTGCTATCTAGAGCAAGTTTTGCAGTCTTCATTATTAACGCCAAGTTTTTTTATGTTACATTTAAATACATCCGACAACGTTTTTTGGCTTTTCACCGGGTCGATTTCCTCACTACAAAAAATGTCTTTTGTTCAATGTGCCATCCTCCATACTGGCCAGCGAATTTGTTTACAGCTAAGTATGTTTCTCTAGACAACAGATCAAAATACATTCATGGAATACACACATCATAACCAATACTCGCTAATAACACATATAAAGACAACATAAAGCAAACATATACATATAAAAAACCCAACATATGCATACGCATATAATCATATAGCTTCGTATGAATGTTTATAAATGCATGTATTTTAAATTAAATTCTCCATGGTACTTTAAATTTTATGCGATGTGTTTACAGGTGATCAAAATCTTTTTTTAATTCATCATATCATGACCTTATTATTTCAAAATATGTTTTACCTTCAAACTTTGATTTCTTGGTCATTTTCATTTTCTTCTGTTCTTCGTCTTTTTATTATTATTATTCTTTTATTTGCAGAAGAAAAACGCTCAACCTTTCATCATTTGGGGTCATGAAGAAAATTCTTTGTAACAAAATGTAATTGCGGGGAAAAAAATCATTCACAGAATGTGTTTTTTGGGGGGAGGGGAAGTATTCTTGTCCAATTATACGATTTTCCTATTAGTGTCATCACCATTCATCATCATTATCATCATCGTCGTCGACGTCGTCATTGTCGTTGTCACCAGCTCCACCAAAACAAAAACAACACACCATCAACATCTACATCATCAGCACATTCATCATCCCTACGAACAAGCACCACAATCATCGTCAGCTACATCACGTTTAGCATACTTATTGTATTTTCTTACATGTACCTATAATTTAAATAAAAATTACGGAAATTAGAAATTACTTGTGAATGGGATTAACATTTGAGGGACAAATTACCTCATTTCCTATAAGTTATTATATTTGATTATATATTTGATTATTAGGTTTCCGATTAGCGCGTATCTTCTAATGTGTTCATTAGCCGTACTAATCGAGGGATATATATATATATATATATATATATATATATATATATATATATATATATATATATATATATATTGTGTGTGTGTGTGTGTGTGTGTAGAAGGCGGTGGCGTAGTGGTTTTCGGCTCAAAGTGCTGAGTTCGAATTCCATTCCATTCCATTCGCTTAAGGGTTAATAACCTTGGGAAAGGTATGAATCCTATACTTCTTGCTCCAGAGATGAGTAACTAGTAGGGCAGACTGGGTTCTATAGCCTTGGATGGCAACTGGTCTAGCAACAGGACAACTCTGAATTCAAAACCTGCAGAAGATTTATTGGGTCCCTGTATGTGTGTGTGTGTGTGTGTATATATATATATATATGTGTGTGTGTGTGTGTGTGCATGCGTGCGTGAATGCGTGTTGGGGGTCGCGTGCATTCGGCTCCGTTGTTTGCGCTTGTTGGACTTCGACCAAATGTGTCAACATTCAATATTTATATATATATATATATATATATATATATATATATATATATATATATATCAAATCTACCAAAATATTTCGTCGTGCCTGATTTTCTTACTTGAGTTCAACTGGGTACATGCCTTAAAATATTTACCAAAATATATTTTGTTG
The DNA here is from genome assembly GCA_963932145.1 of Acanthosepion lycidas. Classification (NCBI taxonomy): domain Eukaryota; kingdom Metazoa; phylum Mollusca; class Cephalopoda; order Sepiida; family Sepiidae; genus Acanthosepion; species Acanthosepion lycidas. Next base: position 3,769,615 of record OZ010605.1, read on the forward strand.
ATATTGTTCATAATAAAGAAGAAACAGAGAAGAAAAAAAGAAAAAATATCAAAGAAAGAAAATAAGTAAAAAAAAAAAGAATTAAATAAAATTATCTTGACAACATAGATTGAGCTCTATCTGAGCTGAATACATTAACTAGGTAACGTATTTCTTCCTTTAATTTATTAAACAAACTTTAAAAATCTCTAATCACTTGTATGTCCTGTTTTTCAAAGAACACAGTTTTATTTCCTCTTATTGCTTAGAAATGACCATTTTAAATAATTTCTTCCGTAGATCATAATGTTTTTTTATCAAAATGTATCAATCGAAAACGGACAGATTTTATTTATCCCGACCTAAAATCGGCGAAATTCAAAGAAAAAGTTGCAGCATTAACTCTTTGACTAGAGGTGACTGGGGTATTGTTGAGGAAATATGATATCAGTGAACAGTCAAAAGTACTCATAAATGTAAAATTCACAAACAGAGATATAATAAAACTCAATAGCACATAAACATATAGACACAACCTAGACAGATATACGAGTTATTTAAATTAAAAAAAAATTATAAATAAATAAATACAAACTAAAAAATCACATTTGGCTAGAGACTTGTAAAAATTATATATTTTAGTTAGAGGAATGGGACCAATTCAGTATCTATGTTATGAACCCGACAAATATTGAAAATCCCGAGTAGACATACATACGCATGGATACACGCACTCACACACGCACCCCCAACACACGCACCCCCAACACACGCGCCCCTGTGTGTGCGCACGAGTACGTGTGTGCATGTGTGTGCGTGCGTGATAAAGAATACTTAGGAAACATTTAACAATCTAACATGTTTCACTTTTATTAAAGCTTCATCAGAGAATGTGATATGTAGGAAAAGAATAAAGAAATTCTGGTATTTTTATTTTTGTCTTGCTTATTGGTTAGTCAGGTTTCACGTGCAATCGACTTGTTAAAAAACGTTAGTATATTTATGCCATTCCGAATTCAAGGAAAGACATCGCATGCTTAGAATCTCTTTTAAGACAACGCATTCCAAGCACCACTGAAAAACCGTAAATATTGCCTTTTGAATGTCAGTGTATATATAATTTTATTTTGTCTATGTGGTGTTCAAATGATAATGTATATTTGTTTGTTTATGTGTGTGTATGTGTGTGTATGTGTGTGTGTGTTTGTGAAAATGTGGTATCCTATAGACATTATGCTTGCTGGTTATTCGCATGTTGATTTGGAAACGTTTTTACGTACACACCGTTTACTTTCGATAAACATGTGTTACATTCTTTAAGAATAGATTCAATTAAGATTGGTGAGGGAATATTATGTTTTTGACCTTTATGTTTGATACAGCTGTATGCATGCGTTTATGTGAGAAGCTTTGTGTATGCGCGCGCGTCTGAGCGTATATGCTCATATACATATATGTATTTGACGTAACTATACATATCTATCTATCTATCTATCTATTTATCTATCTATCTCAGTCTCTTCATATCTATCTATCTTTCGATCTGTCAAACGTCATTATTGTGGATACCCGTATTAGAAATAGACACCCCAGTTTTATTTTTGAGACAATTTAAATTAATTGATAATCCATAAAAACAAATCTATCAAACAAACCATGACAGCGCAATGGTGGATACAACTGCAATTAATGCCGTGTTTTGAATTGAATAAATTACCAGTGTTCATTACTTTTATGAGAATAAGTTTCATTAATAAAAACAGAAATTATTTAGAATCCAGTCTTAATATATTTGCACGTATGTATTCAGTTACCTTAAATTACTAAGAAAATTCAGGAGAGTGAACTCGTTAATACATGGCGGCAAGCAAAACTATTGGCAGCTGAACTGATCTATAAACTGTTGTTAGCTGGGGCAAGAAAGAGCATGCTACTTCAAACAATTCTTGATTCGTCTGTGAAAAACAATTGCGTTCAATAGGTATATGGTTGATATTAACCTTAATGACTCGTTACAACCTCTGGGGTTGACTCTTTCCGTTGATATAAAATAAATATTATGTTGAAACACTTGCCATGTCTGCTGTAAGAAAAATTGGTTCACTGCCTCACTGCCTAGTATTTGAATTATACATTTATCTATCTTCCATACATTGAATAGTGCTGTCACATCTTGGTTGTACTGCGGATTTAAAGACACTTGAAGAATCTACAATATTATTAGTCCTGACCTGGCAACTCACCTTAATGTAGCTTGCTTTTTCTATGACTATTTTCATGTTAATTGTTCTAGGTTGGTACTACTTTTGGTAGATGAATGAATAGAGGCTCGGATTGAGAAATTGGAAGGCTGAGTTCGAATTCTAGTCGAATCCATTATATTCATTTACGTGCTAATAACCTTGGAAAAGGGATGATTCCCCTTCTCCTCCACCCCAGCTATAGGTAAATAGCAGAACAGAGCGGGTTCTATTGGCTTGGATGGCGACTGCTCTACCGCAGAAATAAATGGCAACCTACTGCGGGAAAAAATCCGCCTCGTCAGTTATGCATTGGAAGATATATGATCGCCTAAGCGTGTATCCCGCATGGCACATAACTGGCTCCTTGGCTTTCCAGTTGAATCCATTACATTCACTTACGTACTATTACCCTTGGGAAAGGTATGAATCTTCTTCTTCTCCCCCCAGCTATGGATAAATAGCAGGACACACCTCATTATATAGACTTGAATGGCAATTGCTCTACTACAGAAAGAAATATCAACCTACTGCGGAAAAATCTGTCTCGTCAGTCATGTATTGAAAGATACATTATCGCCTAAGCGTGTATCACGTGGAACTAGAACAGTCTACCCCAGTGAGTAAAATAAAGGGTTCAGTTCGACGTTCCAACAACATGAAGAAGGCCGGAGCGTACAACGTTTGAAACGTTGTAATAAATATGGCGACAAAGATGAGGACAATAGTCCAAATAATGTAAATAGTAAACATTGCTCAATATTAAATGTCGCACTTGTTATTTTATTTTGACGTCTATCAAACGTCTTAAATAATTTGACTTCTCTCAGAAATGAACAGTAATATTGTCTGACTTTTATTGACAAATATACTGAAGACCACTTGAATTTTGCTGATTTTCACGAAATCGATGCTTAAATATCTCCGTGACATTTTTTGTCGTATTTGGTTAAGCAACTAACTTCTACACCATTTTTTGTTCCGCTTTCCTTCAAGGTCTGGCGATCGCGGTTCTCCATTTCTTCCTTAGCTTTTACAGATGTTTTTTTTTTCTTTTTGCAATTTCATCTATGTTCTACAATCCATTTCTTCTTTCCTTCTTCATTTCAATATATCTTATAATTATCAAACTTTTAAGCGTTCTTTCCTTATTAGGGGGCAAATGAATTTCAACTCTTTCTGAATGGAAATATGAGTGTCCTTTTTAGTTCTTTTTGCCTTAAACTTCCCGTTACTCACATGTTCAGTTTATAATATTCTCATCATACTTCTGTAGAAACAAATTTCTCTTGCTTCAAGTCTTCTTCGTCTGTGAAGATATTATCCATCATTAACTGCTATATAACAGTCCCGATATCACATAGCAGTCAAGTATACTTCTTTATTTGTTTCTAACGAAATGTTTTTTTTTTCTTAATATTTGCTTAAATTCAGTACACGTTTTGATTTCTGTGTCGCACTTTTCGCCTTTGGTTAAAGTACTTTCCAATTATTTAATTTTTTGTACTTATTTAATATTGGTGTTTCCAAAAACGTAGTTTGAAATCTAGAGCTGCTCCTTTTGATAACAAATATACATTCTGTCTTATTAAAATTTTAACTTTTGTCTGACGGCCTAATGACCAGTTCCAAGTTCTTGCTGATGCTCTAACATACGTAATGATATTCCTTTTGCTGCATAATTTAAAGACTATCCAACAGTTTTCTTCCGATAGATTTGCTTGCTTCCACGATGTTTGGCAACTTTTACTGATCCTGTTCCTCGAAATTTATCAGCAAAGTTACGAACTGCATTTTGATGTGGACCAGATGGTATCTGAGGGTTTATCAGTAAAATGCTGTCATGCAAACTCTGTATGATGATCACCTCGATTTACGTATTTGACGAGAAGTATACTTTCTTCAGTTATTAAAAGCATATTGAGGGGAAATCTGAAATTTAACAAAAACGTGATTAGAAAAGGGCACAGCAATTTTCTGATTATCCTGAATTTTGAAAAGCGTGGATACGCTTGTAGGGCAATATTTAGCACTTCCGAACTAAAAATTTACTTTTGCACATTTACCCTTGGTAAAAGTATTAATCCACCTCTTTTCTTAATACCTATAGTTTAAATACCTCAGTTGAATCGGGTATTTTTTTTCTTTAAGTCATCAACCAGTCTTGGGGAAGAAAAAAATATCAAGACCTACCTAAAGTGTGTTTGTCGCATTCAGTCTATCTTGAAACACGAAAACTGTTATGGCTAGAATTCATGTAGTATTGTCTCACTACGACCCATCATGCGGAGGTAAAAAAAATGCTCATTGACATTAATGAAATCATACAAATATGGAGACCAAACAAGCTGTTATGAACACTGCTCTTGTTTTACTATTGTTTTCTTACGCTCCCCTTTGTGAGAGCTACTTCGGTTTATTGGGAATAAAAAAGGACGCTATGCACACATTTTGTCATTATACAGGGTATGTTTGATCGCCATATTTGTATGATATAAAAGCACAGACTGTTTGTGAGTTCAAGCAACAGAATATATTACGATTGTGAAAAAATGTCGAATCTGCTTTTGTTAAGCTCTGTGGACAAGACCCAGCCATTTATAGTAACTGTGTGATAAAAAAGATTTCGCCTGGCAACAATGATACAGTGATCACTGTCTGCTTTCAAATATAGTAGAAGTTATTTTCTCATGGTTCGTGAATTTGTACATATGAGTTCAATACAGGAGGCGGTCTATGCGTATAATAACTAGGGGGGATAATAACGGAACAGTAGTAAAAATAAGAACTAAACGAAATATCTCTAGACAGGATTAGTGGAAAAGAGAACACTCCACTGTCGATTAAATAAAGGATTCAGTGCAGAAGGGTACAAAGCAATCTTCCTAATTAACCCATAGCTTAGGTATAAGACGCAAATTCATACCTTTCTTAAGATTATTTGAGCGTAAGTAAATATAACTAACCGAACTGAAATTGTAACTCGTCTCTCCTGTTAATAATTCTGAGGCATTAACCATTACACCACCCAGACATCCACGGCTAGAGCACCTGGCTCTCTCCAGCGGTCACAGTTGGTTCGCCTCTGGAAGACATCTTTAGCAATTGTTATGCGCTTTCATATTTCTGCAGCAAATCTCCCGCCATTTTGCTAATTAAACAAGACGTTAAACATTATGTACCTGCTTGATTTTGAAGTACCCGTTATTTAATTAACCTCCTGAGTTGCTTCTTTTACTGACAATCATACATTCTGTTTATATATTGCCTCTCTTCGAGGAGAGTTGGCTCTCTGTGCCGCGCTAGGAAATTTTTCTCCACGGAATCGATACTTCAAATATACAAATCAATCATTCGCTCTTGTATGGCGTATTGCTGCCATATATGGTCTGGTGCACCTTCTGTTTACCTCGGAGTTCTTAACAAGATCCAGAGGCGGATATGTAATATAATTGGCCCTGATCTGGCATCTCGTCTACAGTTGCTCTCTCACAGACGCGCCGTCGCCTCTCTCTGTCTTTTTTACAAATACTCTCATGATAATTGCTCCGATGAGCTGCTTTCACTGGTTCCCAGACTTCATGAATTCAAGCGCCCTACTCTTTCACTGTATAAACTACTAAATAAAGCCGCCTCTTCTACTCCAATAGCTTCATACCTCGCACCTCTCGCCTGTAGAACACCCTTCCCTATTACTGTTTCCCTGAGAGCTATAATCGCCAACTACTCAAATGTAATGTCAATCGACATCTCCAGTTACCTTGATCTATCCACTATCCTTCTCTTCATACTTTCCTCTATCACTCCAATCTGATCTCGTTTCAAATCTTCTGCAACCCCCTACATCCTAGTGGCTTCACGCCTTGCTCGGGGCGTAATGCTTACTATATATATATATATATATATATATATTATGAATTAATTGATTTAAAATATGGTGTTTCCGCTACACAGTTCTAACCATGTTTCAAAAATTGAAGGTCCGAATTTAATAAGAACAGCGTACTATATATCTAACTGTTTTTTCTTTATATATATATATATATATATATATATATATATATATATATATATATATATATATATATATATATAAATACATATATATATATACAGTTTAATCAGTGATACTGCTGTTTTAAGTATTCTAAATGATTTCCGTCATCGCTTCAAACTTTTAACTTTTTCATTCTCTTTTCATGGTTTTATTAAAAAATATCCTTTTAAAGAAATATTAAGTGTCTTCTAATTTTGGGAGAAAAGTTTCTTTACAGTTTTACTTACCATTCAGTCTCGAATTTTACATACCTGCTCTGAGATAGTGGGGTGCTCCTGTGTTATTTTTGAAATTCAGAGTTTTCCTTCTCTTAAACTGTTTGTAATCCAAGCATAATCTACCCTATTCTTGTTTGTTTATGACATTCGCTGCGTGCGTCAGCAGAAATATATATCTTCTTTATCTGCGATGATATTTTTCAAAATTCCCTAGCACGTAGAAAACTTAATATTACTTAGATTTCCAACACACTTCTATTTGTTTATAACGAAATTTGATTTCTCTTAATGCTTTCCTTAATTTCTGGAAGAAATCTTTTACTATTCATATGCGCTTACCATATTTTTGTAGCACTCTCCCATTGTCTTTTCCTAGAATTTGATATTATGTACTTATTTGTTTTCGACGTCCCCTTTGTGTTACTAACATATTCGACTGACTCTTTTACTAACAACTGTTAATATATATATATATATATATATATATATATATTGCTTCTAAAATGTATTATCTTAGAGTTTTCCACTTAAGAGCAATTGAGAGATTGTTTCTTAAGTGATAAAGCTGTTTTTCAGCGTTCTAGTAATGCCCTACATTAGATAATTCTCATCTTTTCTGGGATTATTAATTGCCAATGCTTTGAATAGTTTAAAATCCCAGAAAGTTTTACAAATCGAGAGGGAAAACTTTGAGGAGAGGTTGTCGCTTTATCGCTAGCCGTATGTTTGAAGATGTGCAAGAAGAAGGTGTAGGAAGCGAAGAGAAATGTAATAATTGGACTAAACTGTGCGATGCATCAGTATTTATTTCGAAATAGAACAACAAACGCTGTAAGAATCTCCATGGGAAAATGCAAGCACAATATCCAAAAATAACAATAATAGCCATAATAATCAGAAGAGATCAGGTCTCTTTTCGAAAAAGCACCTATAATCATCAACAAATATATTTAAAAGGATAAAAAAAAATAATTAATTGGCATAAACTCTATTCGGCGTATCAACGCGAAATGTCTTGTTCCAAAAAGAAATTGCAAACGTTTTATTAGAGATCAAAGTGACATGAATTATTGTACTCGTGGCCAATAGAGTGCATTGACACTTTTCTTCATAAGCTTTTACAACAAATTAACCAACGGTATACAGCAGAAGCCATCTTGTTTTTCCCAGTTTCTAAGTCTTTATATATATATTTTTTTTTTTGTGCCGTCAGGTACACGGAAATGGGAAGGAACTGTCTGAAAAAAAAAGATAACACAATAAACAGTGCATTAATACAGACAGAAAGACACAACAAAGGAAAATGAAAGAGAGAAAAGGAAAATAGCATCAGTCGAAGTATTCTTCATGGACACGGTTGCTACAATCAGTTCGCCTCTATTCCCATATTGTAAGATTAAAAGAAAGGTCAAGAGAACGTGGAAAAACTGATGGGAACAAAAGAGAAAGCAATAGAATTATAGAGAAAGATAAGAAAATGAAAATAACGGATATGCAAGAAAGAATGAGAAGTAAAGAAAGCGTTAATGGAGAAAACAGAAACAAGAAAGAACATAGTTTAGATGCTGAAAGCGGATAGAAGAAAAAAAGAAAATAACAGCAAGAATAATGCGATATTCGTAATGACAATGATGACGTTGTAATAGAAGTTATATTGTCGAGTTAATGATAATTTACACTAAACCATATTATATTATTTTCAATAGTATATTACACTAGCTGTTTATCGCAGCCCGGTATGCTACGGGTTTGGGATGATCAAACAAAGACACAAAGATTCCTTATTCGTTCCATGCCTCATTAGTGCGGTGGCTTTGATGGCTCTTCATAGTCTCAATTTATTTGTTAAATATGCTAGAATGGTAATTGGATTGTGGTTTGATTACTCTTTCCCTCTACAGTTTTAACTTAAGGGCAATCTTTACAATTTCCACCGAATCATCCTCATCTCCCCTGTATTCCAAAACTATGGAGAAAATCTTTACTTTTTGCTTTTCCCCAAGATGAACTCATGTTTGAAACAGGCTTCTCTGGGTAATTCCTCAAACACTACAATCTTAACCTCTAGTCAATGATCAAATTTTATTGATCATTTTTCTCCCCATAATCAAAAGTTCCGACCATAACTTTATTCACTCATATCAAATCATTTTCACCAAATCCATTTTAATAGTAACCCTCTAACTTGAGTAGTTCTCGGGCCTCAAAATGGGTGAACTTTAATATATGTCTATAATTCTGAGTTGAGGTATTATGTAAACTATATACATTATTCGGACTATTGTTCTCATCTTTTTCGCTATATTTATTACAACGTTTCAGCATTATATTTCTGAGATGAGTTTATTATGTACCGTATTTACATTATTTGACTATTGTCTTCATCTTTGTTGCCATATTTACTACAACGTTTCTAACCACCTGAATAAAGCCGGAGCGTTCAAAGGCCGAAACTTTGTAATAAATATGGCGACAAAGATGAGGACAATAGTCTGAATAATGTATATAGTGTACATAATAGCTCAACTCAGAAATATAGACATATACTAAAGTTCAACCATTTTGAGCCCCGAGAACTACTTGCGTTAGAGGGTTACTGGTTAGTGGTTGAAATTTAGTATAAAAATATTCTAAAACAGCGATATTGACGATGACAAGGAAAATGTTACCTATATTAAGGGGAAAACATAAATAAACACATACGTAGGTATTTATGCTGGTGACACTATCAATTACTTCTGTCTCAGTTACAAATCAATCAGATCAAAGTAAACCAGGCAGTTGCTCTTGAAAAGGAACTTTAATCAATGGTTAATTTGGACAATACATGGCTTGTTAATTTTAATGTTTTCAACAGACAATTACATTCATTTAACCACCACATATAACTTTTTGTCTCTGGAAATCATCATGTCTGATGCTAGACTCCAGCAGAGCAACACACTACCCCTACTTGGCCTCACGTTTTCCACTGACATGATGTAGAGAGAATATATTGAATCAATTGATGCATCTACTTAAAGAACTTAATTTAACTGTGTCGCGCCAGAAAAATTTTCTCGTTAGAATCCATCTTGCGAATTTATAAATCTACCATTCATCCGTGCATTGAATACTGTTGCGATATTTGGTGTAGTGATCCTGCAGCACATCTATAGATTATCGATAAAATCCAAAGAATAATGTGTAATGTAATCGATCTTAATCAGGCATCTCAACTTCACTCACCTTCTCATCGACATGACGTGGCTTCATTCTGTTTTTCTACTTTTTCTTAGTAACTGCTCTGACGAGTTTTTTACCTTTGCGCCCTGACTACATGAATTAAAGTGAACTACTAGATTGGCATCTAGGTCCCATCCTTTTAGTGTTGAAACAGCGAAATGCAACCACCACTCATATTCCAACAACTTCTTTTCTAACATTCTAAAAGTCATCTTTACAGATATATATTTTTGAAACGTGATTTTTTACAAAGAATACTTATTCTGTTCATACGACCCTATCCTAAAAATTGTGCCGGCATTAAATAGCTTATTGAGGCGGATATGCCGTAAAACAAAATAAACCAAACCAAACTAACTTGCCTGTAGTGAAATTATAAAAAAGGATTAATCATTATGTAAATAAGTTTATAAAAGTTGTTGTGTACTAAAGGAATGATCTTAAAATCAACTTGAATTAATGTATTTGAAAAGGGTTTAAAGGAAAATAAGAAAACTGAACATCTCCAGACTACCATGGGTAAATTGTTGGCGTTTTTATTAAAAAATCTTTAACTTCGGGCATGCACGTTCTTTGTTTTTTTTTTGTTTTTTTTCTCGACTGAACTGTATAATAGGGTCAGTTGGACACTGTCTGCTAGAAAAAGGGCACAATGAAGCAATTAACTCCACCAGAATTTTGGAAATGGTATGATGTACTGCTTGCCATTAGCGCCAGAATCACTAATACGAAGAAGTTTGTGGGTCATTCTTAAGAACGCGCTAAGGATTCAGAAAGAGTTGGATGAGTCTAATGGCGATTACGACTGTACAACAGCCCGGAAAAATAGCTCTGATTGTTCTGATAATAAAAGTACTCAACATGGAGGCTTACATCAAATTGCTTGAAAGGATATCACTGTGGTGTCTGCTGGAAGATCCTATATCTGGCAAAAGGACTCTGTACCATGCCAACAAGGAGTAGAACCCAGTCATGTCTATCAGAAAATTTTTGCAACCACATCACCACTTCCATTTGGCTAACTAACTCTCCAGGCTACTTGATTTTTTTTTTATTTGTAGGGCGCAGTTGAGCGAGAGAACAAAAAAAGTCCTTGTAACACTAAAGATGAAAACTGAATGCAATGATTATGGCAACATTCACTACGTTAAACAAGGAGTCCGCCCAGAAGAATTGCAGGAGATTCCGAAGTCGTCCGAAGACCGTGGTTAAAGCTAATGGCGATTTTATTGAATACATTTACTCTTTTTATTTGATGATATTTTTCTCTAACTTTGGTACTTTTGTGATGTCAATGAATACTCGTTGTATCTTTCCTAAATGCTCGTTGTAGTAGAGACTTTGTAATCGCAGATACAACTATATTAAACCGTTGAACAATACTAGTGCCAAAGGAATTCGGATATCAGTCGCACTTATAGTACTTGCTCGATAATACTCAACGTAGTAGTAATCTGTATAGTGTTCCGAAAAAAGAAATAGTATAGTGAATAGAGTATAGAATAGCAGTCCGTATAGAATAGAAGGATAGAGTAGAAATAGCGATTCGTATAGTATAGAGGATAGACTAGGAATGCAGAGATATTAGATATACGCTACCTCTAATATATGCGCTTCCTCTATGGTAACGTGGTCTACATAAATCAATAATGAGATCGCCTGTGTTTTCTCACTGGCGATCTATGTTCAAACTCAAGTGAAGGCGGCGACATTTTATTTCTATATAAAAGGTACATATATCTTTTAAAATTAGATGTCAGTGTTATTTTCATTTTTCGTTATTTAGACGACAATTTAACTATCGCACATGTATATATATCTATCTTTTTTTCCGGCGGCAAGAAATGAAATTGAATGTTGTTTCTGCATCTTCTTTGGCAAAGGATACCTTTTGGCTTAAAAATTTTCCACTTAGCTGAAATGTGGTTGTCAGTGAGCGAGAGATCAGAGGAATCTAGTGGATGTGCCCGAGTTTCGTATCACAAATAGGCGAATTTCTGTAGTATCATCCTGCCAGCATATTGCAGTATTGGTATGAAGCAGAATTGATCCTCGTCGATTAACCAGTGTTAGTCGCATTTTGCTTAACTGAATCTACATTTGATCCTGTTGATGTCAATGATGCTCTTTAGTTTCCGGAAAGCTGTAATGCATTACGACAATGACGGACCATCCAAACAGTGACCATAATCTTATGTTTGGTGTAATCTGGGGTTTCGAAAACTTTCAGGTCAGTCATCATGATCAAGCTACTGAGCCGATTGTTTAAGATTGCTATATATGATCTATTTCTCACCATAAATCGCTATGCGAACAAGAAGTAGACTATTCGAATTTATCAGATGCCGAATAAAACGTCGAACGATTTAACTTTCATTGAGTTCATATGGAACCCAATGATCGAGTTCCTACAGCTTCTCAACTTTCTAGAATTATTATTGTAATGCTGACAAACATTAGCTGAGTCGTATCACTGATACATCGGTTTTCTGCAAATAGCGTTTTTAGATATCGATTGTCAATTGCAGATTGACGTCCTCTACTGCCTTGAACTTCAGGACTCTTTTTTACTACTGCGGACCTTCAGAAATCGGCATCGATCACAAGTATATCTTCCACACCATCCTATATTGATGTTAACAGTAAATATGACAGAGCTGGATCACACGTAAAAAGTAAACGTGCATATTTGTTTTCCGTTTTCAAGATAAGGCATTAACATTGTTAAATTCTGAAGGAGATTGATATGAAATTAAACAAAAGGGCAGTTTAATCATTATGAATGTATAACGTATGTTTGTTCAACAATTATAATAAACAAACTAAAAAAGATTTAGTCAAAAATTGGATATTATGTTCAGAACAGATATAATTCCCACGAAATGTGAGATTTTTGCTTTAATTAAAGAAAAAAGCGGAAGAAATAACGAAAGATCGTATTACTGAATTAATATAGAAAGAAAATCATTCTGATTGCTGTATCGATTCATTGGCACAATGTTAATAAGAATTGTCATTACGAAACGGATTGGTGAAAACAATGCAGCTGGTCGATTTGGGTAAGTTATTACATTTCAAGAAAAAGGAAAGATTATTTATTCTATTATGGACCGTGTTCCTACAGGACGTTAACGAACATGTCTCTTCACATTTTCCTATCCTTTGTGGCTTTTTAAACATTTGGCCTTCTGTTATATTTCCAATATCTTGTTCTGCCATCCTCAAGCTTACTCAGTATGTTAAGCGTTGTTTGTCTCTTGTTCTCTTCCACTAAGTCTAATCTGCGAATGCATATGGTGAGTTTCCAAAGCCATATTCTTTGTACATCTGTACATCCATATGCAGTAGTCTTAAACACAGATACATGCATTTCGTATCTATCTATCTATCTCACTCACTCTCTCTCTCTCTCTCTCTCTCTCTCTCTCTCTATATATATATATATATATATATATATATATATATATATATATATATATTTGTGGGGGTGGGGGTTAGATATATAATAATATCACATGCGTAAGTGGTAAGGTTAATCCACGTAGGGCTTTTTAATATAAAATATTACAAAGATAGATCCATGAAGAGAGCTCAGTGTATATATATATATACAGAGCAATATGCTATACATTAAGAACCAATAAACTTCACACAAGTTTTTTCTTCTTGATTATATATATATATATATATATATATATATATAAAGATTGATTTATTGAGAGATTGAATGGTTGCTCCGTTTTCTACTACTTATTTTAAGCCAAGAAATATTATTAGATTTTGAGAATTTTAATTTTTTTGTAGGCATAATGATGTAGTAATAAAATCTTATTAATTGACCCATAGCTGGTGAAGAAAATGCTGATTCAAAACTTTCGCGTGGTTTTTTGCATATATATATACACACACACACACAAATATAGATATATATAGTAACACACACACACATATATATATTAACACACAAAAACACACATCTCTCTCTCTCTCTCTATATATATATATATATATATATATATATATATATATATATATATATATATATATATATGTTTGTCTGTGTGATCAATTAAAATTAATGACAAGTTATTTCTATTATGTTTTGAGTAGCTCGTGTATGCGAAGAATTTAGATAAATTTCTTTTGATTTCTTGATACTGTTCTGAACGTTTGTTTGGGCGTAGATTAATATTTGGGTAATATGTTTTTTTCCCTATTTCAACTTTCTTAACAGAATTACTCCTCTTCCAAGCAAACGTACAGATCAGTATCAAGAAATCAAAAGAAAATAGTTGAATCCGTCAACAATGCAAAAATATCTCTTCACGTGACAGTGACGTGCTTTTCACTTAACAGTATGAAAAAAAAATAGCGTTCTCTAAATTCTTCCAATTGCTAAGAACACTTTGTTTGGTTATTATTAGTTACTTTGTTTACTAAATTTATTTTGTTTTTGTCTTGAAAAAGTCCACATTGGAGTAAACGCGTCGGCAACCATTACAGTTTTCCTATTGTCTTTTACATTATATATGTGTATATATAAATATATATATTTGAAGACATTTTTTATGTTTAACGTTCTTTTTATAGATACAAGTATTTAAGTAAATGCTCTGTTTATAATAAACAGTATTAAATAACATTTACCGACCTGAAAATTTCTCGGACATTCAGGCCGGTAAATGTTATTTAATACTGTTTATTATAAACAGATCATTTACTTAAATAATTGTATCTATAAAAAGAATACCCGCTCGGCCCGGTGGCTAGGATCAAAGTGTAGTATCTGTGCTTTGTGAGCTGCCGGGTCGGGTGTCTGTCGAACTCTCTGCTTGCAGAGAGGAACCCTGACGGAGCTCCGCCGAAGGGTAGAGTTTCGTTGGGGGAGGTTGACGGAACTGGCCCCCCCCTCGGGGGGTTTGATGGTTATTTATTTTTGGCTGGGCCTACGGGCTCGGAGATACCCACATTAAAAAGGCCTTGTGCCACATTCGATTCCCGTGGGTGGATTGATAAATACCATCTATAAAAAGAATACCCGCTCGGCCCGGTGGCTAGGATCAAAGTGTAGTATCTGTGCTTTGTGAGCTGCCGGGTCGGGTGTCTGTCGAACTCTCTGCTTGCAGAGAGGAACCCTGACGGAGCTCCGCCGAAGGGTAGAGTTTCGTTGGGGGAGGTTGACGGAACTGGCCCCCCCTCGGGGGGTTTGATGGTTATTTATTTTTGGCTGGGCCTACGGGCTCGGAGATACCCACATTAAAAAGGCCTTGTGCCACATTCAATCCTCGTGGGTGGATTGATAAATACCATCTATAAAAAGAATACCCGCTCGGCCCGGTGGCTAGGATCAAAGTGTAGTATCTGCGCTTTGTGAGCTGCCGGGTCGGGTGTCTGTCGAACTCTCTGCTTGCAGAGAGGAACCCGGACAAAGCTCCGCCGAAGGGTAGGGTTTCGTTGGGGGAGGTTGACGGAACTGGCCCGCCTCGGCGGGTTTGGATGGTTATTTATTTTTGGCTGGGCCTACGGGCTCGGATATACCCACATTAAAAAGGCCTTGTGCCACATTCGATCCTCGTGGGTGGATTGATAAATACCATCTATAAAAAGAACGTTAAACATAAAAAATGTCTTTAATAAATAAATTGTCGGACGTTGTCCATTTCTTAATGTATGTATATATATATATATATATATATATATATATATATATATATATATATACATTGATTGAAAATATAGAGCCAGAAGTGAAGAAACAGTTTTCAAAATATCATGTATACCTTGAATATTAACAAGAATAGTTTATCTCTTTAAAAGAGAATCAGACTAGATTCCGTTGGCTTCTACAGAATAGGCAAGTCATATAAAGCTGTCTTGGTCGTCTGCTTGCGTAGATAATTCATATGGCGTATTAATATAGCAGACAATTTTCCTGATTAAAGCATGATACATTTTATCTTAAGTAAGCGGAATGCTTATGTAATTAGACCCGTGAGATTGTTTTGCCAACTGACCAAATTAAATCGTTTTGTTGCCGAGTTCCACGCGCGTTGAGTTCGAATGATATTAATGTATATAAATTTCAATCAATGTTTTTTCTTTTATTTTGAATACTAGTTTTCTTAAAATTTAACAGAAGGAAACCGATATATTTTCTATAATTACTCAAAGGTCAGAAAAAATTTTCTTACTTTTTTAAGATCCGCTCTCTTATGCATCTACATATAAACACTTACACATACTTACACATATTCTCAGTTATACATAAATATACTTAGCCCTACATAACTATAAACTTATACCCTCACTAAACTCACACACATAAGCAAATAAGACACTTATATAAAGTACACACACGCA
>OZ010605.1:3785893-3793393 GCA_963932145.1 Acanthosepion lycidas
TTACACATATGCACAACTGAATACCCTCATATATATTACATTTGCACATACGCTCGTTTACAATCAGGCATACACATATTTATAGACTCATGTATTCAGATTAACTGTACTAGTAAAACTGAATTTGCTAATATGAAGTAGAGAAATTTATTATATCTTCTTAATAATATAATATTTAATTGATATTCCTTAGCATACAATATAGACCTATACATGCATACATCTCTCTTTGTATGTTTGTGTGTTCGTGTGTGTGTGTCTGCGTGTGTGCAGGTGCATCAATAGAATATAATTTCCAATAAGTATAATGCAATATCATAGATAATTTGGGTAGATGTTGCAATATCCTAATCAATACGGAGGTAAAAACAAAGATGCCGCACAATTGCCATAAAAATAGATAATCGAAGATGAAAATTGATTTTTTTTTTTTTTTTAACTTTTATTCGCAAAGAGAATGGAATCAGTGAGCAAGGTTCAAATCCCTGGCGTGTCTGATATTTTTTTGTTTTTAATGCTATTGAGAAAAACAAAGAATCTGGCTCGACGCTCCACTGTCTATAGATTAAATACTAGTGTAGAGTTGACTACTTGAGCTTGAAGCGCAAGCAGTTGAAGTGAAACAAAACACTGAATTCCAAACTGTGGAGATTGCAAGGGGAAAATTCTCCACTATCACTATCTTGCCTAAATCTCATGGTAATTCACAGATAATAAGGAAGGAAGGATCGATGGGGAGCTATGATCGCCTATGCGGAGAAATCACATGTCATTTCAAAAATTATATATATATATATATATATATAGATAGATAGATAGATAGATAGATAGATAGATAGATAGATATGAAGAAATATAGTTTTAAGGTGTGGTATATTTATGCAATAAAGTGTTCAATATCAGAGCTAGAGCGTATGTAAATATAAATATAAAAGTGAACATTGAAGTCAAAGCTCAGAGGCGACAGGCTGTTTCATGCTGGACACAATCGTGTTTGCGTCCAGCATAAAACAGCCTGTCGCTTCTGAGTGTTGACTTCAATGTTCACTTATATATATATATATATATATATATATATATATATATATATATATATATATGACAGACAAGATAGTTTGATTTGATTTTTAATACAATTTCACGTGATCATATCACTTTTTCTTTTCGGTAGATAAATTATATAAGATTTGTCCAATTTTTTTTTTTTAGGCCGCTTTTGGCCATACATTTAGCAGTGATGAAAATAGAAACATAAACAATAACATTAATATTTTTTATAACAATTAAAAACTTATAATCAAGATGAATGTAGAATTAAGAAAATTAAAAAATATAATGCACCACACTAATTTTTATTACAATAAAAAAATTAAAACCACCAACCTTATAATTAAAAATAATAATTCACCGCTGAAAACAAAATTAAATAGAACAATTATCATTTACGAATGTAAATGTCCATCAAGCAACTGTATTCCGGGCCAATCAAAATTCGTAAACAATAAACCTCACTACAATTTGATTGACAAGGAGACTCACCCTATATCTTTATGACCATAGCTCAATTAGATCTCATTTAAATACTCATGTCGACCTACTGATCCCTATTTGTAAAATACTTGTTGATAACACCAATATAATAGCGTCGTCCGCATGTAAAAAAGGGCTAAAAATAATGGAATCTTTGTTAATAAAAAAAAAAAAAACCACTCAACTATGAAGAAGGACTTGGCAGTGCTTTCAAAATGAAAACATTATATAAATGCATACATACAATCTATTTCTTGTTAATAGTTAATATATTTCAACCTTGAAAATGGTTTAAATCGCTGAGAAAAAAGAACAGTTGGACAGTTTTATATAACTTATCTACCAGAAGAAAAGAAAATTTAGGATCATATAAGAAATTATATAAACAACTAAATGAAAGCGAACTGTCTGCCATTCATTGGAAACGTACATGGAAGAAGTATTGCTGCCTAAATAGACATTATATTAAGACCAAAAATAAAATTAAACGCGTTAATTTGCACAACTTAACTTTTGAATTTGGATATTATATCTAATATTTTTCTTGTAGCTTAGTAAATATATTCGAAAGTAATTGTAATTCGTTTAATAAATGTTTTTCTTAATGAATATATAATTAAATTATGATTCGGTGATTATCTAGAAAAAAGGGGTATTTTTAATGTTATCTTAGGAGTTCACTTAGTTTTGAGCAGCACTGCAACTAACTAACTATCTATCTATCTATCTATCTATCTCATTCTGTTCATTATCTATCTATTGACCTCTATATATATGTGTTTGTGTGTGTATGTTTGTGTGTGTATTGCTCGCGAGCGTGTAATAGTATCCGAGACATAAATGAAGATGATGGGGCAATTTGGAAAGTTTCAATAAAAGATGTGTTTTCCCGCAGAAAACATTATATTCTCTTTGGCGTCATCATTTCGTCTACCAGTCCGCAACAGCAATGAGAAAACTGCCAACCCAGTACCCTCAGTTTGAAGAGACATTGCTACCATCCAAGCAGATCACAGAAAATGCATAACAGTCCCACTATTGTCCTGAGAAAGGCAAAAAACCGTCAACCCATTTTTTTAGAAAGTAACAAGAGAGGAGACTCTACATTTGTTCAAGAGAACAAAAGTATAAACCACGCAATAGGAGAGTCTAATACACAAAAAAATTTACGGGTTTCACTTCCATATAAATTATTTCAAAGTATGAGCATTCATTCAAGTAACATATCTGGAGAGTCGAGATACGGCCCTTAAATGCTCCAGCACAAGCATGTATATATGCCTGTGCAACGTGGGTCAAAAAATTCTATTGTAACATACTTGTTTTAGCTTAGTATAGGTCCAAGTACTAAATCTTTCGAAATATGTTTGCAGAATCCACCTTCAGTAGATACCAAAACGAAACAAAAAAAAAACTTAAATGCAACGACATCAATCAAGACACAGACACACGCACACACACACGCACACAGACAGACATACATACACACACACACACACACGCACACACACATATATATATATATATATATATATATAAAGAAAGAACAGTCCATTTTTTAAACATGGTTAGAACAGTGTAGCTAAAAACTATTTTAAATCAATTAATTTATAATATATATATATATATATATATATATATATATATATATATATATATATATACAGGCACAGGTATATAGAAAATAATAAACTCGTTCACATGCAAATAATATTAAAGTTAATGGAATCCTTAATATTAAAAAAGAAAAAGCCAACACTCAACTACTAACACAATGTCCTAACTGTGTCCGGAAAATAAACATCCCAGTAACTTTGGAAACATGTACACAATCCATACACGCTATTAAAAAATAAAATGATTCTTGAAAATGGCTAAAAATATAGCCAAAAGCGCTCGGAATTATAGAACATTTAAACAGTTTCTATACACTATAGAAAAAAATTAAATAAAAAGCTTAATCGTAGTGCCTTGTCTCACGTCTTTTATGAAACATGTAAAAATGAAAGATTGCTGTACAGTTATGAATTGAGCGTTTTTGGCTAGTGGCGTTTCTATACATCACATATATAATACGTTAAAATATCCCTTTCTCTGCAGTCCGCCCATAGCTTGGGGTAGAATTTCCGACAGATATCAAATTGGTCGGATTTCGATCCTGGCTTGAAGCAGGCAGATGATTTCTGATAGAGTGGAATAAAACTATTTGTAGATAACTATTTATACTCTCGTCTGCCGACTGAGCTCTAGAGAGAATGTCTAATTTATTAAAAATATTCACTTTGCTTGAGTTAGAATCTCTGAGTCATAACAAATATGACTAGTTTCGATTCCGGTTGAAGCAAATGGATGTCTTGCCAAATTGGTTTGCTCTGATAATTAGAAATAAATTTGTATGTGGATGACTATATCTCTCTCTCCTTATATATATATATATATATATATATATATATATATATATATATATATATATATATAAACAAAATATAAATATATATATATATATATATATATATATATATATATATATATATATATATATATATATATATATATATATATGTAGTAAAAGATAATCTCGAGAGCCAGAACTCCAATAAATTTCAGAGACAGATGCGACTTATGCTTAAAAGAAAAAATCCTCATAATAAAACAGAAAGATCCGGATTTATTACTAAACAGACATAATGAACTAATTTGTAAATGCCGACATAAGAATAACCTAAATCTAACTAAATATATTTCGGAATAACTATATACGAAGACTAATATTACATGATCTTTTTTTGTTTTTGGAAATGTTGCTATGCACACACAAGTGCGAACACATAACTGTATGTATATAACTATGTAATTGAACTTGAACATTCATGCGTCTTTTGATATGTATATGTATATGCGTTTATATGGAAAGGTAGTCATGCATGCGTTAATTTTGTGTATTGTGGGCACATTTTTGCAGTGGGTGAGTATGGTTATGGATATGAATGTATATATATTTGTATGTATATTGATGAGCAATTTTTTTTAGTTTTATATGTAGTTATATGTATATATGGGTGTATATATGTGTATGTGTGAGTATGTGGGTACATGTATATGTGTGGATGTGTATGTATACAATTTTTTATAATTTCTATATATGTATGTGTGGGTATGAGTTTATATATATAGATGGGTACATGTATGTCGTTCCATAGATAGTGTATGTATATGAGTATAAATATAAGTAGTTGTGAGTTCATATATATAATATGGTATAATATAGATATATTAAGGTAATTTAGTATGGATTTTGATATTATCCGTGCAACTAGTAAATAAGAATTCTCTTATTGCTATATTTGTACAAAAACGCTGAATCTTAAAATTTAACTTCAAACTCAGCGTTGCGACCGCACGTTCCAAAACAATAACACATTTCTCATAGCATTTATTCGGATTACATCTCTATTTTCGTTGTCCTCTTATTACTGAGAAGTAAAACAAGAACAAGATCTACTTCCATGCATGGTGATGTCTGTAGGAACAGACGAAAGCTTGTAAAATTAAAAAGAGCTTATGCAACTGGAATTTATGAACAGGATCATATCATTCATATACAGGTTCGGGGTTGATGTATCTTATTTATATTGTTTGCGACGAAGTATTCTCGCCATTTATATAATTAACTTCTATATTTGTTTTTTGTATGAATGATTCATGAATTTATAAATTATATTTCCACCTTTTCATTGAAAAAGTTTGTGTGTGTGTTTAAGCAATCTTTAAACTACCTGGCCGCAACAAAAACGATTCTTTTACCCTGGACACCGTTATTATTTTAACTATCCACTCTCTTCGAAAATGTTTATTGTTTGAACAGAGTGACTAAAATTTGAATAAAAACACAAAAATATGAAAGTTTATTCATCCATTTCCTTTATTTTTGAAAACAAAGACCATAAACCTTTATTCTCAAAAGCCTTTTTCGGTCAGTTCATTAACCATTTGCCCGAGCTTCCTTGTCGATATCTATTCCGTTATTTAAATTCTAAATTCGAAAGACAACTCGGAAATCCTTCGCCTCCCGCCAAACGAGGCTTAGAATTACTAATACTTCCACTCAAAAATGTTTAGAATTACTAATGCTTCTACACAACACAACTTCGATCATAAACACAGGAAAACGTACTAACGATAAAACCTATGGAAAGAGCTGAAACACATTGACCACAAAGCGCTTTGGTCGATAATCTACTGATTATTGTCCAAAACGCTTTGTGGTCAATGTATGTATGCTGGTGGTCAGTTTTTATTTTATACTTTACTATTTCCGTCCCCCAAAAAATTTTGGTCGAGCACTTTAGAGAGAAATCGCAAATTATTAAACAGTGATGCTACTGCTGATAATGCAAAGCTCTTCTATGAATCGAGCGCTCTTGGTCAGTGGCATGTTTATTCATAATAAATACATAAAAGTTCATCTTCCTCTCTACAGATAGCATAAATTAAACATCTCCGACTGATGCCAAATCAATTGGGTTACATTCCTGGTTTGAGGCAATCGGATGTCTAGCCACATTGATGAGCTGTGATACAGCGAAAGAGTCTCTCTGTGGATTACGATATATATATATATATATATATATATATATAGACACACACACACACACATATATATATATATATATATATATATATATATATATATATATATATATATATACATATATACATACACACACAAACACACACACACATATATATGTGCGGGTGTATATATATATATATATATATATATATATATATATATATATATATATATATGTGTGTGTGTGTGTGTGTGTGTGTGTGTGTGTGTGTGTGTGTGTGTATCGGATGCGACCGTAAGATTGAAACCAGCGTAGTGTTAAAGATAAACATTTTCTACTATTTATATTATTATCTCTTCGTCACGTCCAATATTTTGTAATTGTTCATTGAACACCCACTTAAAATAGTCGTCCTTTGGTCTGACACCCGTCTGACTTAATACTTTTTTTATATTCATATCTATCTATCTATCTATCTATCTATCTATCTATGGGTATATATGCGTGGGTGTTAGCCTATTTATTTCTGAGTTCCAAAAAGCACCCGAATAAATATGTATCAATATATATCTCTCTTATTTGTTAATTACATTTTATGACTCTTTGTGCGGTTTTTGAAAGATATTTTGAAATTCTAAAGAATAAATATTTTTATTTGATGTAATCAGATTACAAATCTCTCTTCGATTGACGAGGGAAGAATCCATATTAACTCTTTGAAATAAACCGAAGAAGGAAAATTCGAAAGTTTTAGCCGTGTCTGATGAAACGATGTCAGACAAAACTGTTCTCAACAAAACATAGATTCAGGGATGTGTTTTTATGATTTATCAAACCTTTTCTGACTATTTAAAAGAAAATATATTTAGGTTTTAAGAATTATTATTTTTTTTTTTTTTTTTGGTGCTGTTGGGAGGCGATAATGATTCTGCGATCATAATTATCCCAAAAGAAATATTATATTGAATAAGATATTAAACAATGAAGATGCATGTCTCGTGGAATTGTTTACAAATACACAAGAGACAATAAATCAAAATGCTTTTGGTAGACTGTAATATTCCCATTATTTACATTATTCGGGCTATTGTCCTCATCTTTTTCGCCAAACAACGAAACGAATAATCGTCGTGATTAATATGGCGACAGAGATGAGGACAATAGTCCGAATAATGTAAATAGTGTATGTAATGCCTCCTCTCAGAAATATAGATAGATACTGAAGGACCGAAACGTTGTGATAAATATGGAAACAATGATGAGGGAAATAGTCCGAATAATGTAAATAGTGTAAGTAATACCTCATCTCAGATATATATACAACGACTGTAATATTATTAAGAAGAAATGGTGAAAAACTAAGAAACATTGATTCGTTTTTATGGCGGATTTTTCA
>OZ010605.1:3798393-3803393 GCA_963932145.1 Acanthosepion lycidas
GGCTCTCACGCTGGCTAATAAAATCTACCTGCCTATTCGTGGCAGCCAGCTATAGGCACTCACGCTGACCAGTAGAAAATGTCCGCAAACTACATGAAAACTGCCGTAGAAACATTAAAAAATCGATTATTTCCACTATCGATGGGATCTGGGAAATGCAAAGTCGATCTTGTCCTTTTCGCTAACTTGGAGCATATGCATGTGAATTTTGGTGCAAATTCGTCGAAAATTGCGGTCGTGCTTTTGTTACACACACACACACACACACACACCTTGCCTTTTATAGATTGAGATACATATTTGTGTGGACATGATTACTAGAGACAGTGATGTGTGTGTTTTATGCTGTAGTTATATTTTGAAATACAGAGTGACTTCAGAAATTGCCAGATATGATATGGATTAATATCATAAAAGATTTCTTTCTTGTTTGTTGTTTGGTTGAAATTAGTTCAGCACTATATCAAACTCTATGGTTTAGTTAATAGCGAAACCTAAATATTGTGAACGCAGCTGCATACCTTTTTACCACAGAAAACGTATTGTTGGTCATTTTGGTACAAAATGTATTAGTCATTTTGCTACTAAATGTATTTTTTGTGATTTCGCTACTAAATGTATTGTTGGTCATTTTACTTTAAATATGTATTGCTGGTAATCTTACTATGAATATGTATTTTTATACTTTAATAGCGTTTTATTTCTTTGGGAGCGTGTTCACTATTTGCTGTTAATATATTTATATATTTTTAACAAAAATATATTGCTGGTCATATTCTTTTAACTGTATTGCTGCTAATATTTTTTTTCGAAAAATATATATTGCTGGTAACAGTTTTTCTATAAATATATTAATGGCATTAAAACCTATTTTTACACATTCATAGCGTTTTGACCCCACGTTGGGAATTAACTATTTGCCCATATCTGGGGCCCTAGCTCGGATCAGAATTGACCTGGGTTCAACAAAATCTAAGAGGTGGTTCCACGCTCGGACAAACCTCTAACCCCCGATCAGAGGTCTTGCTGCGGAATGTAGTTTTATCATCATACCCAGGACTAATTAAAGGAGAGAAAAACTCACATTAAGAGAGAGAACCGATAAAAACAAGCGAAGACAACAATTATGAAAAAAGAACACAGATAAAAGAGAAATCAAGAAGACATTCTCTTTAAATAGAGAAAAGTTTTTTAAAGTAAATAGGGGAAGGGTTTAACAAACATAAACCGAGGAAATTATTAAGATAAATACTCAATGTTCATGGTAAGAACGTCGAATGAAAAACAAAGTAAAATTAAATATCAACAATGAATGTAATGAAAGCTGTGATGACATTTACAATGGATCCATCATGGAAGTTCAGGATGTGCTTTTAGTAAATACTAACACAACAGTTATCTTGATACATTATATCATTTATAATAAATTTAGTGTAAGATATACAAAGATTTAACATAGAGCAAACTTCGTTAGATTTTTTTCGCCCGCCCTGCTGATTGCTATAAAATATTAACCTAAAAACTCATGTTGTTAGGCTCTTCATATCGAGAATGTCATGAGGTTATCATGTATGGCAAATCCGTTCAGAAATATCTGGACTATCAACTGTAAAGAACCGCTTTCGAAGATCAGTGATTAAAAATAGTTTTGAGCGAGAGAAACCTATTGGTCTTGGTGAAGACCGACATTTCTCGAGCTTCGTGAACTGGCGCTCTCATAATCACAAACCCCATCATTTGAGGACTTTCGCCAGCAGCAGAGCTAAAATTGATATCACATGAAATTCGAAGCGAAAATAAAGACATAAAATGCGGACTGGCAATAACAGGTGGCGTATGTTTGGATGTGCGGTGCTGTAATGGATAATGATTCAGAATTGTTAACCGGAGAGCCGAGTTCAAGTTTCAGTTGAGTTTTTTATGATCATTTACACGCAAAAACCCTTAGGAAATGTATGAATTCATCTCTACTCCACCCATTCATGGGTTAATTACTAAACCTTGAATTATCTAAAAACCTTTACTATTTAAAAAATAAATTACGAACAAAATATTTAAATTTCGGCATGTAAAAAAACTTATAAAGATTGATATGCCGCAA
Organism: Acanthosepion lycidas; assembly: GCA_963932145.1. NCBI lineage: Eukaryota > Metazoa > Mollusca > Cephalopoda > Sepiida > Sepiidae > Acanthosepion > Acanthosepion lycidas. The sequence goes on from OZ010605.1 coordinate 3,800,495, forward strand.
AAAGAAACCAAAGACTAACAAGATGTCGACCTTCTACACAATTCAAATAAAAGGTTAGAAAGGAAACCCCTATTAATAGTGCAAAGAACGATAAGACCTACAAGACTCGTAAGACCTACTTTTTGGAAATTTTATTAAGAGAATGATTCGATAATTTTCAAATACAGTCGTAAAGCTGCTCAGTGATTTTTTTTTCTATAAAAACTGCTGATATTAAAATAACAATTACTATTTCGTTATTGAATGACGAAGAAAGAATCCGTATATAATAAACTGAAGAGAGATACTTTTGGATTTAAATGAAAATATATGAGACAAAACGACCATCATTAAGAGAAAATGGCCAAATATACCAGGTACAAATTGGCGCTGTCAGCATAAATCACATGCACCATTTTAAATATATGGGAAGTGTTTTAACAGCCAATAAAATTACGTGGCACCAAAATAAGATCTCTTATTGAACAAAGCAAAACGTATAAGTTTTCTATGGCAGTGACTGCTGGACTGTCACTTTACGGATGAGGAAAAACATGGAGGCATCAGAAATAAAGTTCTCCAGAAGGATATTGAAAATTCTATGGACGGAGCGAGTAAGCTGTTAAGGGGTCCTCCTCTTTTTCATATAAGTGGACTAGACCACAGTGTTACTGGAGTGCTGCCGTTAAATACCCAGAGTAAGTCAGAATATAGGGGGAGTGAGATAGAGAGAGAGTGAACAGAGATTGTGATTGAGTTGGAGGTAGAGTAATAGTGTGAGGTAACCGCTTGTAGAAGTCAGTTACAAGCACGGAGACGCTAAGGAAGTCCTACTTCGAGACTATATATATATATATATATATATATATATATATATATATATATATTACGACTAACCGCGTTCTTGGATTCACTAAGAGAATTACCAATTTTATTATTGTGCAAATACATTTAATTTCTTATATTTAATTCTTGCAATTTGTCATTCATTGGAGACCGAATTTCCTCTCGGAATACACAAGATAAGCAATAAGGACGTCTTAAAGAAAAAATGTCTACAGTAAAACACTTATACTCGTAATCAGCAAAAGAAAAATGAAATTCCTTGGACAGTTATGAGGAAGGGATCCTTGGAAAACGTAAATATTACGTGGAATGTTAACAAGCTTGTGTGAAGGGATGGCGAAACAGTGGATGAAGTCGGAAGCCTGCTAAGGTCCATTAGGAATAGAAAGATGTGGAGAGCCATGTCAGCCGTGTCCTTAAAAAGCCTAAAGCGGCTTTTGTAAATAAGTGAAGGGGATGATTGGTAAACAAGGAAGAAAAAGAAAAAAAATGGATGCAAACAAAACCGAGCTGAATGACTATGTATCCAGAGAAATGAAAAACAAAAAAAAAAAATACAAAAAAAAAAACGAATTCTAATAAACAAGTAAAACTAAACTTTGAAGGCTAACTTCACACCACCGGCATCACGGCATTTTCCTAATTATGTCCGGTACATCGAATATACCTGGTTACTCTGGTCTGATGCTTGAGTTTTATATCAAGAGATTCTTGATAAAAATCTAATGAACATTCAGCAATATCTGTTTATATTTCTGAGACAAGAAAGTTTAATTACTTACACTATGTATATTGTTCGGACTTCTGTCTTCATCTCTGTTGTAATATTCACGACGTTTCGGTGGTTTTACGCTTCGTCATTTTTCAGGTGTGTTGGATTTCGAAGGGTAAACTTTACTTCATCCACGGGGACAGATTGTTCTAGTTCCTCGTACCATACCTCTTCCGGCTGTCTCAGTCTCAAAGACATCTGGCCCAGTGGATTAAAGTGTTAGTTTAATATAGTGACTTGATCCAAAAAGTTGTGAGTTTAACATCAGGCTACAGCTGAGGTGAACAAAAACTTGGAGAGTTGAGTCACTAAAAGAAGATTCCTGATACTGAAACACCCGGAAGAGGTATTGAATGTGGAACAAGCAAAATCAACTCTGGTGTAGGAAATAAATAGTTCAGCTTGAAATTCCAGTCACTTGAAGGAGGGCGGAGTGTAGAACGGCCAAAACGTCGTGAATATGGAAATAAAGATGATGTGAACTGTCCGGAGAATATAACTAGTGTATACATTCCGCAACTTTATCGATCCTAACCTGGCCTCTCAGCTTCGGTCATTCTGTCACCGCCATAGCGTAGTTTCGACTTCGGTTCAAAAAAGCTTTCGATTTAACGAAACTTTTAATTTAATGCATATCGTCTCTGGCTGTGGAATTGGAGAGTAGAGTTCGAATTCCAGTCGGGTTACTTACATTCACTTACATACAAATATCGTTGAGAACATTATGCCCCCTTATCCTTCTACATATGTGGTAAATAGCAGAAAAGTCTGGTTCATATAGCTTTGTAGTGCAACTAGACTACCGGAGAAAGAAACGGCAGACTGTTGCGGTAACATATCCCTAGTCAATCATGAATCGAAAACGACATGATCACCAAAGCGTGTATCACGCATCAGAATTAACTGAATAGATTTGCAAGATCTATGGTAATTGTTTCATCACTCGCACTTATCGATCATGGAACCTGTGTGGTTTCGCTCACATCAAAGTAGCAGAAATTAAACTTGTGTTCACGGAGATAAAAGCATACTTGACTGGAAATAAAACATACAAAAATAACAGAAAAACATAGTAAATTTATTTATGTTTTCCTTGTGTGTATTTTTTAGGTTGCAATTGCTTCATGATACATGTAATGAGATGAAGAAGTTACTTAGTATTATTACACGGTATATCTGAGAGAGACGTCGGACAAGTGTTGCTCTTAGCATGGTTCGTAGTGAAGAGACTGAATTTATTGTCTTTTGGAGGGATGTCAGAATTTTCCACAGGAATACTTTTGTTATATGCTGAGAATATTT
>OZ010605.1:3805893-3833393 GCA_963932145.1 Acanthosepion lycidas
AGTCCGTATTTGGATTCTAGAAGGTAATGATAATGAAAAGAGTACAGGACATCGCCTAGAAACTTAAGGTGTTTTGAAATGTAAGGTCAACAGTCAGGTATACTACTGGCACGCCTGAATGTGTTGAGATCATAGCCGGGAAAGGTGAACGGAGAAATCTGCCAAAAAATAAATAGATGCATTCACCTACCAAGTCAGAATTATGTCCATCAAATATTCTGTGGCAAATGGTAATGGATCTTTAACAGCAACAACAACAAAACAAATGCTATCAAAATGCAAATAAGTTAACACTTCTAATGTTGTTGCCTTACTTATACATCATAACAAATTTAAATATTGCCTGCTGTCAGTTGGAGCTTCCGGAGCGAATGCCAAGCAGTAGAGCATGCCGTTTCTGAATTTTCTGTCGGTGTTAATTGCATCATGTTACACTTTTTTTCTTACGGACGGTGCCCAACTGACCCTAATATATAGTGCAATCGACAAAATCAAAAACAAACAACGTCCATGCAAAAATAAATAATTAATAAAAATATAATATCATAAGAAATTACCCATCGCACCCTGTGTGTTTATGCGTGGGTGTGTATGTGTGGGTGTGTATGCGTGGGTTTGTATGCATGGGTGTGTATGTGTGTGTGTTTAAACTAACTTATATTAGGTTGGTGCAAAAATAATGACGTAATAATGTCGTTTTTTGACGTTAAAATACGTCAAAAAACGACATTATTACGTCATTATTTTTGCACCGACCTAATAGAATCCTGACAATTTTTTAAGAAATATGCGAAACGAGATTTTTGAAGAATTCGTCGTATTCAAAACCAGTGAAAGATATATATATATATATATATATATATATATATATATATATATATATTAACTGATTTAATATGTTTTTTCGCTACACATCAATACCCATGTTTCAAAAATAGAAGCTAAAGGCTTCGAATTTAATTTTGCAATTAAATGAAAAACATTTGTTTTATTTCATCGCCAAGCGAATTTAGGAGTAACATATTTTTTAAAAATTTACCTAAAAATTCATACTTCAATGTTCGCAAGGATTCAGGAAAACCCAATCATTCAGACAAGGGGTGGTAGCGTGTTCATTTTTATTAACCTTTGTTGTATCAGTTATTAGTTACGTTCGAAAAAGGGTTTATTTTTAGGTAGGGTAGGGCTATATTTTTAACGTATTGTGACATCCGTCGCCTGGGTTTTATTTAAATATTATTGTTAACTGCAAAAAATACTTACGGCATTTTTTCTATTTATATTCTTAAAGATTTTGGGGGATATTTAGGTTAAAATACGTTTTATTTAACTACAATTTTAAAATATTTTCACTTTTAATTTTTAATAGACCATATTTCTTTAAAACAAGTAAATGTAGTAGAATTACTCACAATATATAAAATTATTTTCCATATCAATATAAGTATGTATATTACCAGGTCACATTTTTTTAAATTCTATTTTTAAATATTATTTAAGGAAAATTTTTGAAAATGACGGTAAAAAATAGCTAATTAATTTCTCTGATTCAGTAAACTTATTTTTATAAACTTAGTAATATGTAGTTTCTCATATATATACCTATCTCTCTCTCTCTCTCTCTCTATATATATATATATATATATATATATATATATATATATATATATATATATATATATATATATATATATATATATATAATCAGTTGTTACTGTGTATAAGAAAATATGAGAGTAAAATCAGTATTAATGAGCGATTAGAAGGAACAGAATTTAGGAAGACGGAACTTAACGATTGACATTTAAATGTATTAAGAAGAAAGGGACTAGGAAGTAAGAAGACAGAATAGATTTCGATAAGTGGGAAATGAGAGAGAAAAAAAAATCTGTTAGTATGAAACTTATGGTTACATCTGGCCATTCAACTGTAAAATGGTGAGATAATTAACAGGTAAACGACAAATTTTATTTGGTGACACAGGCTATTTATACCCACCCGGCTAGCTCAAGACGGTACACTAAAAAGAAGTTGACGTCTTCACAACATGAAAACACAATACAACCCCACCGAAAATTGTGGGGGAATCGCGATTATTTGAAAAAAAACAAAAAAAAAAACAGTATATACACGTCGGCCCCAAAAGTGCACCCTTACAGTTGCTATATTTACGGTGGAAGCGTAACAAATGTCGACGATAGAGTGAACACTGATATGAATAATATGAAGTTAAAAATCAATACTGCTTTGTGAGTGGCAGTTTTTCGGATGACTTAAGGCATGGAGGTGCCAGTAACCATAAGGTGGTGATTTTATATTTACACATTCCTGTCTCTCTCTCTCTCTGTCAATATATATGTATATATATATATATATATATATATATATATATATATATATATATATATATATATATATATATATATATATATATACATGTGTGTGTGTGTGTGTATGCATGTGTGTGTGCGTGTGTGTGTTGTGTCTGTATTCAGATCATGCAGCCTGAGTTGAACCAGGCCTGAAGATTGCGTTGAAACACGAAACAAATCGCTGCTTACAGTTAACTTCATTGTCCACTTTGGTGTCTATGTGTGTTTCTGTATGTGCGTGCATGCGTGCACGCGCACAAGCACACACACACACACACATATATATATGCATCTGTTCGTGATTTGGGTGAATAATTTGAACAAAATGCGTTAGATAAATCCGTAAAATTATGTGATAATATGTAATATATAGATATAGAGATTGATAAATATATCGATACAACAACATACATAGTCATAGCTACCTACATACATGTATACAAATCGATAAATCAATAGACAGAATTTAATCGGATAAGATATAATTATACTGATATATATATATATATATATATATATATATATATATATATATATATATGTATAGAGAGAGAGAGAGAGAGAGAGATAGAGAGAGAGATAGATAGATAGATAGATAGATAGAAGGATAAAAAGCTTGGACGGAAAGAAAGAAAGAAAGAAAGAAAGAAAGAAAGAGAGGAAGAAAGAAAGAAAATAATTGAGTCGTGCTTATCTGAACTAGAGAAATCACAGCCAGAAATACAAGAGGCGCCAAGAAAATTATATATGAAAAAGCAGTGGAAGACTTTCAAACAATTTAAAACTGTGTTTATCATGAAGGAAGATGAAAAAAAATGATTACGCAAAAAGCGTAGGATATTATCACGTAGTGAATTAGATTTTATTCAAACTGAAGAAGGCATTATTTAACGTGATTGAGGAATACACATGACCACGTGACCCTGTGATGATATTTACAATAAAATAAAATAAAAAGTTCAATTGGAGAATATTTTAATTACATTCCATTCCATCAATTTATCCAACCTTGTGAAAAAACCGACGTTACATATGCTTGCAAAATTTCTGGGAACCGTACGAGCTTTTTAACAATTAAACCTAACACTAATTTCCGCGACAGGTATGTGATTTAATGAGAAAATAACTAAGATTTTAATGAAACTAAATAAGGGAGATTTGGTAAAATACAATTCGTCATCAATCAGGTTGGATTAAAAAAAAAACTTATAAATCTTATTGATATATACATATATACACACACACGCACCCCCATATATATATATATATATATATATATATATATATATATATATATATATATATATATATATATATGCAAACAGATATTATTAAATATAACAAAAAAGAAATATATAGTTTGATCATGATCAAACATATTATCCATTTCTGTTATATTTAAGAATATATGTTTAAATAATGATCTGTTGCCCGAATATACTATTAGATAGGGAAGAGAATACAAGTGCGAATAGTGCAGAATATATATATATATATATATATATATATATATATATATATATATGTGTGTGTGTGTGTGTATGTGTATATATATATGTATGCATATAAATATATATATATATATATATATATATATATATATATATATATATATATTATCATTTTGCTCTACTTTGTATTGAGCAACTTTTTCTTAGTTCTGTTACAAAACTGATTAAGAAAGACGTCGCAGTTTTGAATATTTCTTTTGTTGAAAAAGAGAAAAAGCATAATAACGACCAATGTGAAAATCGAAAGAAAAATTAAAAAATATCGACAGTATTGGCTTCAATCGTAACTATTGAATAACAGCCGGTACAGGGCATTGTATGTTTAAGGAGACGTTGTACACGACTCAGAAGTGGCTCGATAGAATACGAAAAACAAATGGAAATGTATGAAAGCGGAGGGAAGTAGAAATGCCTGACACAATAAATAAACATCACGACGGAGGAGAAAGGGGAAATTAATTTGCTCCCGTATTAATACTCAAGCCCTATTACACTTTTCATGTTATTAAACAGGGAAGAGTATACAAGTGGGAATAGTGTAGATGGCTTGAATACAATTATATAAAAAGTGATTTATTTACAAATGAGTTGCTATTCTGGGGTATGCTATCATTGGGTTACTTTGGTATTTTAGTTTAGATTATCAATTCAAAAGAAGGCGACAAAAAGAATCAAAAGAGAAGGAAACAAAAGCAAAAAGCAAAAAAAACAAACTCCCAGGATTGTTTCGGTTAAAATGTTTGTATAATTATTTTCGTATACTAATACATAGTCGGAAATATGAGAAATGCGAGAAAAGAATCTGTCTTGACTAAACTGTTACCGAGGCCTGCACAACCGACTATAGCCCAGGGCTGCGGTCAGTTTTTAATCCAAGCCCGGGTTTATGCGGTCGGGTCCTCACATAAAAAACTACATTGTGTTATAACTCGTTTTATTGGGGAGACAGAGTAAATACCTTGTGTCTTAGCATCCTGTTTAAAAATTATCTGCATTTGTTTGTATCGTATTTTCGTCTATTTCCTTTCGAGTTCCGTTCAGAAATTATTATACTTTTTAGAAATGGATTATTTTCGTACATGTCTTATGGTAGTTAACTTGTAGGAAAAAATCAGATTTTTTCTATAAATATTTTGAGACCCATTATGGATATTTAATGGTTTGACTCAAGATGATTCTACCATTTGTTTTCTCAACAGAATAACGACTATCATTGGTCTTCGTGTGATAGATAATACAGCGAGTAAGTAAATGCTACTGATATCATGCTTGTGCACAAGTGTGATATCTAAAGCTGTCATGAATGGATCCTTATAGCCGTTTGGCCACCTTTGAATAAAAATATCATGAAGGTGGTTCAGGCGAAATTACTTAGGTATTAAAACCTTGCAGGATAAAACAGAAAAATATACTAGGCAGCAGCTAAAATTGTTCTTTCCTGGGCGGAACGTCCAGGAATATTTCCAGCAAACTTTCTGCAACGCAGGACAACTTGAGGTTACGTTACATCATTGGGATTGCGCATGTGGCTGATCTGCTGAAACAACTGATATGCTAGTAAAGATGTTTCTCAAAGCTGCTGGTATGACCTGACATCTGTCATCATTACACGGTCGAATCATTTAAGAGACGGAGAGGATATTAAATAATAATAATAATATTAATATTAATAATAATAATAATAATAATAATAATAATAATAATTATTATTATTATTATTATTATTATTATTATTATTATTAATGTTTTCTTTGATTTCTGGCGTTTACACATTTATTTCCGGGTCCCGCCCAGGGACCTACGGTTAGAAATGGCATCGTGACACTTTCTACTGACAAAAAAAAACAAAAAAAAAAAAACATTACATAGATAAAGCCCTTCGTAAAGTGTGGGCTGTACTTGTCAGAACAATTTTGTATATCTCCTTGAGGCTTGGACGTCCAGGAATCCCTTCAATTAGTCTACTGCAATCTTTTCCAACCAGTGCTCCAACTACAACAGGGATTGTTGATGTACCCATATGCCACATTTTTGAGACTTCTATTTCAAGGTCCTTGTATTTTGACAGCTTTTTGAATATCTTCAAAGATACATTGCAGTCGGCAGGGACTGCCATATCAATAAGGAGGCACTTTTTTATTTGTGGTCTTTAATAACAATATCTGGGGGGTTGGCCTTGATTGTTCTGTCAGTGTGTATTGTGTAATCCCATAGAATTGTAACAGGTCCTATCTCCGTAACCGGGTCTTCTTCTTCTTCTTCTTCTTCTTCTTCTTCTTATTATTATTATTATTATTATTATTATTATTATTATTATTATTATTATAATTATTGTCAGATCTGCATGCTAAAGGTGACTTTACAAACGTTGATTAACAACTTTTATTCGCTGCAAATACGCGACTTAGGGTATTGGGTAAGGGTAACCAATACCCCAGTATCAACATCCTGTCCTACCAACTCGTGCATGACAAAGACAATGGAGGAGGTACAAGAAGGATCAACGTCAAACACATAGAGAGCTTCATACAGCAACGAAGATGAATGACTTTGGCAGAAAGGAAAGGAAAATGAAAATTGGGTGAGCTATACACTCCCGATTAAGAAAAAATGAATTTTGATCAATAAAAATGTTTTTAAAACAAAAGCTTATCTTATGTAGACATCATCCGAATTCCTATGGTGTTTCAATATAACTTCTTTCATATGAATATATAAAGACTATCATTTATGTCCCATATATATATATATATATATATATATATATATATATATATATATATATATATATATATATATGTGTGTGTGTGTGTTTTACAATAATGTTCATTCTGTACAATGCCCAAGAGACATCAGAGAAAATCGTTACAGAATTACGTTTATTGGTTAAGTGCGGAAGATAACGGTTAATTGTGGAATTAAACAGTTTTAAATTGTATTGTTGGGAGAAGCATCCTTTGCTGAGCTGATTTCACAAAGCAAAAGTTCTTTGCAAGAAGCTTTTCGAGAGAAATATGAATGAAATGAGGGCAGTTTGCAAATTATCAGAAATAAGTTTTTATAAAATAAAAAGAAATGGCCACCAATATATTTTGTAGCAAAATGACAAAAAATACGTTTTTATAGTAAAATTATCAGAAATAAGTTTTTATAAAAAAAGATAAACAATATAAATTTTTATAGCGAAATGACTAACAATACATTTTTATATTAATAATATAAGAAATATGTTTTTATAAAAAAGATCGACAATGTATATTTTACAGCGAAATTACCAAGAATACATTTGTATATTAAAATTATCAGAAACAGGTTTATCAAAAAAAGATCAACAATGTATATTTTATAACGAAATTACCAATAATACATATTTATATAAAAATTATCAGGAAATATTTATAAAAAGATCATCTATGTATATTTTATAGCGTATTGACCAACAAAGCATTTTTATAATAAATTATTAGAACTATTTTTCTAAAAAGTAAAAACAATGTATATTTTATAGCGAAATGACCAACAATACATTGTTATATTAAAATTATCAAAAATAAATTTTCATAAGAAAGATCAACAATGTATATTTTATAGCGAATTGACCAAAAATATATTTTTAGAGTAAAATTATCATAGATATGTTTTTATAAAAAAAGATCTACAATGTATATTTTATAGCGAATTGACCAACAATACATTTTTTAATTTAAAATTATCAGAAATAAGTTTTTATAAAAAAGATCAAAAATGTAGATTTTATAGCGAATTGACCAACAATACTTTTTTAAATTTAAATTATCAGAAATAAGTTTTTACAAAAAAGTTCAACAATGTATATTTTATAGCGAATTATAAAAAAATGTATTGTTACATTTTTGAAACTAAAATTATCAATAATGTTAAGTTGGTGCAAAAATAATGACGTAATAATGTCGTTTTTTGACGTTAAAAATACGTCAAAAAACGACATTATTACGTCATTATCTTTGCACCACCACAAATATGTTTGTATAAAAAAATCAAAATGTATATCTTATAGCGAATTGTCCAACAATACATTTTTCAAATTAAAATTATCAGAAATGTGTTTTTATAAAAAAAGATAAAAAATGTATTTTTATAGCGAATTGACCAACGATACATTTTTAAATTAAAATTATCAGAAATATTTTTAAAAAAAAATTCAAAAATGTATGTATTATAGCGAATTGACCAACAATACATTTTTTAAATTAAAATTATCAGACATATATTTTTATAAAAATAGATGAAAATGCATATTTTATAGCGGAAGGACACAACAATGCATTTTTTTAAATTAAAATTATCAGAAATATGTTTTTATGAAAAAATGACAAAAAATATATTTTGTAGCAAAATGACAAGCAATACATTATATATTATAATTACCAAAAATAATTTTTTATGGTAATATCACCATATATATTATATTATATTTTATAGTTAAATGACCTACAATTAGTTTTAGAGTAAAAATGTATGCAGGTTATACATCTTTAATAAATAAATAAATGAATAAATAAAATAAAAGTTGATATGTTTAATCTCATTTTTTGTAAGGATAATCGAGTTCATTTTTCTTGTTTGATGTTGTAAAAATATTTGGTAAAAATAGAGTTATGCAATTACAATTTGATCATGAAATAAAGGCATTCTGATGAATTCATTATAAAGTTCGAATTTTCATATTCTGCATTAAATACCACACATGTTGATCGGCCGCTAAAGAAAACCCAGGGAAACCAATATATATATATATATATATATATATATATATATATATATATATATATATATATATATATATATATATATAATATACATATATATATATGATGAATTAACTGATTTAAAATATGATTTTCTCGCTACACAGTTCCAACCATGTTTCAAAATTGGAAGCTAAAAGCTTCGAATTTAATTTTGTAATGAAATTAAAGACAGTAGTTCCATATCATCCTTAAGCAAATTATATATCTTACTGTTTTTTCTTTATATATATATATATATATATATATATATATATATATTATTTCTTTATATATATATATATATATATATATATATATATATATATATATATATATATATATATATATATATATGTGTATATATTGGGTGTCCATAGAGTCCGTGTGCACTTTAAAAAATTTATAACCTTATTTGCATTTGCGATAGAAATAATTTGTAAAAACGATTGGAAAAAAGTATATCAATATTTATTTAGGTTTTATTGAAATTTTATTTAAGTTTCAACATGTCTTTAATCATTAGCAATACAATGGGTAATACGATTTTGCAGTTCACGGAAAACATTTGCCAGGTGATTTACAGTAATGCCTGAAATCGTATTAGCTATTATAGTTATACTTAAAACTATGTACATTAAACTTTATAACATTTTTTACAAATTATTTCTATCGCAAATACAAATAATGTTATAATTTCTTTAAAGTTCACACTTATGGACACCCTGTATATATATATATATATATATATATATATATATATATATATATATATATATATATATATATACTAGCAATATGTTATGCTATTTCAGTTATAATATCGATCTATATGAAAAAAATATTGATATTGATGTTTAGCTGTTTCTAAAGGTAAATACATTATAAATATTTTTACTTATAAATAAATAAAAAATACATAATATTAATTTAGATAAATATATATTTACGTAGTATACTTTATAAATGAATATGTTATATGAGAATCCCATATGTTATATGGGAATCTCAGTCGTTTAAGATTCAATAATATCGTATTCATTGATTTTGTAAACATTTCTACGCTTTTCAATTTAACATTTATTTTTACCCAGAGAGCTTAAATAAAGCCAGGCTTACATCCAAACACTTGCTGGAATAGCAAAAGATGCCTTCTCAAGGCTAAGCAACGTACTGGGAACGAGGAAATTTGCATTAGAAACGAAGAAAGTGTGCTGAACTGCTATGTAATATCAATCCTACCCGGCTGTGAATGCTGGACAATTTTTTCACAGATGAATAGTTGACTGAGGTCAACAGAATTGTGGTTCTACAGAAGGATGGTGATGATGCAGTGGATGAAGTGCGTAAGTAAGAAAAAATATTAAAGGAAAATGGAAACAATTAAGGACATTTACATTCAGAATCAAAGATAGATAACAGGATTCAGTTGGATAACTAATAAGGAAGGAGGGCTTGGAAAATGTGGCACTTCTAGGTCGTGTCGTAGGCACAGTGGACAGGCGAGAGGCAACAGATCACCTACTTGACCAGTTTCTGTGAGTAGATAGCGAAACGGAGATGGCAAAAAGACAAAATCGAAGAAGAGGATTAAAGAGAATGAGGAACAGATTATGTGGATATGCTATTCGTTAAGATTTTAGTGATTGGGGTCGCATTCACTTGGGAGTCGATTCTAAAATACACGATGGAGTACTGGATAACGGCTTGGATTAAGGAATAGTAGAGCAGCGTTCGATGTCCAGTCGAGTTCATTATATACATAGCTTTTGTAAGGCTATTTGTGCGTTATTCAATATAACGAAACCAAGTGGAATTGGAACCTGGCTCTGCGATTAATAATTCCAAACTATTTTCATTTATACCACCTGTACATCCAAGCTTACAGCACCTGATATCCGCAAACAGTGACGCATCAAGATACTGACCAGGATTGATGTTGCTTAATTTTGGTGATCGTACGTTGATCGGCAAAAACCATCAAACAGTATTAAATGAAAAATGTAATCAATCCTACGAATAATGTGGAAAATGACCATTGGAGAAAAGTCCGTATTTGGATTTCTACAAGGTAATGATAATGAAAAGAGTACAGGTCATCGCCTAGAAACTTAAGGTGTTTTGAAATGTAAGGGCAACAGTCAGGTATACTACTGGCACGCCTGAATGTGTTGAGATCATAGCCGGGAAAGGTGAACGGAGAAATCTGCCAAAAAATAAATAGATGCATTCACCTACCAAGTCAGAATTATGTCCATCAAATATTCTGTGGCAAATGGTAATGGATCTTTAACAGCAACAACAACAAAACAAATGCTATCAAAATGCAAATAAGTTAACACTTCTACTGTTGTTGACTTACTTATACATCATAACAAATTTAAATATTGCCTGCTGTCAGTTGGAGCTTCCGGAGCGAATGCCAAGCAGTAGAACATGCCGTTTCTGAATTTTCTGGTGGTGTTAATTGCATCATGTTGCTCTTTTTTTCTTACGGACGGTGCCCAACTGACCCTAATATATAGTGCAATCGACAAAAAAAAAAAAAAAAAAAACGTCCATGCAAAAAATAAATAAATAAATAATAAAAATATAATATCACAACAAATTACCCATTGCACCCTGTGTGTGTATGCGTGGGTGTGTATGTGTGCGTGTGTATGCGTGGGTGTTTAAAATAGCTTCTAGAATCCTGACAAAGTTTTTAAGAAATCTGAGAAATAAAAAAAACAAAAAAACCTTTATTTGAAACGAGATTTGATTACGCGTTTCGCCTTTGAAGGATTCGTTTTATGCAAAAACGAGTGAAAGAAATTTGTGTGTGTGTGTGTATTACTTTGAATATACGCTATTTAGCTCTAGAGGGCGTCGTCAGTGATGTTCTACATTGGGTCATTAGGCAGTTTCTGGTCTTTCAAACATCATACTACCCTCACCAAGTCGACGACATCAGAGCTGATCAGACTGTGATGCACCCCCATCTAAATGAACAGCTTGCAGACGCTGACTTAGATTAGGCAAACCATACCCCTATGTTTCGCATTTGATTGGAAGATGACTAACAGCCAATCACAATGGTGTGAGCTCTATTTAAGTTGTTTACAGTGGATTTTTACCTTTTCTCATATATATATATATATATATATATATATATATATATATATATATATATATATATATATATATATATCAAGTGACCCTATTATATACTAAAGATTAGTGTTATTTCGCAACCTGCGTAAACTTAAAGTAGGGTTCAATAGGATCTTTCTTATGACATTTTTTATTCTATTGCGAGAGTTGTCGTTTAGATTTGTATTTTTTTTCAGCAGAATATCAGATAAAAAAATTGGGGATCGCTTAGAAATAGCTATCAGCTTCTTTGTAGTGATCTATTATAGAAAATGGGAATATATTTTGTATATTTCCTGAAACATACCAGCACAGCCAAGCAATATTATAATATTCCGAGCCGCCAACCACCCACATTTCGTCGTGTTTTGGCTGGCACAGAAAGAAAACCAATCGATGTCTTCGAAAGATAGTAATGGAAAGAAAAAAGAAAGGAACTAACCATCAACTAAGAGAGAATGTCATCTATGGTCGATAGCAAAAGAAACAGTCGAAGGTGTTAGCATGCAATGCAAGTTAACAGACTAACATCATCGCAATTCAAGTGCGTTTTAGAATAGTTTAAAGAGATAGAAAAGTTCTTTAAAATTATTGAAAATAATAGTGAACTGCTATCGATGATTTGTCCTCGTATTACTATCCTCCTATTTCTCAATAGATACCAGGTAAACTTTACCCAAAAGAACAGACTTGAAACGACAGAGATATGGTATTGTCGACGTATGTTGAGAACATTATCAATAGAGTATAACAAACTGAAATTTTTAGGAGAAAAATACAAGGGGACATACACATACAAGCAGAAAGAGAGATAATATTAATGGGCCGAATACGGAGGAAAAACGGTTTAGTGAATCTAATACCCATAGGGCATATTGCAGGCAAGGGAGAAACACTTGTAGCCTAGTTACCGAATTTGTATGAATGGAACGTAGAAAATAAAGAATGATATAAATTAGTCACCATTACCAAGCCGAATAAAACGATGACGTTGTGTAGATATTTGATTGAACCACGTCACTTACACATAAAAAAAAGGAAATATTATTGGGGAGAATTTAGGAATATTGATGAATCGTGTGGTCATTTGATCTATAGCCGTTGCCGACAGATAATGCTGGTGTGAAAACTCAATAGTCTGATAAACATTAATATGAAAAAGGTGAAAAAAAATTGAAGAGAAAACGGGGAAGCCAGGTCAAAAGGGAAAAATAGAAGAAAGACATGAAGTATGATTAATGGAGTGAAATGAAAAAGGGGGTGTGTCTGAGGTGGGGAAACTGTCTTCACATAATGAACATTTAACAATATCACTAATTAAGTAATAGGAAATTAATGATAAGAAATATGAATTTAGGTAAAAAAAAAAAAATTATGAAAGCGAAACAGGTAGAAAAAAAAAGACGACATCAAGAGGAACTGAAGTTTGGGGTCAAGGAGGACAGGAGTGAAAGAAGAAAAGGGAGATAACTCTTAATGAGAATCAAGGAAAAAGTGAAAAATTAGAAAAAAAAATTGAGATTGATAAGCGTAAACAAAAGGAAAAATTGATTGAAGTGAGCTCGGATAAGAAAAAAAAAACGAAATGTAGAAATATAAATGTAAAAGAAAAATATGATAATGGAAAGATTAAAAAAAAAGGAAAAAGAAGGAATTATGAAGGGGAGAATATGAAGGAAACCCAAAGAAAAAGTGATATCGTGAAAGAGTCGACGTCTGCCGAACTCTGAATAGTTTAGATAATTTGAGAAAAAAAAAAAAAAAAAAATCTAAGGATGACGTTAGCCGTCATCCTTAGATTTTTTTTTGTTTTTTGTTTGAAGAAGTTATATCGAAAAAGAAAATTACTTAATAATGATTCCTTAGAAAAATCACACGGACAAAAATGGAATTAAGTAAAAAAGGAATTTTTAAAGTTAATTTAAAAAAAAATGACATGACAAATAGGAAATCAAAAGAAACCCATCATGTATTGATAGAGAAAGATTATACAGAAACAAAGGAAGTCAAGGAAAATGTAGCTTAGATGTGGTTGTTATAAGGCAGCAATTATGGAGCACCAAGCAGAATCGACTTCTCCATCCAGACAAATCTCACCTAAAGAGATAAGCTTATAAAGCATTACGTCACACTGAAGTGCCCAAATCAATATAATTAAATGAGAATTATTCAAATTTAACACAAATCCAGTTCAGTTAAACAATTCGGATGGTACCTCAACGTTGGATGTCAATTTTACTAATATAAACGCAGTACTATACTGGCAACTAAAGACCATCATTTTACGGTGTAAATTGCTAGATGTAATTGTAGTTTGTGAGTTACCCCACATGACCATGCCAAAACGCCTTTTTAGGGGCGCTATTCCAGTCGTTAAATAGGCAACAATATTCCCTCTCCCTTTTTGGCCTTTTTCGCTCTAGCTTTCAGCTTTAGTCGCACGTAGATAAGAACACTACCTATGAGGAGCGTTCGCTTACTTGGTGCTCTGTTGACTTTTGAATTCTCTCTCACACACATATACACTACGTGTCTAGCATACACACTTGTTACACACAAGCACACACACAAAGACAGACACAATCAATCACCTGCTTCTACTAATTGTTTTAATGGGTTTTTTTTTTGTCTTTCGTTACAATTGTCTACACATTCATTGTCGTTTGCTTCTTTCTTCATTATTTTTTTGTGACTCGCAAGAAGTTCTATTCGAACAGTTACTTCTCTTGCACTTCTCTCTTGTGGAAATCTTTTCCGGCTTCTTAATTTTAAATAAAATGTCAATCGCTATACGTCATGTCTTCTTAATTCATATTATTTTGTTGTTCTTACTCTTTAATATATATCTTTTCTTTTTTTATATACCTTTACACCCAGTAATACTTTGCGTCTTAGTGGCTTTATTCTCTTGCTTGAGATGAAATTATTAAGAAAAACTAACAACGACAGTGAGTATGAGGAACCTGTATCGATAAAGATAATTATTGTATAAGGCTTGCTAACAAATTTGATAAAAATGAAATGTAAAGAAAAAATAAGAATTTTATATAGCTAATTTAAAAAAAAATGATATGATAAATATGAATTCCAAATCGTGGAATGCTTCAGAAAGATCATAAAGCAAGAACTGAAATCAACAGAAATTATATCAAGTGTGACACAAGGCAGCAAGTACGGAGCACTCAGTGAGGATCTATATCTCTAGACAGAAACAATTTGCCTAAGGGGACAATCTTGATAACTATTACATCAAGACGAAGTGTCCATATTAGCAGAGTTTATTGCAGGCCATGGCGTCAATAAATTCATTTTGGGTATCATTTGTAAATTCTAAATTATTTCGCTCAATTGAAATCCTTTTTAAACTTGATGTTTACAAAACGTTTCGATCGATATTTTATTCAGGGATCGTCTAATCGGTAGCAAGAGAAGAAATAATTCTTTGTGTATTTATTATTTATTTTTGTCAGAATAATAACGATAGAAAAACAGTGATTATTAATCAACCAATCGAATCATTCTATTTTACCGCCATAATCTATAAAAAATGAAACAATCTCGTTCTAATGTCCACTTATGTTAACCAATGGCATAATAGAATATAGAAGAAAATGTTTGAAAAGGGTTATTATCACCTGATCTTCTAGGAGCATACCGAACAGTTGTGCTATTAAAAACTAATAATTATACGATGTCTTTAATTGGTTATTCTTATTCTTTTATTTACTGTGTATCTTCAGGAACTTGGCGATCATGACTCTCTATAATTGCTGTACCTCTTAATAATTTTTGTCTTTTAGTTATCTCACCTAATCGTTGTTCCGCCAAACAGTTAGGTACTTTATGCGCTGCTTTTCTCTGTCCTTAAATCCGTCCTGCGTGTATCAGATTTTCAAAGCCATCTTTCCTCATTATGTTCCCTAGAAATGTTGTCTTTTTTCTTATGTAAAGTATAATTGCCATTTTCGTTGCCATTTTCTCTAACACTTCGTCGTTGCTCATATGTTCCGTCCGTATTATTATCAGCATCCTTCTGTAGAACCAGATTTCTGTTACTTCAATTCACTTATTGTTGTGGCATTGTTAGGGCCAGAAATATAGACACTAAAAGAGGAATTGAGTTAAACAAATATATTAACAGAAACAGTAATACAAACATATACAAATGTGTATGTTACATCATGAATATTCGTTGCGACTGTCAGAGATGACTGAAAGTTCCCCATCTAAAAAGCAGTAACTGCTCTTATTTAAAGCTTAGAGCGTCCATGCTTGCGTTGGTAAATTACCATAATAGGAGAGGATAGTATTTAGGATTTACTGCAATATATGGTGACTGATATTACATAACAGATATTTTCTTTGTTTCTAAAAAAATTCTGAGATTGATATGCGTAATCAAAAGGAAAAATTGATTGAAGTGAGCTCGGATAAAAAAAAAAACGAAATGTAGAAATATAAACGTAAAAAAATGATAAAGGAAAAATTTAAAAAAATACGGAAAAAATGCAATTATGAAGGAAAGAATATGAAAGAAAATCAGAGAAAAAGTGATATCGTGAAAGAGTCGACGTCTGCCGAACTCTTAATTGTTTCAGTTTCTTAATAATTTGATTAACATTTGAAGGTACCGTCCCAATGCACTCCCAGATACTGATGTCGATTTTCGGACTCTCTTGAATCCTTTCCCATATATTTAAATTATTACAATTGTTTGATTTCGATATCTCCAAGTTGCAATTTGTAAGTGGTGCCGTTGCTGTTGCTATCAACTTATTCTTTCTGTCTTCTTGAAAGAATTCAGTCCTTTTTTCTCGCTTCGCTTCACCACCTCCTATGGGATTTCTTAAAATTGGGAAATCATTTCCCTAAGTATTTGATTTTCAGCTAACACGGAAGGTTCTTGAAACATCGCAGATATCAAGCATTTTGTTGAGAGCAGATGTGAAATTGTTTCGACTTTACTGTAACGTTTTATATTTGATGACGAACTGTTTACTCCGACATAATGTGTGAAATATATATGCATGTTTATACGCGTATGTTTCTAGGCGTGTACCTCTGATGGTTGCTCCTTGTCGTGGTGGAGGGGCTTGTGTGTTTTTTTTTTTAATCTGAGGGTGATGCTGCCGGGAGTTATAAAATCCTGGTAGGGACACACTTGGCAACAAGGACGGATACATGAACACAGTCTAAGCGTGATCAACATCACACCCCAACGATAGAACAACTGGATGATGATCGCAACAGATCTCAGCGGGCGAACCATGGATGAAGAGAGCTACGCATGACGGACATGCTACAGAAGGCTCCTTTTGAAATGATAAAAGAATAGCGGCAATCAGTTACAATCTCTAAAACTAGATTCTTCATATCTCATTTCAGAGGAATGTCATGAAATCAAGTATGTGGATAATTCATGGCAAGGTGAGGTCTACTTTAAACAAATTCCCGCTATCAGCATTTTCTTCTACTCTGATTTTCTTTCCCCTCCAACAAATTCTGGCGATAACGAATAGATTACAGGAGCGGGTTGTGGTTAAGTAGAAACTTGTATTCCTGAATATGCACGTTGGCGGTGAATTTAGTCATCAACGTTATCGACATTAAGGAAGCCATCACTAAAAAAGAAATGGGATTCTTGGATACAATATAATTCCGATGAATACCTGTATTGTTGTATTTTACTGACCAGTGATTTTTACATTGCAAAGTGATGTAACTCTAAATGTCCTTACTGGTGAAATAATATCGGAAAAGATTTATTTTATTTAACAAGAAAGGAAGATATAAATATTTCTTATATCATTTTCGAAAAAAAATTAGAATCATTAATGTAGCTGATGTAATGATGTCCAACGTGGCGTAAGAGATAACAGGTTCTGTGTTGACAGCAGTTAATGGTTTCAGTTCGTCTTTTTCTCTTGACCGGTGTCCGCTAATCGTTTTGGTTCAGCAATGAAAGACTCCAACACAGAGACTTTTAAATTAACTCTGTTTTTAATGTCGACATGTACTAACTTTTCTGTAGTGTTTTCCCCCTCACTGCGGAGCAGTTCCAGCCACGAAAGACAACAGGTTTAAATTGCTTGACGGTTCAGTCTCGTCTTCCTGAAACCTTTCTTCTATCACCTTTCCCACGCTAATTCAGCCAATCAAAATCGGTTTCCCATATTATAGCTTGTATGTGATTCATGGACAACCTCAAGAAGACTAGCAGAGATACGCTTCCCCTAAAAACAATAGTCTGCTAAACTTTGATTTAACATCTGAATGCGAAATCGGGGAGCCGAGCTCGAATTTCAGTCAGGTATGTTACATCCACATACGTTCAAATACTCTTGGCAAAGGTAAGAATCCATCTCTCCATCAAAGGTTCAAGTCAAAAAGTATATTTCTTTAAAGGTAATGATCCTTCTTAGTGGGTTAAGAGATTACTGCTCCTCTAGGTAAGTCCTTCCTAAAAAAAACATAAAAAATAAAAAAATAAAAATAAAGACAGCTATTTAATAAATTGGCTCCGCCAGCCTTTTCAGTCCAAATTTAAAACGTATGTAAATAAATATTAAATCCATATTGAAGCAGGAACTTCGGTCGAAATCGTAAAAACTGTCGCAAGTAATGTTAAAAGGGAAACTGGTGAAGGTTAGAGAGTATATACAAAGTGATATTAAAATAAGAAATAATAATTTAATATTGTATATTTTATTAGACAAATATATTTTTATATAGTCAATATGTTTTGAGTTGAAAGATAAGTAAAAATTAATCTGGCAATTTGTTTGCATTTTCAAATTTGACGACAGACATTAATTTTGAAGCTACTTACAAGATTGTCAGTTACGTCTAATGATTTCATTAATGAAATTACTAGTTGCAATCGTATGTACTTTCTTAATAGATATTTCTCCCCAAATCCTCGCGTGTCGAATTATCTTCTGGCTTCCTGATTTCATGTCAGGTACAGTTTCAAGATATTTGATGCAACCTAAACCTTCATCTTATATCTCCTTAAATTGGTGTTGTTGAACCACCAGTAACCTATGACAGTGTTTTGACAGTTGGCGGGAAATACGACACCGAAAAACAGAATCGCTAGAAATAACGAATGGTGGTTTCAGGATGCTAAGCAAGTTATTAAGAAAGAGGAAAATTTCGTTTGAAACAAAGTAAAGTAAACTATTACGTAATATCTGTTCAGTGACTGCTGGACAATCTCTTCCCAGATGAAGAAGAGACTTGAAGCAAGAGAAATATAGTTCGACAGACGTATGATGAGTATACCATGGACTGACTATCTGAGTAACGAGTTTAAGGAAAATGGAAACAAAAATATACTTATACTTAGAATGAAAAATAGACACTAGTAATTTCTAGTGCCCATAATGAGGAAATGATGCTTGGAGAATTTGACACTCACAGGACGTACTGAATATATGCGTCCGAGGGACGCAACGAATAACCTACCTAATGAGCATTTATAAATGTTTGTCAGAAATATGATTGGAATTTTTTTCAAAAAGCATAAGAAAATGCATCAAAAACGCAAGTCGTACTAAAAGCTACAAAGGAAAGGAGCTTGTGGAGAGCCATTATAGGACCAGGTATTTAAAGGATACGGTGTATACAAAAAGAGGATGAAGAAGAAAATGATGATAGAAAAAAGAAACCTTTGCAACCTAGCGGCTTTTATTGCCTTGGTTGAGGAGAAAAATATATTGGGCAAAACATTTTATTGCTTGTTAAAACCGGACATAAAAAAAAAAAAAAAAAACGCAAGCTAGCTATTCAGTAAAGAAAAAAAAAAGTGAAAACATCCTTGTTCTAGATCTACTCTGCGGAAAATGGTTTACATAAGAAGCACATTCCTCCAGTAAGAAATACTTGGAATGTAAGAAACGTAAAATATAGTAGAAGATTTCTCACTCTTAACGGACAATAAAAATCACAAGAATATAATTCTTGTAAAAAAAATACACAAACAAAAATAATATAAACCTTTATCATGCCATAGAAAATATATAGAGTACATACAAAATAACTCCTCTGGATAACTGAAGATGGCCAAAGGCGACTTGGACGAAACATTGTATCTACCATATTATTACTAACAAATGGGAATGACAGAAATAGTATATCGGCAATTTTTCAGGACGTATACGATCATGGCCAGCCAAAGTTCCTGTCCTTTGTAGTGCTTAATAAATTTTGTTTTTTTGTTATCGCTCCAAAACATTGTAATCTAAAATTCAGCATTTTAATTCCTAGTTATAAGTACAATCGTTATTAAATATACAACTCTTTTAACCACCAAGATTTAATATGTTTTGTGTTTACTTAAACCAATACAAAGCAAAAATTTCGGTTGAAATTTGTATTTTATTTCACCACGTTTAAAATATTCTTCTTCTCAGTGATATGTCACTTCAAGACTGTCTTGGCATTCGACAATTTCCTGTCCTGGTAGCTCTAAATAATTTTTGTCTTTTAGTTATTTCTCCTAAATCTTGTTCGCCATCGATTTATTCAAGATCACTAAGTAGAATCTGGAAACTTAATTTACATTTTTTTCAAAAATTGATTCTTCTTCTTTTATTGGTCATGACACTTCAAACGTAACCAATCATGGCTCTGCATAAATTCCTGTCCTTACTAGCTCTTAATAATTTTTGTATTTTTTTAATTTGCACTAAACCTTGTTCCAACATCCATTTATACAAGCTTACTGAGATGTTGCATTGTTTTCTTCTTTACTTCTTTGCCGTCAATTTGTCCTGTGAGTGTCAGATTTTCGAAGCCGTTTTTCTTTATTATATGACAAAGAAATTTCAAATGTATCTTCCTGATGTTAGGTATGAGTTTCCTTTTTGTTTCCACGTTCTTTAAAAATTTATCGTTGCATATAGAAAGCCCAAAATAACATCAACATCTTTTTGTAGAAACACATTTTGCTATGATTGTCCAGCATTGAATGTCATGTACGAGGAGAAATATTACACAACAGATCAGTACTTTTTTCTTTGTTTGGAACGAATTCTTTCTGTTTCTTTATACTTTGCTTGTCATTGAAAGAAAGAAAATCACCATATTGATATATGTTTTTAAATCCTATTTAAGTTTTAGGCTTACATAAGCCATCATCAAACATGACAATGGCATTACAATAAATTAAACAATACATGCACATAGCAACAGTAATAGTCTGATTTGTTTGCATGGACGATTTTCAAGCAACGACAAACTCGTGCATATGAGACGCCATACTTAACACGCCTGGTTTTCATTCTCACGTGGTCATGTGTAACGTCATGGGCCGCGGTGCGTTTTTCTACATAACCTATATTAATTGCACAACTCGTAGTTTCTGCTACTGTAATCTTGAGATGCATACATTTTTGTATTAATAGCTCTGTTATTTAATACAGAACATTGTTATTTACACTATATATATATATATATATATATATATATAAAAGTGAACATAGAAGTCAACACTTAGAGTCTGTTTCATGCTATATGCAATCGTCAGGTGGCCTGACGATTGCATATAGCATGAAACAGATTCTAAGTGTTGACTTCTATGTTCACTTTTATATTTACACACGTTCTATCTCTGATATTGAGCACTTTATTCCATAAATATAGCACACTTTAAGACTATATTTCTTTATATATATATATTTATATATATATATATATATATATATATATATATATATATATATATATATATATATATTTGCATACGAACGCTTGCTCGTACATTTAACTATATTTATCCATTTGATTATATATATATATATATATATATATATATATATATATATATATATATATATATATATATATATATATCCCGTTTTCAATGTTTTTATATTTATGTTTCGTGTGAGACAACTTAACTGAACGGTATTTACCAACAAGTCCACATGAGGGACATGGTGAAGGGTTGACCGTCATATGGGCTGATATATTGGTTCAAGATTTAGTGTTGGTTCTCAAGTATCTTAAATGATTTAGATGATACTTTTCAAAGTTAGTGATATCTCAGTGGCAGAAGTTTTTCCTGTTTGATCGGTTTCGCACAAGTTCGAAGTCTTCTATAGCGATGTTTGCAACATTTAAATTGTATTTGAAAGCGTAACCGAGGACGGCCTGTTACGTTTACCATGAAAATTTGGCTATACATGAAGATTTTCGACATCATCACTCATTCTTATGACATGAGCAGCCCATCTGAACTATGTTCACATCAGAAAGGATTCGATAACACGGATGCAAAAGTTGACGAAAAGATCAGGGTTAGACATTTTTCCTACAGTCTATAACCACATATTTAATGGAGACAGCGTATATATACATATATATATATATATATATATATATATATATATATATATATATATATATATATATATATGAACATTGAAGTCAACACACAGTGTCGACAGGCTGTTTCATGCTAGACGCAATCGTCAGGCCGCCTTATGATTGAGTTTAGCATGAAACAGCCAATTGCGTCTGAGTGTTGACTTCAATGTTCACTTTTATATTTATAATTATATACGCTCGATCTCTGATATTGAGCACTATATATATATATGTAATATTGAGCACTATATATATATATATATATATATATATATATGTAATTAAGCACATAAGATTTAATTACTAAATTAAATAATCTTTCATTCTAACTTAAGTAAACCAATGTGAGCATACCTTCTCCGTCAAACTCGTCGGTAATAAATTTTCCACTTTTGTCTCATCATATATATATATATATATATATATATATATATATATATATATATATATATATATATATATGCAGGCATATTTCTCTCTGCATGTATATCTCTTTTGATATAATTACAATTACATATTGTTTGGTTGCATAATAGTATTACCTTTTATATTTTATCCTTTGACTTTTGCTTACATTTAATGATATTTACATTTACTGTAAGTACTGAGATACAGTTTATCTCATTTCAACAGGAAAATTTTCCAATAAAAAAAAATATAAAAAGCATACTTACGTAAACACTCGGTGCGCGTGCAAAATAAGCATTTACTCTCATATATACTCAAATCGACACACTTCATACAGACACACACGCATATATATATATATATATATATATATATATATATATATATATATATATATATATATATATGGGGGTGGATCTCTGGCTTCTTTAGAGGAAGTAGACACACCGCAAGAATAGATCCATTGCTTTTGATCTTTTCAAATTAATTCGATTTTATATCCGTTCTCACAAACATGGTGGAACAAAAGAAAAGAGTGATGTAGGAGAAGTCTTTTAAGTTAAATAATGATTAAAAAAATATTTATGAATAAATGTCAAAGAAATATCATTAATTTTATCTGCTAAAGCATAATACAAATAAAACATGCTTCATGTTGTAATTGTAACACTTCTTATAATTATCTTTCGTTTTTTTTTCCTTTTAAATAGCTGCACATTAATATTATTCAAGTGGGTTCAAGCTGTTCGTTGGAAACAAAGACAACTGTAATATCAGTCATACTATATGGCAGGGAATGCTGGGCATTTTTCTCACAGGTTTATAGTTTTTTGCCAATATCGATTTTGTTTGATCATAAACCTTTTACTATAGAAATCCGAAGATGAATTTGAATTGCGTAAGACAGGTTAGTAAGAAACAAGAAAATTTTCTTAAACAAAAGATAAATATATTGAACTGTTACGCTTGTCTAGATATATCAGTTTCATTTAATTAACTTTAGTAACTCAACTCTGCGAGTTTTGTTCACCTCTGCGGTGGCCAGGAACTGAGCTCACAACACTTTGGGTCAGGTCACTTTTTCACATTGCTGTCCTCATTTTTATTGTCATATTCACAACGTTTCAATAGTTTTACGCTCCGGTGTTCTTCAGGTGATATACGTTGGAATTTCGAACAAAACCCTTTATTTATTCCAGTGGGCGGGGGGCAGATTATTCTCGTTCCACGTGCCACACCTTTTCTTGATATCTCTGTTTCAGTTAATTCTCTTTAGTAACTCAACTGTCCAAGTTTTGTTCACCTCTGCTTTGGCCAGGAACTGAACTCACAACTCTTTGGGTCAAGTCACTTTATGGATTAATTCAACCAACGCTTTTAGCCACTGTGGCAGATATAGTGAACTGTTATTTAATATCTTCTTTACGTGTTGTGTACCTTCAGGACTTAGACGACATGGGCCTCCACAACTTCCTGTCTCATATAGCTCGTAATAATCTGTTTTTCTGCTATTTCTCCTGAACCGCGTTCCACCATGAATTTACCCAAGTTCAATAAATATGGTATGCGTTATTTTCCGCAGTATCGTTTCCCCTCTATCTGTTTGATGTGTAGGATATCGTGCAAGCTCTCCTTCTTCATTATGTGCACCAGAAACCTCAACTGACTCTTCCTGGTGTTATATATCAGTTTCCTTTTTGTTTCCATTTTCTCCAGAACCTCATTGTTGATTCTGTCCCCGGTATCCTCATCATCCTTCTGCAGAACCTAATTTCTGTTTCTTCCCGTCTCCTCTTCGTTTCTTTGGAGATGGTCCAGCACTCATTGCCAAAGAAAAGGTCCGATATCACATCACAGTTTAGTACACTTTTCCTTGTTTCTAGCGAAAATATCTCTATTTCTAAGCACGCTGCTTAGATTTTGGAATGCTTCGTTGGTTACACCAAAACACCTTATCAACCTTTCTATATGGCAGTGAAAGTGATATATCTTCACAAATGAAAGGTGAAGTGAGGCCTCAAAAACGTAGTTCTACCGAATAATGCGTAGAAACAATCGAACGGAACATGCAAAAAACGTGGACGTTGTAATGAAAATGAAAATGAAAAGGACACTTTTACTTACGAACAAGAGAATCAGTTGCAGTTTCTCTGTCATATAACAATGGAAGAATATTTCAAACTCACAGTGAGGATTTGATACTCACAGTGAGGATTTGATACTCAGAGGATTTTAGTACCCAAAAGAGGAAGAGTGAAGCATCGTGTAAACAATCGACCACGAGTGAAATAAATTATTAAGAAACCTCTATTCACACTGAACTCGAAATTATTTTATTCAAGTTGAACTTTATTTTACTATTCCCTATGGTCTACTGGGGGAAAATGCCTATCCCGGGTAAAATATGTATGCAACATATTAGGCATGATAGATGTGCCATCGCTCATTTTCTGAAAAGAATTAGGTGCCTGTATTATAGTACCAAGACTCATTACCTGTATAAATTTGCCGACAAAGTCAGATGTTGTTTTTCTTTCAGTTTTAGGTTTCTAATAAGAATGACATTATAAGATCAGTATCTTATTAGGTTGGTGGAAAAAATAATGACGTAATAATGTCGTTTTTTGACGTAAAAAATATGTCAAAAAATATATTATTACGTCATTATTTTTGCACTAACCTAATATTTCCGTCATTGGTACCCAAGACGACACATTAAAACAAGATACGTTTAACCTTGTCAGTGTAGTAGTTACTGCCGCAAATGATGAATCCAACGTGAAAAAAAAAACAAGTCCTCTCCGAGGGGTAAGCACATACACCACATTCTGGCAAGACCCTTATATATTCATCAACATTTATATTAATATAAAACTATTATTATATTAAACTCTAATTGATCAATGAACTATTTTCTTTGTGCTAAGAAATGGTGATGCCGTAGAAAATTGGCATATTTAAAACTTCAAAATCAGAATAAGAGGAGTTAATACTTAATACAAGAAAGAAAAGAAAATATTGGAATTTTACCAGTTTCCGCTTCTCCTTTGTCAAAACTCGATCGACGATAATAAAATAAAAATATTAGGTTGGTGCAAAAATAATGACGTATTAATATCGTTTTTTTTTTTTGACGTACGTCAAAAACCGACATTATTACGTCATTATGTTTGCACCAACCTAATACGTACAGACAACAAAGGAAGAGACCAATATATTTGACTATTTTGTTATATTGCCTATCCCGTAGGTATTATACAGCCAAGATTGCATAATTTCGAAGAAATAAACGTTTTGGCCCCTGAAATATATGCTGTCTATTTTAGAATACCTTAGATTGATGACAGTGGCGTTATTTCTGCTGAGGAAATCTCGTCCAGTATTTGACAATGTTATTTTTCTTCTAATCCACGAGTAATATTCTCATCGAGCACAATGATTAATTCGGCCTGCAAGGACAGTCTGCTTAACTTCAAAGCACATTTATTTTATTTATTCTTTATATGTAAGTGCGACGCTAGTTGATTCAGCAGGACAACTCAACATCGAGAGAGGAGAATTCCTGAGCAGGTTCCCGCATTTACCAAGATAGTTCAGCTGAATGTTAATTCGCATGAATCATTTGCATCCGGATCTGCAACAGCTTAGCACCTGATATCATTGTAATCGTGCACGACCGTACTGGAAGAACGCGGAATTTCATCTCAGTGTACTTTAGACAATTATAATTAAATCTAGACAACATTCCCTGTATAAATAGAAGGGATGGCTGCTAAACCTTAATATAATCTGGGCATAAATATTCAATGTAAGCATATTAATGGCGACAGTTTGTAAAGAGCCTTGCTATTTGAAGGCTATGCTTAGGCTTCATCCAGCAAGGCTCAATAAAACTCTCTCAAGTGAAACAATAAAAGTGTCGAATCTTTTGCATACCTAAAAAGCAAAGTATATTATACTGGAAATGTTGTGAAAAATTGCATAGCTAAATTCTGAGTAAAATGAATTCAATTGGGAAATCTAATGGAACTTAAACGGAGATTCATTCGTGACACTGTAGAGTGTGTCTTAATGCACGGTGCCAATGGTTGGACATTAACTAAAAGACTTGATTCTCAGCTTAATAAAGCCTACACTCGGATGCTGAGAGTTGTAAATAACATCTCTTGGAGACAACATCCAGCTTTAAAATCGCAGGTCTATGGACTCATCCCTAATATTTCTACTGGCGAGTAAATCATGAAGTCACGAATAATCTACTGTTCTGAACATCTAGCCATGACGCAAGACGACTTAGTCGCACAGTAACCACATGCATTGACCAGCTATGCAATGACATTGGATGTCAAAGTAAAGAGCTTCCAAGCTTAAAGCAGGCTAGTGATGCTTGATTTGATAGGCTCATGAATGTTTGTGATCGCTTGACCGAATAGTTCAATAATATTATTCAGGCATTGTAATGTCGATTTCCTTTATAGTCGGCACGAATTTATTATCCTCGATCGAGTTTGAGTATCGAAACTGATTAACATCCAATATTCTCCTCTGTATCATATATCTCTTTTCTATGCCTACATTAATGTATTCTAATTATCTATGCCTTATTTTATCCTTTTTCTTTTAAGTTTTTTTTTGTGATTATACACTTGGGTACCTTTTCTTTCTTAGTTACGGTACCCTGGAAAACACATTTAGAGAACCCTTTTCACTATTGCAGTTACGGTTGCACACACAAAAATTATAACTTGGTAGAAAAACATGCTCAAATATTCTCTATGCTATAATCTCTTTCAATATTTTCAAAAAAGTTTTAATATCTAGGAAACTTTTTAACAGCGGGCGGAAATTGCGACACTTAAATCAGAAGGCGTATCTTGATGTGGAATTATGCTTTTTAGAAGCTAAGGAAAGCATTAGGAATCAGAAAAAATTCACTAGAA
>OZ010605.1:3838393-3848393 GCA_963932145.1 Acanthosepion lycidas
GAAATAGAACAGTCTACCCAGGTAAGCGAAATAAAAGGTTCAGTTCGACATTCCAACCACCTAAAGAAGGCCGGATTGTACAACGGCCGAAACGTTGTAAAAAATATGGCGACAAAGATGAGGACAATAGTCCGAATAATGTAAATAGTGTACATAATACCTCATCTCCAAAATATTGTCAGATTTTGCTATATTGTTGGCCATTTTATTATAAAAAATATATGTTGATTTTTTGTTTGGTGGTGATACATATTTGCCCATAGCTGGTACCCTAACAGGTGTTACAAACCCCGTATCATAGTAGACCTAGGACCAACAGCATTTAAGACGTTGTTCCACGCCCCTCAATAACTCAATCTCCCGATCAGTGGCCTTGCTATTGGATTTCGTTTATCGCCATACTCATGGGGATAGACTTACTTTTTTATTGGCAATCACGCGAATGCGTTATGTAAAATAAAGGTTTGGCCTTTCCACAAAAAACGAATTAGTTTGATAAGACTTATACCTTGCATAAAAACCGCGGGAAGTGTATATTGTAAAGGTTTGTACATCATCATCATCATCATCATCATCATCAACATCATCATCGTCATTCCTATGATCGGATGTCGTTGTTTCGCTGCATATGTGAGCATCTAATTAGTTGATCCATAAATCTTGACTGCGTGCAAATGTCTGAGTCTCTTTGAATGGCATTTTGGGTACTTCAGCATAGTGCAATTGTTAGCAAGCGCGTCACGTTCTTCGCTTCGGAAATCATTTATACTTGCCTGGCTCTCAAGTTGCGGCTCTATATTCGGGAAGAGTACGACTCAGTTGCGGCCCCGTCGGAGGACAGTGGTACAACTGAGAAAAATCATACTATGAGGTACCTGTCCCTAGGAACAGATGCCCGAGGCTGCACAGTCTCGTGGCACTAGAGAGAGGGATCGGTGCTCGCGCCGACAGTTGTTGAGTTTTGTGAAATATTTTGTCCTTAGCTCAAGTGTAAAAGCTCTGTTTCCCCACATTAAATCGATCTTGTGTCACAACTTGACTCCCAATGTCATTTAATGACAGCGCTAACTCGTTTTTCCCCTGTCTACCCCCTCCTCTTTTAGTCTGATATGATATCTTGTAGGATGGCAATAAAAGATTGCTGGCT
Source organism: Acanthosepion lycidas (assembly GCA_963932145.1). Classification (NCBI taxonomy): domain Eukaryota; kingdom Metazoa; phylum Mollusca; class Cephalopoda; order Sepiida; family Sepiidae; genus Acanthosepion; species Acanthosepion lycidas. The sequence continues at coordinate 3,839,541 of OZ010605.1, forward strand.
CTTACTACGTGGCCATAGGATATCAGCACTCTCTTCTTGACGTTAATGAACTCGCACCTTTCCTAACGATATCTCCTACTGTGTCATTTATGATACGGTCTACGTGGGAGATATATTTCACACACACACACACACACACACACATACACACACACACACACATATATATATATATATATATATATATATATATATATATATATATATATATACTGGCTATGACGATGACTGTATCCGGCAGCAAGGCCTTTGGTCGGAAACATTTAAGTAGCGTGGAGCCACTCCTTAATTGCTGTTGTTCCCAGGTCCCCCTTGACCCAGAGTGGTGGCACCTGTTAGGGTCTCAACTGTGGGTAAACAATTAACCCATAAAATTAGGGCCAAAGCACTACGAAAGTATAAAATAGATTTTGATATATTATGAAATGGATTGAGTCCTACAATTATTTAATATATTTTCTGTTTTACATTATTGTAATAGATGCAATTTGTTTAAGTAAATGCTTTTTTTTTTTTTTTTTAATTACATCTACTGCCTGAATGTTCGAGAAATTTCGTAGAAAATATATGTTTCTTGGACAGGAATCGAACTGGTAACCCCAATGAGAAACATCCTTAGATCCGATGTCCAAATAACCATTTAGACACAAAGAAGTGTCTGGTTATCAAAGTTCGAATTACTGTTTATAAACAACAAATCTTCGATGATCTTTCCCGAACTTTCATATCTACTCACGAAAGGTACATTAACGCAAACATTGACAACATATGTTGAAATGTATTAAGTCCGACAATTATTTAATATATTTTCTGATTATATATAAATAATATATACATAAATACCATATGTATATAATGTTTATATATATAAATAACATCAGTACATATTCAAAGTAAAAATCATACCAGCAATGCATTAAAAAATTGCCATCCATATAACTTTGAAAAAAAAAAGAAAATATTACCAGCAATATATTTTTGAAAAAAATGTTAAAGCATTCCATTTTTGTAAATTAAATTAATGCTCTCCAAAATTTTATTTCGGCATTTAAATGAGCCATAAAGAGTTGATGTCCCGCGAATAAACAAACAGATGTATATTAAGCTTTTGATATGACTCATGTCTAATGGATAGAATTTTCGCTGTTATCCTTCTGCGAATAATCAAATCTCACAGGCATACAGAAGGACTGACATGCAACATGTTTAAGGTCTTTGTCTTTCTCTGCCCAGACGGTCCTCTGTTTTGCGATACCTGCCCTTCTTTTTTTGCGGCTACAGTATATATTTCTATTCTGGAGACCACCTAAACCATAGTTCATGCTTTTAGAAAAATACAAATAAAGATTTAACAATATTTGTCTATATTTTTTAGATGAGGTATTGTAATTTTTGACATTGTTCGGACTGTTGTCCCCTTTTTTATTGCCATATGCACGATGTTTCGGCCGTTGTACGCTCCAGCCTTCTTCCGGTGATTGGAATTTCGAGCGGGACCCGTTATTTCAACCACCGGGGTAGATTGCTCTAGTTCCACATGACTCTTCCGGATATTTCATTTGTCATCATTTAACTCAACTCAACATTTTGCGAATCACTGCAGCAGTCAGGTATTTGGTTTAAGTCGCTGGATCCAAACAACGCCATTATCCACTGGCCCATGTGTCCTCGAAATAAAATGTACAGTTTTAAATTTCAGTGACCTGAAGAAGGCCGGAGGGTACATCGTCGATACGTCCTGAATATGGCAATAAAGATGAGGACAACAGTCCGAATGATGTAAAGAAGTTTGAAGATTTGCAACTTTGCAGGTTTTTATATCTAAAAAAATATTTGAAGAATGTTAAACTTTTTATTTCGAAATGTTTTATTTTAAGCTTTAACATTTGACCTATTTCTAATATTATGTTTAATTCACAATTTCAAATTGATTATTTTGTGAAGAAAATGTGTTTTCTTCCTCAACATGAAAGAGGGCGAATAATAGAACATTAATCAAGAATATAATACTTAACGATTCACATTACATTTTTGAGGATTAAAGTTGTTGGAAGAGAGTTCCACAATGGAGAAGTGCGAGAAAAAAAACTATAGTACTTATGGCTAAATCTAACCAAATCAACTCTAAACGAATGAGCTATTCTGACCAATCTAGTAATGACTCCTGTAGGACAACTCTCATTTCGCGATAGGAAGTTTATATAGAAATACGATAACATTTCAACTAGTAAAGAAGACTAGAATGTTAAACCTTGTTAAACGCTTTCTAGACGATAAAGGCAAAACCCCAAGCATAACAAGAAAAAGAAAGAGTAAGAAATGCAGAAAGAGATAGAAAGAGCAAGATAGAGAAATAGAGATAAAGAGAGACTGAGGAAGTGAAATAGAAAAAGAAATATAGAAAAAGAAAGATAAATAGTGTGAGAGAGAAAGATAGAGAGAATGAGTGAGAAACAGAGAGTGAAAAAGAAAGAGAGAAAGTGTGAGTTAAAGAGAGAGACAGACAGAGAGATATGCATATTGATGGAGAGAAAAGATGGATTTGTATCTTAATCTACGAACCCTCTACATTCTAACTCTTACTGATTTCTCTATATATTGCTCGATCACAAAGTGACTATGTTGTTCAGCTGTGCAATGTCTATGTTTATAAACCACACGGGCCTTGCTGTGCGTAAAGCTTATCACCATTCCGACACTTCATATGAATTTCGTATCTTTAGAGACTGCCATAACGCTTACTATGGAGTCATCACCAACATAAACACTGTTATTTGATTATTTTCCTCGATTTATTATTAGCATCGTTCCTAATCTATTGCCTAGATGAGGTTAGCTTTATAATAGCAAAAACGGAAGTAATTATCTTAATGCTTTTAACTTCGTTTACAGAAGGAAAGGATGTGCGAGTTATCACTGCGTAAAGTAGAATTGACTGTCCGGCTGAATTCAAATTCTATCCGAAACGATTTACTACACAATTGCCTTGGCAAAAGGTACGAATCTTCTGTTTTCTTGGAGCTTTAGGAAGGTATATGAAATGTATTCCTCGAATTACAGAGTCAACAGAATAATAATTTTTCATATTGTTAAAAGTATAACTCATGGCACTGTTGAAGTATAGAAAAAGAATCAGCAAGCTCTGCCAATAAATTCCTGGAACAGCAATCGGTAAATTCTGAACTAAAGAATTTGTCTTAAAAAGCTTGGATTAAATCATGGTATGTTTTCTTTATACAATTCTACACAGTGTTGCACGTTTGAATCATCTCCCCAAGAATATATCATTAAGATTTTTGGATTCTTGAGAAAGAAACAGTACATTTTCTTTAGAAACAAAGAAAAGAGTACTGAACTGTTATGTAATATCGTTCCTCATATATGACAGTGAATCCTCTCAGATTAAATACAAACTTGAAGCAACAGAAACATGATTCTACAGAGGGATACTGGGAACACTGTAGACCAAAAATGTGAGCAACGACGAAGTTTTAGAGAAAATGTAAACTTATACTTAACCCTAGAACACTAACCATGGGTGGGTATATAGTACTCAGCACAATTTTTATTTTATTTTTAATTACAATTTTCAGGACCTGATTTTCTTACCTAAATAATATGTTTTTCAGTTCCTATTAATATTAACTCAAAGTACTACGTTTGAAGTGCCTGCATGTAAAATATTTCAAATGAAGATTTATATTTAATATTTTTTCATATTTTCAAAATCGGTTATGATATACCCATGGTTAGTAGTGGTATAACTTTAATTGATGGTTAGTGTTCTAGGGTTAAACTCAGGAAGAGACAGATGGAATTTCGATGACACGTAATGAGGAAAGAAGGCATGGTAAATTTTATATTCATAGAAGGCAAGAGGGACAGAGGAATTCAGCGCCTGACCTAAGATTGATTAATTGGTTGACGAAACATTTTTTAGGAGAAATAACAAAAATACAAAACTTTTAAGAGCCACAAAAAATAGGAATTTTTTTGAGCGCCATGATTGACAATGCCCTGAAAGGTATGATACATAGACGTATAAGAAGAAAAAGATGATCATTGTTTATCCTATGCATTCTTTTACAAGAACTGTATTTCTGTTCCATCCTTTTATTTTCCGGATGTTCGGAGTATTTCTTCACGTCTTTTTATCTTTTGACAACATCTACGTTTCCTTCATTAATCAATTAGTCTTTTAAAATTTGCTGGCTTTTAAATACGCTTTCTTCGCCTATCAGCCTAATTAAATACAATGAAGAAGAGACGCGGAGAAAGTGGAATGTGTGACCTACAGAAGGATGCTGAGAATACCATGAGTCAGATTTGTGTGCGAATTTTTAGAGAAAATGGATACTAAAGGGACACTTATAATTAGCGTCTTAAAAAAAAGCAGTTGGAATTTCTAGGACACATAATGAGGAAAAATAGCTCTGAAAATTTAATATGAACAGGGCATACTGAAGGCAATGAGGGCAGAGATAAACAATGGATAATCTATGTAATGAGCTTATTTACATGTATAATATATCAGGGTTTAGCAGATATAACAAAGACATATAATTTGCTAAGAAATAGAAAGAAGGGGAAATTATGGAGAGCCATGAAACCAACGTCCTGAAAAGACACAGCACATAGAAGAAGAAGAAGAAGAAGAAGAAGAAGAAGAAGAAGAAGGAGGAGGAGGAGGAGGAGGAGGAAGAGGAAGAAAAACTCGTGTAAATGGATGGCAGAACAATGTTTTCGAGAGATAACAAAAAAATAAAATTTATTAAGAGCTACAACGGATAAGAAATTGTGGAGAGTCATGATCGCCAACGTTCTGAAGCGACACTTCATATAGAAGAATGAATTTGTGCAAATGAATGACAATACAGGGTTTAAGAGAGATAAGAAAAAGACAAAAATCAATAACAGCTACAAAGGTCCGGAAATTGTGGAGAGTCATGATTGCCAATGTCATGAATAGACATAGTATGTAGAAGAAGATATTCCAAATCAGGCTTCGTGCTCTAACAATTTGGCGGCGCCTATTGTCACGAATCCCGCTAGCGGAGGAAATTGATATATATTCTCTTTGTGTGGCATCCAATCTCGGCGAAGAACGACACTGAATTAAAATCCTTCTAAATAATAGGGAAGACTGAGCAATTTACGATTGTTAGTGTAACCAAGCTAGAAAAAGGAAAACTATTAATTCTAAACCATTTTAAAATTGGTTGTTCTCTATAAGTATATAATACCGTAGACACACCCACTACTGATACAGATGCAGTACATTTGTCGCCACTACGACTGCAATGAGTTACGGAAAACTTAAATGTACAGTGCATATAAACGCTTTAATATTTTTTTTAATTTTGATTGTGGTCGTACATAATGAATAGAGACAGAATACTTTTTGAAACAAGGACAAAATGTCATCAAACCTCAGCATAAAAAATATTTTATTGATTTTATTTATGAATTTATGTGGGGAAAATTATATTGCATTTTTTTTTCTTTTCTTTAACACACTCGCTGACCTATCTATTTAATAATGATAACTTTTTTCATTGCTTTTCATGGACTGTAGTTAATTTAATTTGTGCGTTGGGACTCACTGTCAGCACCTTCTTTCTTCCTTTCCATTAATTCAATTCTTTGTGTATACATGTATGCATACGCATGCACGTAATCACAGAAAGAATATTGAGTACAGAAAAGGAATAATCAATACCGATTAATATTACTCTCCTTTTTTCAAGACCTAATTACATTCAAATATTTCCAATACGAAAATTTATTTCTGATTTTAATCATTTCATCCCAGGCAAGGCGATAAAGCGACTAAGACGTAACGCGTTTTTGAAAGTGAAAGAAAAATGTAGGTGACAGCGAAGAATGAATCCGAAAGAGAGAAGAGCTTGATAAGAGTAACTGTTAAATTTTGTCTGAATTTCTGAGATGAGGAGTTATCATTATTTATCAAAAATATTAAAAAAAAACAAAAACAAACAAAGAACAGACCTAAGTCAGAAAAAATAACGGACAAATCGGACAAATATAAAATCCAACAAGACCTGGATATGTTATACAGTCAAGAATTTCAAAGAATCTCAGCTCATCTCAAACATAAACTCCAATAGATGAAAGAACAGAATTGAAATAACAACAAAATGGCCTCAAGTCCCTAGTTAACTGGAGCAAATGATGGCTTGTTAATTTTAACGTCTCTAGCATTACACATCTTTCCATTAATCATCTGAGAGATCCCTTTCTAACTTCCATCAGCATGGCTGATGCTAACCTCCAAGAAAGTAACTCGTTCCGCCTTCACGGGCTAATTTTATCTGCTGATATGAAGTAAAACAACTAAACTGAATTCATTGCTAGGTCAGTTGCTATGATAATCTGTTCACTATGTCAGACAAGACAATTTCTTTCTCCAGAATCTATCTTAAATATCTATAAGTCTACCATTCGTCCATGATTAGAATATTGCTGCCACTTATGGTTCGGTTCCTTTGCTATTTACCTTGAGCTACTTCATTAGATCCAAAGAAGAATTTGCTATATTATTTGTCCTGATCTGGCGGCTCAGGTCCAGTCACTTTCTCACCGCCCTAAGTTTGTATTTCTATACTTTTCTATAAATACTTTCATGATAATTGTTGGAATGGTTTCTTCCCTATCGTCCCTAGAGTTTTGAATTTATACACAGGACTAGACTGCCGTTGAGATCTCATCAAATTACAGTAGAGCTGACTAGATCTAGCTTGGAAATCTTATGTTAACAGTTTCTTCTCCTTTCCGGTTCCATGCTTTCCATCTAACTTTAATATGCCAAAAATTAAATGCAGTGTAAATCGCTAGCCACTGTCCTCCTGATTACTCTCTTTTTGCTCATCATTAATCTTTCTGTTCCTAATTCTACCATACCTTGTAACTCCTTGTGTCTTAGTGGCTTTACTGCCTTGCTTATGTGATCCCAATAAAAACAAATCAGAAAACTTCGCCAAAATGATCAACGAAGTTGAATACTTAGAGATGATAGCTCCAGTAAATGAGGTTGAATTGAAGTTTCCGAAGGCCCAGGTAGATGAACTTAGATTAAGTGAGACAAGTACTAGCAAGAGACAAAACGTCTAAATCAAACATCACAAGGGAAGAACGATTGGTAATCAAGACCTTACACATTGCCACTCGTATCATCATATTGTCAACTGAGAAAGGCAATGCGTCAGTTGGTGATGGGCAACTTGGAATACTCCAGAAAATTATCGAGCATATTTGAGGATGTCAACTCCAGCAAAATAAAAAAAAAAGATCCAAAATATCCTAACATACCTAAAATAAGAACAAGGACTACATTGCGCTAAATAATTATAGACAGCTAACTCAATGCTACACCAAGCTGCCGTACAGATATGGTCTCCGAATGATTCCTCTGAAACACGTAGGCAGCTTCAGGGATTCAGCATGTCGTTCGCTGAGCAGATTCCTAGTGGATATAGTAAACCATCTAACAGTGAAGTCATCATCATATATTAGAAACTCGGAAGATTTAGTGTAACTGATGAAAGTGGCTACTATCCATAACAATCGAATGGTAAGCTTGGATATAGACAGCCTGTTCAACAGAGTTCCTTCAGATGAAACCCTGACAGTGGTTCGAAACTGACTTCAATCACCCACCCTCCCACTCTGGGAAAACTTACTAAAATTCCTATAGATAATCTGATGGAAATGTTTGCGTTCTGTGTATAGACAATATTCGTCTAACAAGAGTCTGAGATGAACAAACAGGAAGAATGCTTGGCTATGGGTTCATCTTTGTCACCTATGATGGCAAATATACACATGTAATATTTAGAGGATATGGCTTTAGAAAGAGCAACAATAAAGTCAACAGAGATATTTGCATGGCACAATCATACACTGACCACACCAGGAAGCGGTACAAATACTACTGGGCTATTTACTCTCAAAAACACCTTCGATCCAGTTCACAATGGTAGAAAGAAATAATAATCAGATGGTCTTCATGTATGTACTAATAACTCATACAGAGATTGGGTTCAAATCATTCTTTTATTACAAGCCAAGATTCACCGCACAATACCTCTACTCCAATTCCCACAATCCGTCCAATGTGAAGAAAGTGATCGCTTCTACTATCACCGTACCATTTTGACTAATATCAAATAGAGAAACAGCACTGTTTTCTCTAATTATCTATGACAATTGAAAGATTCCGGTAATTCATCTTTGGTTAAATGAAATATAATGATCAGGGCTAAGCCGTTCAATGGGAAAGGGAATAAATACAGGCTGTGTTTAGTTGAAAAAATAATGATCTTACAACATTTAAATAATCCGGACATGCTAAAGAAGAGAAAAGAACTGATGGTCACATGTAAGCATAAAAACAAATATCGACTTAAGCACGTAGATTATTTTTTCCATACCATCGCAGTTTAGTTTTCAGTTTAGCGTATTAGTATTTATCCATTTTCTTATTTACTTATTTATTTACTTTTTTAATATTTATTACGTACTAGCAGTAGAGCCCGGCGTTGCCCAGGGATGTAACAGTAAGAGATTGATCAAGTATCGACCATCATAAAGACTGAAAAATAAAATTGACAAAGATTATTTGTTTAAGGTTGACGGACATGCATGTCTTTATTAGTTTTTGTTTTTTTTACGAATTGGTCAAACCCAAACTCAAACAAAAACATTTTTTTCAATCGTTATGAGTCTATCGATTGAATAGAATTTTATTATAAACAATGGTCTTGTAAATGGAATTTTTTAAGCATTCTGAATGTAAAAATAAAGAAAAAAGTGTGCAAGACAATAAGAAACACT
>OZ010605.1:3853393-3868393 GCA_963932145.1 Acanthosepion lycidas
CATAGATTTAGAAGATATGTTTCCAAAGTTGAACTGGTAATAAATGTCTTAGAATTTTCCGCTTCAACATTTCTATTGAAACCATCATGGAACTGATGTCATTTCGATTTGTAAGTTCTAAATCATTTTGATAGTCTACAGTTAATAAATGACTTCGTATCAAGTCATTGGTTCATTAAGTGTTGATTTACGCAAACAACCGTTCCTTTCTATGAGGAATTAAGTTAAAAATTTGTCATGCGTTGTAAATAAGCTTACAGAAACTGTTCCTCTTAATAGAAAATTAAACATAGCAAAGGTGATTGGTACGTTTCTAAATTAACATTATAAAGAGTTGTCATCCATCTAGGCCAGAAAGTATGTGTAAGAATTCAATAAAAGGAAATCGAATTCGTCGGACTGAATTTATCCGACGGGTGTGTCGTCTGGAACATTCGAAGTTCGAATTAAATTTGGAAATAGCTTTAATTATTCGTGGAGAAATACAATCTTACTAAACATATTCTAGAAATTTAAAACTACATGACCTGAGGAATAGACTCAGATTAAGGTAATCAGTCATTGAATCTAAGTAGAAATTACATGTTAGTGAATGAAAAGGTTAGTGATATCTATCTATCTATCTATCTATCTATATATATATATATATATATATATATATATATATATATATATATATATAATAAATATAGTCTTAAGGTGTGCTATATTTATGGAATAAAGTGCTCAATATCAGAGATAGAGCGTGTGTAAATATAAAAGTGAACATAGAAGTCAACACTTAGAGGCGACAGTCTGTTTCATGCTATATGCAATCGTCAGGCCACATATGCTGTTATTTTTCTCGGCTATTTATATATATACGGGTTAGTGGTGCATTGTGGGTATTCTGTTATGGCGGTTATTTCACCGGAAGTCGTTTTTTTATCTATTTGGGTCAAATTATATTGCTTGTTTTTATTTTTTTGTTTCTTAGAATACCCTAATACCCACAGAATACCCACAATGCACCACTAACCCGTATATATATAAATAGCAGAGAAAAATAACAGCATATGTGGCCTGACGATTGCATATAGCATGAAACAGATTGTCGCCTCTAAGTGTTGATATCTATGTTCACTTTTATATATATATATATATATATATATACGAAGAAGCTGTTCGTGTAGACGTTATATCTCATCAATTCGATATAAAATAAATGATGGTGTTTCGTTACAATCTGCGTCTTATGGCAGATATAAATCTTAAAAGGTAGATCTAGTGGAACAAAAGTATTTCTCTCTCTCCCTACGCGCACACAGAAACATACACACACACACACACACAAATACATATATATATATATATATATATATATATGTGTGTGTGTGTGTGTGTGTGTGTGAGAGTGTGTATATATATATATATATATATATATATATATATATATATATATATATATATATATAATGTCTGTGTGTCCCCCCCAGGTCGACGCTTGGACATAAGGTAAGCCGTACATTCAGTTACCATCATGAGGAAGAAAACAGACAACCACTTGCTGGCCCCTGTGAGTATAGTTTCGCTCTAGCAGAAACCCATTTACGTTTTTCTTTGTTTTTTGTGGGTTTTTTTTTTACTTGATTTTTAAATTAATCTATTTTTTCTCTCCCCCCACTGAAAGACATTTTGTCCCAATGATTCTCCCTTATTTGATAGTTTAGTAAGAAATCCCGGTTCGAAAGAAAAAAAAAAAAAAAAAAAGAAAAAAAAACAGAAAAAATGGAAAATTAAATGTCTTTGGCTAGATGCAATAAGAATCCGGGTAACCTTATTTTCAATTTCTTTTTAGGAAACTTAACGTGATAGGGTATAACCAAGTGTTATCCAGGTTTCCTTATCTGTTATCTCCCCACCCAATCCTTCCCTCTGTTTGTGTGGTCCTATCTGTAATAGGAGTAGGTAGTCTCTTCTACCGCCGGTTCAACACTCCTCCCCCTTCAATTGGACACGAGTAGAGGCTTAAACCTTGTTTCTTGTCTAGGAAGGGGTTCCCAGTACCCTTTCTCTCTCCGGCCTCTGTATTAGTGCAGCTCTGTTTCTCCCGTGGTGCGTGCAGTCTGTGGCATCACCTCTTCATTCTGAGGGTACACGGTTGACAGTTCTCTGGTTGTTGTTTCCGACTGGTAGTTAGGAGCCCTAAATCTTGCGTAGCGTCTTAAGCGGCCGCTCTGATCAACAGTTGTACAATACCGGGGTTTTGTTGTGCCATGTCGCGCATGGAAAGATCTCCCTGCAGTCACCTCCGGTGGGCAGTCTTGAGGCCACATGATGCTGCAGATTTTGCCAACTCCTCTCTGCCCGCGTCACGGTCGAAACTGTCTGTTTCTTTTACTTCGGGACTTCTCATCTTACAAAGAAAATTCAACATGAGTTACAAAAACCGAAAGATTAACCCTAAACCAGCCTCTCAAAAACCACTTAAACCCCTCAACCTTTCGTCCTCCAACATCCGGGGCATTAGGACAAACTTCTGCAGTCTGGAATCTTTCCTCAATGCAAACGGCCCGGATATACTGGCTCTTTGTGAGACAAACCTTGTCTTGTCTATCCCCTCTTCTGATCTCTCGATCCCCGGCTATCTTCCTCTCCTCAGAAAATACTCTCTAACCCACATGCAGGGTCCTGGTGTCTACGTCAAGGAACATCTCCCTCTGGCCAGAGAGTCCTATCTCAAATCGCCAGACCAGTCATACATGTGTCTCCGACTCTCTCTCCTCAATGCGGTAAGCTATCTCTTCTTCCTATAGCGCTCTCTATCCTCTCAAGACTGTGAGATACTCGATAGCATTTCTGACAGCATAGACAAGGCTCTTTCCCTCTACCCGTTTGCTTACATTCTTGTGTTTGGTGACTTTAACGCCCATCACACCTTGTGGCATAAGAATGCTACTACTGACCACGCAGGCATTCAAACGCTCAATTTTTCAATCTCCCATTCCCTCACACAGATATTTACTACCCCACTCGTTTTGCCTTCAACCGGGAAGGTAAAGCATCTCTTCTCGACCTGTGCTTTACTTCCATCCCTGAATCCTGCAGAGCCTCGCAACTCTGCCCTCTTGGTAACTCTGATCATGCAGTAGTATCTGTTAACATCTCCTTCAACTCCACCCCCTATAAAGAACCTCATACCAGTAGAATTTCGTTTTACTATCAACGAGATGACTGGGACGCGTTCCGTGATTTCCTCCGCGATGTCCCCTGGGATGGAGTCTTTAAGCTCCCAGTCCAAGAATGTGCTTCTGAAGTTTCTTCCTGGGTTAAAGCTGGAATCGACGCTTTCATCCCATCAAGGAAATATAGGGTCAAGTCGCGCTCCTCCCCCTGGTTCGCGGCTGCTTGCTCAGCCGCCATCGCCCATAGGAACCACTACTTCCACCTGTTCCGTAGCGACATGTCTGACTGCAATAGACGTCTCTTTGCCACCGCCCGTAACGAATGTAAGCGTGTCCTCAACGATGCTAAGTCACTATTTGCAGCTGGGATGAAGGAACGTATTGCACCTCGCAAATTTGGCCCCAAAGATTATTGGCGTCTCTGCAAGAGCGTATTGAACAATTGCAAACCCTCTATACCTCCTTTATTCAACCAGTTCTAAGTCCTGACTTCCTCTACCGACAAAGCTGTATGCTTTGCTCGGAAATTTTCATTCAACTCGACGCTCGACTCTTCCGGTGTACTCATACCCGACTTCCCTCTTAGAACTGAGGCCATATTGAGTAGGTTAAACATAACCCCATCTTTGGTACTGGGCGTTATCTCCAACTTGGACTCCAACAAGGCTAGTGGTGGAGACGGGATACCAGCCATTGTCTTGAAGAAATGCGCGCCTGAACTGGCGCTCGCCCTTTCTAAACTATACAACTACTGCCTCAAGGAATCTTGTTTTCCTGACTGCTGGAAGACTCTTCGATCGTTCCTGTCTTCGAGAACTCCGGCGACCCCTCTGACCCTTCCAACTACCGTGCTATCAGTCTCCTTCCCCTCTTCGGCAAAGTCTTCGAAGCCCTAATCAATAGCGGGGTGGTTAACCACCTCACATCCCATAATCTGCTCTCAGACAAGCAATATGTTTTCCGCTTTGCCTGATCTACAGCCGATGTGCTTACGGCCACCACTGAAACAGTCTACCGAGCTCTTCAAAATAACGGGGAAGCCCGAGCCGTGGCACTAGACATCTCTAAAGCATTTGACAAGGTTTGGCATGCCGGCCTTCTTCGCAAGCTCCAGGGTTATGGCGATTATATAACCTAATACGATCATTCTTATCAAACCGTAAATTGAAGGTCGTTCTCAATGGATTATCCTCCAGTTCCTATCCCACGTAAGCAGGTGTTCCTCAACCCTTTTCTAGGCCCCACTCTATTCCTTATCTACATAAATGACCTTCCTGACGCAATAACTTCCCAAGTTGGCATCTACGCGGATGGCACCACAATTTATTCCTGCCTCAAAAACAAATCTAGTCTCGCTGACAAAACTCGCCTGGCTGTGCATCCAATCGAATGTGAACTGGGGTATGAATTAGCTGGTAAGCTTCAACGCTTCCTAGACAAAACTGCTCTCTATTAATCACCACAGAGATCCTTCCCTTCCATCCATTAGAATGTCTGACGCTGAACTTCTCGAGATCAACTCTCTGCGGCTTCTCGGTCTCACGTTGACTGCTGACCTTAGGTGGAATAAATACATTGAATCAATTGCCTCGTCCACTGCAAGGAAAGTTGGCTCCCTGAGCCGCGCCAGGAAGTTTTTCCCCCTGGAGTCGATCCTCCAGATCTACAAATCAACAATTCGCCCTTGCATGGAGTTTTGCTGCCATATATGGTCTGGTTCCCCTTCTGTTTGCCTCGGGGTTCTTGATAGGCTCCAGAGGCAGATATGCAATGTAGTTGGCCCTGGCCTGGCGTCTCGTCTACAGTCACTTTCACACAGATGTGCCGTCGCCTCCCTCTGTCTGTTCTACAAATACTTTCATAGAAATTGCTCCGAGGAGCTGCATTCGCTGGTTCCCAGACGTTATGAGTTCCAGCGCCTCCCGCTCTCACCCCTTCAGTGTCGAAACTCCTAAATGTAACCGTCTCTTCTGCTCTAATCGCTTAATGCCTCGCACTTCTCGCTTGTGGAACTCCTTTCCTTTTTCCTGTTTCCATGTGAGCTATAATCTCCAGCTATTAAAGTGTAATATCAATCGACATCTCCAGTTGCCTTGATCTATCCACTACCGTCATTCTTTCTTCTATTACTCCTATCTGATATATATATATAATGTCTGTGTTTGTGTATTTATATATATATATATATATATATATATATATATATATATATATATGTCTGTATATATACATATATATATATATATATATATATATATATATAAATATGTCTGTATATATGTATATATATATATATATAATGTCTGTGTATATATATATATATATTAATATATTATATATATATTATATATATATATATATATATTTTAGAAATATATATATAAATAATATATATATATATAATATATATAATATATTAATATATATATATATAATATATTAATATATTAATATATATATATATATATATATATATATACACAGACATTATATATATATATATATATATATATATATATATATATATATATATATATTAAGCAATTCACTGCACTCAGGGGGTTTCTTGTTTACTGAAAATGTGTTGAAGAATGTTTTTGATTTACATGCCACTTTTAAACAATCCACTCCACATACACCAAATAAAAAAAAATTGTAATAAAATATATACAACACATTAAGTCCAGGGGTTCAGATAATGATATATTGGTAAATATAAAGTTCTTACTACCCAGAGTTGATTTTGAAAACGAAAACAGTTTCCACGTGAGTAAAGGTTTGATCTGTTCTCTGTGGGGAATACTGCAGAGTGTCATTCGTTCATCCAGTATGTCTAGTAATACAACATCACTATTCTATTGCTATTGTTATAATACGCCCTTACTTACATAACGTAATTCGTACAAGGATTCTCTATACATAAAGTTTCGGCTATTTACCGTGATGGCTGCATAAATTAATCTGAAAACTGACTCCAAACTGAAAGGTATTCACCCATATCTCCTCAGTTAGACAGGATGCGACACAAGGTAATGCTTAACGTGGGGAATCCGAGTACGTACACTCTGGCCGCTGGTGTAAAATTTACCAATTTCCAGCAAGTGTAGTAATGGACTAGTTCAAATAGTCATCGGTGGATAGTGATTTTCCAAGCGTAGCTTAAATTTGGCACAAGGACGAAAGTAGGGGACACCAATTCTCAATTTTTCTAACGAGATATGCTTGCTAAACTTTACACCGCCTCGAGGTGTCCAAGTCACCGGTGGATACGGTGGGTACTATTTATTCCGTAACATCTAGCTTTGACGCAACTGCTGCTGTGTATAGTAAGGTCATTGAACGAGTGAAGAAAGAGCTAAAAGCCCTTGTTCCTGTACCCCGCTTCCAAATAAACGAATTCTAAAGGTTCGTTGATTCTACATGCACCAAATCGCTGATTTTCATTTTACAAATTTAAGCGCAAAACTGGATTGGCTGCTAGGTCTCATCTTTTGAAAATTGCTAAATGTGACCATGTCTTCTACACTAGCAATTTTGTTTCTTTTCTCGCACTTCTTGCTAATGGAAATCTCTTCTCATGTCTCTGTTCTTCGAAAATATAAATGTAATGTCAATCGTTATCGCTTGCCTTCTTATTCTTTTCCCTCCTTAACTATGTGTGCATTTTTCTTCTCTTTTTTTTTCACCCACAGTATTCCTTTGCATCTTAGTGGCTTTACTGCCTTGCCTGGCTGTGAAATAATTTAAAAAAAAAACTTCGGAATATCATTACGTATTTTTCCCGCTAGGAATTGTAAGTGAACCAACCAAGCAAGGATGAGAGTTAAATGGTAGAAAACAGCTTAGCACATTTGGTTATCAACACTTCTAGCTGACAATACATCCGTTTTAGTGACTTTCTGATTTATTCTCAGGAAAATGTGGGAAGAGGTAATATTGGTTTCTTCTGGCAAATCCAGGAAGATGGTAATTTGGTTTACTCTTCAGAAAACCTAAAAAGGATGAAATCTGAGATTCTCCTCAGAAACCAGGAAAGGGTAAATTTTCGTTTCTACAGAGAAAACCCTGAAAGATCTCATTTGGGTTTCTACTAAGAAAACGTGGAAATATTTCATTTGAGTTTCTCCTGATAAAACCATGAAAGAGTTAATTTGGGTTTTTACTAAAAGAAACTGGAAACAGGTAATTTGGTTTTCTACCGAGATAATCAGGAAAGAATTAATTTTGTTTTCACCTGAGAAAACCTTGACAGAGTTAATTTGGGTTTCTACTATGAAAACCTGGAAAAACGTTATATGTTTTTCACTTGAGAAAACTTGGAAAAAATTAATTTGTGGTTAACCTGAGTTCTCCTTCGATGACTGTACATAGTATTCCACAATCTGCATCTCTTTTTCAGTAGGAATGAGGTCATCAAAATGCGATTTTTAAATCAACGAACAAAGAAATAAAAGGGGTTATCACCAGTTATAAACCAGGGCCAACAATCAAATTGGGATTTTAAACACATCACAGTTTGTGTTTTGGCCCTGGTTTAAAATAAATATTTGTCGTACGCTAGTTTTTACATATTTATTGTGCAGTGTATTAACCGATATCACGTTTCTTTTAGTGTTGATATTTTAGCCATGTCTGTAAGAGGGCTGCCGAAAATTAACAATTTTAGAGAGGTTTCATAATCATTTTTGACTTCGTTAAAGATGATTTTAGAAAAAGTATTAACCTCCGATTAAATGATTGGGTGATTTGAAGATGTGTGTGTATGCACTAAAAATATATACGGGATATAAAATAATATGACACGGAGTGCATAATTTCGAAATAATATATTTATGAGGATTCTAACAGTCCCTGTCGTCGTTGTATTAATTTAATTCTTGACAATTTTCAGAATATAGAAATTTGTATTTTCTTTCATACGAAAACATTGTAACTGATCAGTATTCGTACTCGTTATTTGAAACAAAGCTCAAGACGCATTCATGTTAGAATGTTACTGAATCTGGTAGGGGCTAGATGATGAGGATATAGAGAATAGATAGCAACTGAACCTAGTCTTTTAGGGCTCAGATTGTATTCCACGCGCGAATTTGTTTAAAAACCAGTTCTCAGGGGGAAATAGTTATATGATTGTTACTTCGTCCTTATATTTGGAATGTAAGTAATATGAGCGCGATTCGATTCGGTTGATATAACATGGCGCTTCCGAGATATGAAAATTTGTACTGGTGAAACTATACAGGCTGCGATTACTATAAAGTCACCATCATATTTTTAACACTTCCGCTGCTAACTACGGAGATCTTCGTTTTTCTTATCTTGCTCCAGCTAGCTAAGTACGGAAAACTACTTTCTTTTTTTTTTTTTTTTTGCATACCGCTGGCATGTGTGTCCCGTTGCACCATCTATCGAAAAATCACAAAGGACAAATCTTCAAAACATATCATATGTATACCCATTCCTGATCTGGTAAGTCATTCCCAGGTATATCCATGAAAATGGAATGCTGTAAAACATACTGGTGCCAGTTTTCTGTGTTATAAATTATGTAGGTTGAAATTTGGTATTTTCTTTAAAAATGGCTGGTCGGATGGGGGCAGCACTGGGCAAATGAGTAGTAGTGAAAGTGTTAATTTCACGCATGTGTGTTGTTTGTTTTTGATTTTGTCGACTTCATGGTAGTTGTGTCACCTTCAGTGAGAAAAAGAACAACATGAGGAAATTTACTCCGTCAGATATTTGGAAATAAGCCATAAGCTCCAATACGAACATTTCAGAGTCTTTGGGTGTCAATCTGAGGACAGTGCAGAGAATTCGGAAAGAATTCGATGAGTCTAATGTTGATTACGAAAGTATCTGTGTATATTTCTGAGATGAGGTATTATGTACATTATTTACATTATGCGGGCTATTGTCTTCATCTTTGTCGCCATATTTTCGTTGTACGCTTCGTCCTTAAGGACACATGGCACAGTGGATAAAGGCGTTAGTTAGATCCCGTGACAGGGCCCAAAAAGTGTGAGTTCAATACCCGGTTAAGGGATAGGAGAACTTTCAGAGTGAAATTAACAGAGAATAACTGATAACTGGCATCCATTAAAACATGGCACGTGGAACTAGAACAGTCTACTCCAGTGAGCGAAATAAAGGGTTCAGTTAGACATTCCAACCAACTGAAGAAGGCCTGAGCTTACAACTGCCGAAACGTTTTAATAAATATGGCAACAAAGATGAGGACAATAGTCCGAATAATGTAAATCATTATTACGAAAGTGTTTGGTTTGAACACTACAAAAGGGGATATTATTTCTTCATTCATTTTCCAAAAGAGCCTTTAGATTCAAGAGATTCCCTCATCAAGTGTCTTCAGAAGGTAGTGTTGTCCTGGCTGAAGAGTGTGGCTGCTAAAACGCCCCATATCTGGCAACAGGACTTTGCAGCATGCCACAGAAGTTAGTCAAGGGTGTCAGACAATTTTTGCAACCACATCACCCCTTATATCTTGCCACCTAACGCCCCAGACTCCAACGCCCTTGATTATTATTTGTGTGGTGCAGTTAAGCCAGGGACTAACAAACTCCATATAACACCAAAGATAAACTGAGGTCAAGGAAAATGGAAACATTCATCAGCGTAAACAAGGAGACCATCAAGAAAAAGTGCAGGTGATTTCGAAGTCGTCTGAGGGACGTCGTTTGAACCATTGGCGATTATATTGAATGAATTTACTCTTTGGTATTTCAAGATATTTTTGTGTAATTTTGTTTAAAATATCTTTTAAACTGAGATGCTATGTTATTTTCATTTTTGCGTCATTTTGACAAAAATTTATCCATCGCACATTTAAGTGAATTGAAGTGCATTTGCCAATATGTATGATACGACTGCTTTCTTCTTAAAGCGTCATTCCTTCACCATAAGCGAATTGGTTCGGAAAATAGTTTTTGATTTACCTTGCATAAAGAGTGTTTAAATATGTACTCTGGAAAGTTATCTATCGGTCGACGGATCAATGTATTGATCAATAAAGCGATCGATCTCTCAACTTATATCAAACTTTCTAATATTACTGATATGTCTAGTTTCCATTCTTTTAGAATCTATATTTGTCAACTGATATCGAACTATATCGCACAGCTGTGTATGAGCGAGGAAGTGGAATTGACGGGTCTAGTTCAAACTCCAGTCGCAAAGGTAAAAAAAAAAAAATACTACGTCACTTAAAAATCGAAAATCGAAAAGAGAAAATATAGAGTATAACAAATACATAATAGCAAGTAAATTAAATTGACCTAAATTCATCCAAATAAGTAAATAAACTAAAGGATCCCGATAAACTGACCGTTGGAAAGAAGAAATAAAGATAATCAATCCATGAAGTAATAAACAAATTAAAAACTGTTCCCACCAAAATAATTGTTAGAATAAACTACCACAATCAACGCCAAAATTGAATAAATAGCTTTAATTAACTTAAAAAAAAAAAAAAATTAAATAAGCGATATAAAGAAAATTTTACTACGTTAATAAAAACACGGATTAAAATATATATATATATATATATATATATATATATATATATATATATATATATATATAAAATAAGAAATTAAAAAAAATTAAAATGAAAAATGAAAAATAAAGATAAAAAATAAAAATAAATAAAAACAAGGAAAATAATTTTACCCAAATAAATAAATAAACAAATAAATGACTTCCGGAAAAATAACCGACAAAATAGACTACCAACAATGAACCACTTTATATATATAAATAGCCAAGAAAAATAACAGCACTCGTGGCCTGACGATTGTATCTAGCATGAAAGAGACTGTCACCTCGAAGTGTTGACTTCTATGTTCACTTTTATATTTACAAACGCTCTATCTCTGATATTGAGCACTTTATCACATAAATATAGCCAGCTTAAGACTATATTTCTTTGTGTGTGTATATATATATATATATATATATATATATATATATATATATATATTCAGCTCAATGAATATCTGTATATCTCACTCTCTATCCCACTTTCTGTTTCTCTCTCTCCCTCTGTCTCTCTGTCTCTCTCTCTCTCTCTCTCTCTCTCTCTCTCTATATATATATATATATATATATATATATATATATATATATATATATATTTCATATTGCTGTAAGCGTTATTTCCTATTTTTAATCTAGGCCGACATTTTTTTATTAATTTTGTAGTAAAAAAAAGAACAAGGATAGTAATTCAAATAAAATTACCTACTGGAAATGAACAATATATATACAATAAACTATACAAGACATTCTATATACATATATTTACTATATACATACAAGACACTCCCAATAGATTCAGACCTCTCAGTCCTTTTGGTGTTTATGAAAAAAATAAATACGCAAATATTCGCTTGAATCTGTGCCGAGCGTCTATACAATTTGAGTTAGAATCTTAGGCTGATACCAAGATACCGGGCTTGAAGCGATCGACTGTCTAGCCACATTGAGAAACTGTGTTACAGTGAAACAGTCTCTCTGTGGATGACACACTCTCTCTCTCTCTCTCTCTCTGTCTTTCTTTCTCTCTCTCTCTCTCTATATATATATATATATAATTATTAAAAAAAATATGATTACTTCGATACATAAGAGTTCTCATTTTTCAAAAACTAGAGTTAAAAACTTAAACATAATTGTTAAAATTGAATTAAAGTATCAAGCCCCGTTTACGCATATATATATATATATATATATATATATATATATATATATATATATATATATATATGTTAGGCTAGGCTCTCCTTCAGTTTGGGCAAACTCATTCCCTTTTGAAGTTTTAATCGTATGTGATACTTCAGTGCTACTAGTGACTTCTAAGCAAGTCCACATATTGGGCAACAACTAGGATGTCGGGACATACCCACAGAAAAACTTTTCGGCTGGTAGGTCAAACTGTCTGTCTCTGAACAGAGAGGAACCCGGACGAGGCTCGTTCGGAGAGGTTGACCAACCCGATCACGTTTATGCCGGTTCTACTGGCATTTTGGGGCCGAGCCAACGGGCTCCGATAACCCACGTTAAACTCGGCTTTGTGCCACATTCAACACTCGTGGTGGGGGCGATTAATTATTATTAAAATACACCTTTAAATGCCAAATCTAGATGCGTCGTCAGTGTTGTTGCTCCCATGTCACTAGAAGATTCGGGTCTAAAAAAACATCAGACTGCTTCGATGGGCCACCCGACCGAATATGATGAGTATTCGGCCTGCACCTAGAAAAAAATCTGCCACTAGCACTTGGGCTATTCGAAGTTATAAATTAGGTATGCATGGTTGTAGTGATCTTCCTACATGCGGCAACGTTAGGGTGTTTGTTGGAAAAATAGAAGAAAACCTCCCCTTTTATCTTCCATAAAATAACTTATTTGTTTCGTCTTCTTATTTTTTATTCTTATTTTCTTTTCTTTTCCAAACTACACTTAATAAAATTTACAATAGAGTGATTAAAATGACAGACTATCTACAACTTTAAAAACTAAGAGAAAAATATTTAACAAAAATCGCTTAAAAATAAATTAATCAAACTATTTATATGTTAAATACTAGTTAAAAAAAACACACGTGTAAATTTTACATAAAATATAGCCACAGATATGTTTTCTGATTAATTTCACCATTGTCTTTCTTTTCTTAGCCGCTCAATAAGACTGTTTTCGAAATGTCTGGTGCATATATCTTTAGGTATTTCTAACCAGCCCAGCTCGCTCGAAAATAGTACGAGGGACACTGACAATGGTTATTTTTACTTTGTCTTTAAACCTCAGCCACAGCAGTCAAACAGTCCTTTGTCCACTGTCAATAGCGTACGGTGTTGGGTATTGGTGGTAATAATACAGTGCTCGATGTAAAATAAACAGCGATAAAATAAATATATATTTCTTTCTGTCAGGAAATGTCTAATCTTTAGGAAGATTTTTTTTCTAATTTGCAGCTGAAAATTATAACGTGCGCGAAACTTAGAGTAGCAACAAACGTCACACAACAAATACACACACACACGCGCGTGAGCGCACACACACACACACACACATATATATATATATATAATTTATTCTAAAATTATAACATAAATATGTTATAAAATAACTACAAAAATAGATATTTTGTTTCAACACTTCTGGTGTCTTATCAAGTGATGGTGTTGAATTTAGAAATTGTAAGTATAGCCGAAAGGGATGATAATAAGAGTGCATTTACAGAATTTCTACATTCTCTGTGTCCAGAAAACAAAATATTTGTTAGAACACAAAAAACACTAAAGACAAATCTTAATCGCAGTATACTGTCTGACGTCTTTAATGGTATATATATATATATATATATATATATATATATATATATATATATATATATGTATTATAAAAAAAATATATATATAAGCAAAAACAAGTAAAATAAACGGATCCAAATAAATAAAGTAAATAATAAGCAAATTAACAAACCAATCCCGTCAAAATAACCGCCAGAATAGAGTACCCACAATGTGATATACTTCCGACAATATACCACTGCCCAATATATATATATATATATATATATATATATATATATATATATATATATGAATAGTCGATAAAAAACCCAACGCATGTAGCCTGGTGATTGCCTTTAGCATGAAATAATCTGTCGACTCTGAGTGTTGACTTCTATTTTCACTTTCATATTTACATACGGTCAATATCTGGTATTGAGGTCTTTATCGCATAAATACACCACACCTCAAAACTATGTTTCTTTATATATATATATATATATATATATATATATATATATATATATATATAGAGAGAGAGAGAGAGAGAAAGAGAGAGAGAGAGTAACAGAGATGTGATGAGAGAACGAGAAACAGATACGAATGAAAGAAACGTGATGGTAATTAAAACACTCTTTTATAAACACTACTCAAAAACACCTGTATATAAAACAAAGCACATTGTTATCAATATATATATATATATATATATATATATATATATATATATATATATATACATATATATATATATATATATATATATATATATATATATATATATATATATATATATATATATATATATTCTATAGATTTACATTAATGTGGATATATATATGTGTGTGTGTGTTAGGGAATATTATGTATATGTGTTACGTGTACGTGTGTGTGGCTGGTTAACTGGGTCCATTAATGTCTTCCCTTATGTAGCGACATTTCTTTTCAAAGATGACAGCTGCAAATGTTTTATGAATTTTCTAAGAAATATTGATTAACAATGCAAGAATGTAATTTCATCTTTTAAAGATTTTTTTGTTGTTTGGAAAAAGTGGAAGGAAATAAAGAAAACGTATTTATGAAAGAAAGAATTGAAGAAGAAGGAAAAAAAAGTAAAAAAAGAAGTCAATATAAAAAAGGAATGACTGAATTAAAAATTAGAATGAACAAAAGTTAGAAACAATGGTTAAAAATAATGAAAGAAAGAGAAACAGTCTGGAAATAGAAAGAATTAAGATTGCAATATAACGCCAGAAAATTAAAAGAAATAAGAAAGCAAAAGAGAACAGATAAACGGTTGAAGAAATAAAGAAAGAGACATTAATTTTTTAAAATGTTGTAAGGTAGAAGACAAGCTTTTGTGAAACTTTTTTTCCCGACAAACCCCTATACAACAAAAAAGTCAATGGTGAAAAATAAAAGAGAATAAGTGTAAATCTAAGACAATTAATAGAAAAGAAAACAGTTTTAAAAATGACTAGAATTAGAAATGAAAATTTTGAAGAAGAAAGAAAATTGAATATTAT
>OZ010605.1:3873393-3882956 GCA_963932145.1 Acanthosepion lycidas
TTAAATAAATAATTATATATATATATATATATATATATATATATATATATATATATATATATATATATACATTTAAAAAAAATACAGATCAATTTAAGGTAACATTATAATAATTTATTTCACCAGAGTCCTTATAAAAGGGCGTGGGATCATCAGATAGCATTTCCAACAACGAAATGAAACGAAAAATGAGAATAAAATTGATGGCTAGTGTAAGTTTTTGTAATTTAACAGGGGGTTTGAGAGGGATAGTTAAAGAGATATGTTAGAGTATAGGGATTACCCATACGGATTACCAAGTTCTTCATAACTACACTATATATATATATATATATATATATATATATATATATATATATATATATATGTGTGTGTGTATGTGTGTGTGTGTGTGTGAGTGTGTGTGTGTGTGTGTGTGTGCGCGCGCGTCTGGTGCTTCACCTGGTTTTCGTTTAGCACTCGATTTAAAGAACATTGCTTCCAACGTTTTCTCATTCAAATATTTACTCTCTCTTCCTATCATATCCGTTTCCTTCATAGTTCCCCCGCTTCAATAATAATAATAATAATAATAATAATAATAATAATAATAATAATAGCTGAGTGTCGAGAGTCCTGTTCATTTTTAGGTTAGAGTAAGATAAGGCAACATGGGAGTCAGTCCTAGATACATGGAAACCACCTAAAGGTATTTCTAATTAGGTAACCCCTGCATGATGAAATATAAATCTTAGTATATTTGGTCTTATCATCACCTTCTTGGTGCACAGGTTATTCTTTTAGGTTACCATACATAAATGACGCTTTTTGGTTGGTTACTAATCCGGTCGTCTACCGAACCAACATTCTTGACTTATTCCTGACTCTGTTTCTTCCCAGATAATTTTTCTGTCAATAAATTGCTACTTATAAGCCCAATGAATATGATTACAATGAAACAATAGTGAATAATATTACTGTATACTTTTTCGATTGGGAAAAAGAAATATTTTTGCATTGAATCAATACATGCGATTAAAATCATTGATTTGATACAAGTTAATCATCAAAACAATACCCAAATTCTCCATTGCACCCGAAACAGTTAATGGTTATTGCATGCTGGTCTTTCAAAAGGGTTACTCACTATTCATTCTTGCCCCAAGGGAAAACGATTAGAACAACCAGTTTAGAAATTGAGTGTATGTATGAAAAAATTGAAGAAAGGAACATCTTCAACTTGTGAATAAGGATGTTCACATTTTGTTACACAGTTGCGCGTTTCTCAATCAACTGTCCAAAAGCTGATAGCCTGAATTATGAAATTTTGCATCATTCTCCATATTCTCCTGATATCTTTCCTATTGGTTATCACTTATTTCAGCATTTTAGCTTTTTCATATGCAATATAAGATTTACCAATAAGAAAGAAGTAATTGAAACATTGAAAATGTTTATAACATGAAAAGATGAAACTTTTTTTCATGATGGGATCAAGAACTTAGAGTTACGCTGGAGAACAATGATTCATCAACATGGCGCCTATTTCAACTAAATAAATTAATTATTTAGCATTTCAGAAACGTTATTTTAATATAATATGTGACAACGTAATAAAACAAAGACGCAAAAGAGCTAGTATAAGTAAAAAGTACTTGCCTTAAAGTGATGGATCGTAAGATTATATTAACAAAACAGAAATTAAAAAAAAAAGATAGAGGGATTCCAAATATCTAGATTTGATACGCATTGGAAATCTCATTCTTCAAAAATCAAAATCAAAATAAAACTCTCTCAAGGCTCAGGTATAATTGTCTCTATTATTCCCGCTCTTGAACAGGGATATACAGTGTGCCACGTCCTAGGAATATAAGTAAATGAACGTCTATTGGGCCTCGATCTCTCCAAGACGTCAAAAAAACGAATGCAAAAATGGTTAAATTATTTTACCGTTCCAGTAAGTAGCTTGCTCCCTCTGGTATAATCTAATTTTACAAGAGCATGACCAGAGATTAAAATGGACTATTGCTGCAATATGTGGCCCAGAACTTCCCAGTTCTAACTTGCCTGTCTGGTTATTTTTCAAAAGCGTCTACGCAGCATTTTGGGTGAGGCCTTATTTTCCATTCAACAATCATTTTCCTACAGATGAGATGCTGTGATTCTCTCACTGCTTTATCACTGACAAGTTACATTCCATAGTCTCAACACCAATGACCTTTAAAACCGGGACCTGCCACGCAATGTACACGGGTGTGACTCACCCCCATTTCCTTCGTATGTAAGTAGTAAAAAATAACTTGCAATTGGAGAGCTTCTTCCCAAAAATCGATTATTTAAAGAACAGATGTATTCCCAATCGCTAATGACTTGACTTATCCATGCCTAAGCTTAGCCTAACACTATGAATTCTCTTCTTGCCCTTTCTTACGGTCATACAACACAAGACCGTAACCCTCTACCTTAAATGGCACTTGGGGCTTGTATTGGGTGAAGATTAGAATAAAATGCTCAGCCTATATCCTGCGATGGTCTGTAAGCGTTCTGAAAGCAAAGGAAGTATTTGTCGCAGATTACTTCCACAAGACAAAGAAGAATCACTGTAAGTCCAGACTCGAATATCGTGGGCAGAAAGAAATGCTGAAAACACGATTCGCCGGTACTATTTCAAATCACAATGCGTGTAACCAGTCAGAAATATAACTCGCTCACTAACAAACGCCGAAACCAAAAATGCCCGAATTTTTTTTCTCTCGAATTGAGAACACCAACTGCTTTTATCGGCAGAACCTATTTCTTCCATTCGTCGACAGCTGGGATAGGATTTTCCGTAATTTGCATGTCAAAATACTTTTATAGCGACTCCTGCGACTGACTTGTTTTTTCTTTAATTCAATTATTCCATTTTCAGCATGTTATGCGGAATACGTGCCCTTCTGTTTGGTAAGTAATTTTCTTTTTCTACACTTTTTCCGTCGTAGAATAAACGCAACACGCTGTCTCTTGGTTTGACGAGGTAAGTCGCCGTTTTCTTTGCTATATGGTCTTTGTCTATTTAAGTTCTTTATTTTTTTATAGTTGGCTAATTTTAATTAAGTGGAAACAAAAAAAAGCTATTCCTTCACTTGCCGTAAATTACTGGTTATGAGCCGGCATGATGTTATCTATATAATACATGCAAATTTCAGTGTGTCACTGTATCCCTACGTCCTGGGTACGACGATAAACTACATCCGCGTCCTGGGTAATGCCTTTAAACAAAACAATTAATCAATAAATCAAGAACATGAAGAAATTATTTACAAAAACTGAACCAAAAATTATATTGGATTTTCTAAAAAGAATTGATCTCTTATCAAATATATAGACTGATGTGTAAACAACATATCCTACCTTTTACCATTTTGCAAATAAAACGTCCTTATCAAATGGAAATTCTTGACTTAATCAAAAATACCTAGGATTATTTTGCAGTGTACAAGCAAATAAGCTCTAGCTTGCTAAAAATGTTCCATACAGAATAGGCATTTAAAATTTATATATTTGGCATATATATATAAACTGGATTTGGCATTAAGTAACCCACAGTGGTTGATATGCCATAAAACCCCAATAAACAAACAAACTGTGTCAATGTGTCACATTTTTTCAGCTTTACTTTTACAGGCCGCAGCCCGGTAAAACATTCTCTTTTGAAATCAGGCCGACTCCGTGAGCAAATTAAAATCTTTCCGAGCCGGATTTGAAACCGCAATCTTGAAATTTGGGATTCCCAAGTTTTCATTACTGCGATATGTTTTAAGATACCGCAATCTTGGCTTCTACTGATAAAAGCAATTAAAGGGAAACAACTATCTTACTTTCAATAGCTCATGTTAAAAATAACGTTCTCAAATTACAGTGTTTCAAAATAAAATAGGGCGTTTTTTTTACTCAAATTTACTTCCAGAGGGCGTAGCTCAATATAGCAGACCATTTTGGAATGAGAACAGCTCAGTGGACAAATTAAAAACATTCCTGACAGAATCCAGACCCGCGATCATGTAATCATGGATTCCCAAATTTTCATTACTGTAATTGCTTTCGGCGGTTCTTTATAAATGATTTTTGAGATTAAGTTTTTTGTATGATAACAATTTATTTTTTTTCTTAAATTGGAAATAAATTTAGGTAGAATCCAAATTAATTGCCAAATCAATCAAAAGTCAACGATGAAAATAATTGTTTGTATCGAAAATCAAGACCTATTTACAATTAATTGTCGTTAAATTAAGTGGCAACAGAAGACTTATCATTGAACTTTTAAAAAGTAAGCTGAAATATTAATGCAATACTCAAATGCAGCGATCAATTTTGAGTTCTTCTGTAGACAAAATGTATACATGTTTACACTGCTAATCAATTGCGATCAGAAATCACGAAATCTAAACCTGTCGCATACGGCAACAGTATGACTTGCAATAAGAAATCTCCACCAACAGATGACCAGATTGCAATAAAAATAGTCAAACCTGCAGCGAGGAATGGTAGAAGTTTTTGAAGATTTTCTGGAAATATAGTGCAGATGAAAACCCAGATCAAACGGCTGCCAAGAGAACTTCCAATGCTGAGAATATGCAATGATTTAGGAGCCCCTAATACTCATGAAAAACCCGAAGGCCCAATCAAGAGTCCTCCGCAGGAGCTAGCTTAAATGATAGGGTGACTTTTAAGCTAGTAAAAATGATTGTCAAAATTATTATTTTTTTTAAATAATAATAAAAATAGCAGGTTAATATTACATGATTTAGAATAGTAATTGATTAGATGTGTTAACATGTATGTATTTTGTCTTGATCAGTTAAGATTGGGTACAGTAAATGTCATTTTCCGTACGAGATCCTATGCTTGTCATTAACATTGAGAGGAGGCCCATCAATCATAATTTGTGTATGTTCGGGGTTTGCTCGGTGGTGGTGGAACGTCACTTGCTTGATTTTGGCCATAATGAATTTTAAAGGTTCGACCATTCTCTATTGAACCATCTGGGTCAGGTCAAAGAAGAGATGATCTGCTAGGGTCCGGTTTCCTGATCCTTGAAAGTGCAAATATAAACCGTGTTATTAACCGCATAGATACTGACAAATGATTGGAGGATATTCTTAAGCATATCATTAATCAAAACTTCGGAGCGTTTAGCAGAGAAGGTCCGTGAAAAGTATTTTGGGATTTTCTGGAAATATAGAGCGCCAACGATTTTGTCAAGTTGTTTTTCCGTTGAATGTTATTATCATTATTATTATTATTATTATTATTATTATTATTATTATTATTATTATTATTATTATTATTTGTGTATGTTATGTTTCCTGCTTTGTATCCTGTAGAGCAAGGTACAACCTATGACACTTTAGCCCTATAGTAGAATTGTCATTCAACTGATAGCACTTCTCTTAGTATATGAAATGTTCGTATAGGGTGATCTTTTGGGCAACTTGTAATTGAAGCTCTCAGATTGATTGAAATTATGTTCTGTAAAACTCATTGAAGGGATACCTGGAAAACTATGCCATAAAGAAATAAAAAAAAATGTTCTCCCAAGTACAAATCTCATACTGCGAAGACCTCTATGTAAAATATGTGCGATCATAGTGGTTTTTCTTTTACAGAAAAGGATCAGTGGAAGCCATTTCATAACTTAGGTCTCTGGCTGTGACGCCCAAAGAAATGTGTATACGAAAGACATAAACGAAATAATAATAATAATAATAATAATAATAATAATAATAATAATAATAATAATAATAATACCAAGATAGTACATACAAATAAATGACGGAATAAAATATTTAATTATGAAGAAAAAGATTCGAAAAAAATAGGAGAGTATGTTTGAGGTAACTTAATGTAGCCGATAAAATGAAGGCTATCAACACCTTAACTATATCCATAGTAACACACAGCTCCAACATTATTAAATGGAAATTGAATGATATTAAAATATTGGAGGCCAACACTAGAATAACGCTTACCCAAATAAGGATACGACACCTGAAATCAGATGTCGATGGGTTGTACGTACCAAGAGCTTTAGGAAGCCGAGCTCTAATCCAACTTGAACTAAACCGAAAAATACAGCAATTCAAGTTGCAGCATGCCTCATAAGAAACACTGAAACTCTCCTACAAATAGTAAAACACCAAATCCACTCCATCAAGATAGGAGCTGCTGTCTTCAAGAAATAGCTTAACATACTTGAAACCCTACCAAAAAGAAAAATGAAACAAATGTCATCTACGCCAAATGTGTAAAACAGAAAGCAAAACAACTTGGACAAATGAAATTACGAAAAAAAAAAAAATTAAAAAAAATTAAAAAATAAAATAAAAATTAAAACATTGAGAGGAAAAGGGGTTGCATGGTAAAATGGCAAATACTTATAAGGAAAGTAAGGAGCAGATGTGGAGCTTAGGAGCACCGTGTTGAAAGCTGAGACAGAAAGCCTAATTATTGCAACTCAGAACCAAAGCCTCGCAACCAGATCATAGTACAAGTTCATGCCTTTTGTATCTCCGATTGAGTTTGTCTTTTTATTATTTCTTGTTTAGGCATCGATATTCCGGCTCGTGAAGTAAGTTATGCGTTGTTTTCAATTTATCGTGTGAGTAACAACTTTTCCAATCTCTCTTTCCTTGAGCCGTAGGAAAGGCAACTTTCTCTCCCTGATTTTAAATGTCCGTTCGGCCTTACCAAAATCCTTCTGTAGAACCACATTTCTCTTGCTTCAATTCTCTTTTACATCATTGAAGATATTGTCTATTTTTCGATGACATATAGGTGGATTAATGTCACCTAACATCTCAGTACTCTTTTCTTTTTCCCTTACGAAATGTTTCTGTTTCTTAATACAATACTTAGCTTTGGGAAAGCAACTTTCGATATCAAAATGCGCGTTCGGATTTCAGTATCCAGATATTTAAATTGTTGTACTTGGTTGATTTTGGTATCTCTAATGTGTAAAATGCTTGTTGGGCTGTTCTCTTTTCTAACAACCATGAATTATGTATTTTTCCAATTGATGTTCAGTCCTTTCCTTCCATACCTTTTGTAGGAGTTCTTGTAGCTTAAATCTCGTGTCTTTCAAGTTAGGTGCCTTTAAATAAACTAGTCTCATGTCCGTTATATGAACATACTGAAATAAATTTCTTTTACCTCTCTAAAGTTTCCGTCATTATTGAATTGTATCTCCGAATCTTGTTATAGGTAAATAAAGCTAACCACGAACATTAAAATATTTTACAAATACTTATATTAATCATAATAATACTAATTATGAAAAACTTGCTATTATTTCACTTGTTTAAATAATCTGTTAGAGTGTTAAAATCTAATTGAACATATAACTTTGACTGTTTTAGTTAATTCTATAATTTATTTCGGCTACGATCAATAACATAGTAGAAATGTGAAATATCAAATGAAAACAATGCTTATTATTACGAACGCTGTTGTTTTTTTAAGTTCCGACTGAATTCTAACAAGAATCAAAAATAATATTGATAAACTGCTTATATATAATGCTTTAAAAATTGAATTAAAATATATAAAGCTTACTATTTATTAAAATAGAAATTATGCAAATTACATCTTACCGCTTATGATGTAAACACCATTTCCTAGCAATATATATAAAAGGCTGAAATTAATCTCTAATAGGAAACAGGAAAATTTCATTAGAAAAAAAGTAAAGATTATTGAACACTTAGGTGATATCAATACTCCTATATAGCATTGAAATACTGGACAATCTCATCATAGATGAAGAAAAAAATAAGACAATAGAAATGTAGTCCTACAGTAGGATGCTGAGAATTCCATTGACAGAAAATATGAGCAACGATGAAATTTTAGAGAAAACAGAAACACAATAAACACTTATACTTACATCAGGAAGAGACAGTTGTTATTTCTAGGGTACAGGTTATGAGATCTTGGAGAATTTGATACTTACAAGGTAGATTGAATGATAGTGAGACAGAGGAAAACAGTGCATCAGCTTAATGTAATCAATATGTATACGTGTTTTAAACTTAAGTCTTCACATAATGATTGTAAAGTTCAGAGCATGTATGGTTGTCAGGAACAGAAAATAAAAGGCAAAAAAGGACAAATCATAAATTGGAAGACGATGGAATGTATGGATATCTGGAAAAGAAACAATTCAAGAAGCAAATTACAGACTGGCGACACCAAGTACAATTCAAAATATCTAGCAAGTGTTTTAACAGATGATGGAAAATATGACATCCATATATCAGTGCCAACTGGAATAGCGAATGATGTCTTCCATAAGTTATGCGCAGTTTTAAAGAAACAGGAAAATTTCATTAGAAACAAAGAAATCGAACACTTAGGAATGTCAACTTTCTCTTTCTGATGTTAAGTATAATGTCCGACCGACCTTATCAGCATCCTTCTGTAGAACCACATTTCTCTTGCTGTTGCTTTTGAAAGTTTCTATTGAATTTTGACAAGGGTGATATAAATTATTTGAATTTTAACAAGACGAATTAAAAATATTATTGATAAAAGTTTTGCCTATATATAACGCTTAAAAAATGAATTAATGATAATACTAACTATTTATTAAAATATTAACTATTATGCAAATTAAATCTTACCGTTTATGTTGTAAACACCATTTTCTAGCAATATATATATAAAAGGCTGATAACAAGCTATAATAACAATGAGTGTATCGTTGTTTGACTGTTTTGTTCTACTGTTGCAAGATGACGAAAAAAAAAGGTTAGCCTTGAACAAATTCGAAAATTATCTACATATTTATTCTATATATACTGTCACAACTATCTATTTCGATACGTTTTTAAATTGAATTGCTATTTTTAATTGTCTCTTCTAAAGAAACATTGAACGGATTTGTCTTCTCTTAATGGTAGTTTTGCTTTTTTTCATATTTTGCATTCAAGACTTGCGTTGTCATCAATATAAGACAAGAAAGAATAATTTGAACGAGTAAAAAAACAAACGAAAGCTTACGAAATCCTGAAATAAAACAAGATAAGACATCAAACAATGACTTTTTTTTTTTTTTCAATTCCTCAAGGATTATTTTAAAGTAACGATGGGTGAATAGTTTGATACGATTTTGGGAAAAATAGCCGAGAAATCGTTGGGCTGGAAAAAAAAGATACGAAGTGCGTTTGATTATGAAAATTATTGTTGCTTTAGCCTTTAGGGACGTAATTGGAAAACCTTCGAGTTCAGTGAAATATTATCTCTTGGAATGGCACAAATATTGTAAGAGGGTAGGAGGACGGAGAAGAAGAAGAAGAAGAAGAAGAAGAAGAAGAAGAAGAAGAAGAAGAAGAAGAAGAAGAAGAAGAAGAAGAAGAAGAAGATATACAAGTGGGAGGCGGGTGAGGAAGAAGAGGAGGAAGGGAAGAGGATATTGAAGCAGAAAAAGAAGTAGAGCAGAAGGAGGAAAATAAAAATAGTAAGAGAAGAAAGAAAAAGAAGTGAAGGGGGCGGAATAGGTGAGGAGCAGAAGAAAGAAAAAAAAGAAGTTTAGTAAAAGAGGAAAC
>OZ010605.1:3883156-3915656 GCA_963932145.1 Acanthosepion lycidas
GAGGAGGAGGGAAAAGAAAAATAGTAGAAGGAGAAAGGAGGAGAAGTCGAAGAAGTGGAGGAGGAGAAGAAAGAAAAATAAGAAAAAACGTATAGGAGGAGGTAAAATAAGAGGGCAACGAGAAATAAGAAGCGGAGCGGGTAAAGAAGAAACAGTAGAGGAGGAAGTGGAAAGATGTTGGGAGGAGGATAAAAAAGAAGGAGAGGAGGAGTAGGACAAAATAAAAATGGTGGAAGGGGAGGAGAAAGCAGAAGAGGGTAGGGAAACGGAACAGAATTAAAAAAAAAAGAAGAAAGACATGCGAAAGAGCAAGGGAATTAGAATAAATAAAAAAAAACACGGAACAGAGACGAAATATGGCGTGTAATATAAATGAAAAGTCAATATAGCAAATAAATGAAGAAAATAAGAAGCGTCATTTCAAATCTTATAAAAAACATATAATAACATTGAATGCAAAAGAGTAAGTTTGAAAGTCTTCCGATAACGTTGTCGAAAATGCAGCGGTTTTATAAAGGCTGTCTTTAAATTTTAACTTACGTGCTTAATATCTATATGGAAAGAGTTTTCTTGTGACGCGTTTCGTTTCATTATTTAAGATACATTGTACCAAACTTGTTATGCTGTATTCAATTTTGCGATCAAAGCACATTTGACGTAAGGGGTGCAACTATCATCAAGAGGTAGAACAATTCCCTGCGACAAAAACGTCTACAGTGTGCTTTGATCGCAATGTTTTCTACAGAAAATTTGCGCCCTGGGTCGTATAACATTTCACCATTCCTAGTAGAATATCTATTATCACAGTGTCGCATATCTACTAACAAAAGTATGGGAAAGAAAAAGAATCTAAATGAAATCTGCTGGATCCCTTGTTCGTGCGCGTGCGCGTGCGCCAAAACGGCCAATTTAGTCATATGAGGTCTTAAAGGAGACATTCGTCACAAGAAAACTTTTCCACTTTGTCATACGTTTTCACAAATATTGTTCTTGATACATAAAAACATATATTATTTTATAATATATATATATATATATATATAAATATATATATATATATATATATATATATATATATATATATATATATATATATATATATATATATATATATGATATAAAAAACACTTAAAATACCATAGGTGATAATTTATTTAAATGAGGTCGATAAAAATGGCCTCGATTCTTCAGACCTGTAAGCCAAATGTAAATGGAGAAAAAAAAACACTCCAGGTGTAAAAGTTAAAAATAGATTTACTTTAAATTAGGTACCTCCATTAGATCGCTAAATAGAGAGCATAGCATGAAAAAGTCGCCAAACCTGACGAAAACAAAAGTTTATCGTCTAAATGTTTATGTTATTATTAAGATTTTTTTAAATTATTTTTAAATAATATTTTCCTTCTTTTTAGAACATTCAAAATTTTGATTTAAAAAAAAAACAAACTTGTTTCTCCTTGCATCACGGAAACTAGTAAAATAACATATACAGTGTAACCCGGATATAAGAGACCCGGATATAAGAGATATTTTCTCTGGTACCAAATTAGAGCCTGTGTTAATGTAAAAAAATAGACCAAACCCGGATATAAGATAAACGCTGATATAAGGGACTTCTTCTCCGGTCTCGACAACTCTCTTATATCCGGGTTACACTGTACAATTTTGAGCACTTTTTTTTGTACGAGAGTCATTAATTTGGAAACTATTGTAAAAATAAAAATAATTGTTTTGTTTGTTTGTTTGGGTTTTATGGCATATCAACCACTGTGGGTTATTTAATGCCAAATCCAGATTATATGAATTTTAAATGCTTATTTTGTATGGAATAAAAAACGTATAGCTGGCAAGATTACTCTTTTACAAAAAACGTATAGCTGGCAAGATTACTCTTTTACAATAAAACGTATAGCTGGCAAGAGTACTCTTTTACAAAAAAACATATAGCTGACAACATTACTCTTTTACAAAAAAACGTATAGTTGGCAACATTACTCTTTTACACAAAAACGTATAGCTGGCAACATTTACTCTTTTACAAAAAAAACAAAACGTATAGCTGGCAACCCTACTTTCTTACAAAAAACGTATAGCTGACAACATTACTTTTTACAAAAAAACGCAGAGCTGAAACATTACTTTTTTTTACAAAAAACGTATAGCTGGCAACATTATTGTTTCAAAAACTTAGAGCTGGCAACATTTTTTTTCCGAAAACACCACCTGAGACCTTGCTGTTGGATGCAGTTTATCGCCGTACCCAGGACGCGGATGTAGTTTATCATCATACCCAGGACGCGGATGTAGTTTAACGTCATAACCAGGACGGAAATAATTGTTGGATGTTAATGAAATTTTTAGAAAATATTCATAGATGATGGAAATTATTATAAATTTGAGTTGTTTTTTTTTTATTAAAGTCATGGAAGAATTTTTTTTTATATTTATTACAACCCTCATAAACTAATTTTATGAAAACTGTAGAAATTAAATCGCATTCAGTTTAGAGATTATATTAGTTAAAAGCACAAGGCTTTGAGGAAAGCAAATCATTTCTTTTTATTTGTTATTGGACACCCTCTACTTAAAAATCAACCCTGAATTGTAACATGCAAAACACCATAAAGCAAAAGTATTATTTAATTTTAAGTGCTTTTTTTTTTGCTTTTAGTTATTTTTTATGAATATGGACAATACTTCTGAAAGCCCAAAAATTTTCAATGAAAAATGAATTTTTTATTTTCATTATTTGTTATTTCTTTAATTGTTTAAGATTTTTACATTTAAGTTGTTAAAATGTTAGAAAATTAATTGAAAGCCACATTCACTTTCGTAAATGTCCTTATGAGATAAATCATTTTTAGCGTATAGTAAATTGTATCGCTTCGTCTAATCAGAAAACTCGCAGTAATTAAGAAATGTAATTTTGTGTTCTTAAAATATCATTAAAATGGCTGTAATTAAAAAGTACGAAAAGTCACAAGCAATACAACGTAACGTGCTTGAGTGTAAGCGTTCTCCGCTGAAGGTCCATCTCATCATTGCAAATTCTTCGTGCGAAACACATGTTGAGCATTTTGAATTAGCGTTTTTACTAATTAAAAAAAAAATGAAAACAATTCTAAGACATTTTCAGCAGAAACATTACTACATTTTTTAAAAGTAACATTTATTTCATTTACTCATTGCATTGTAAATTTCAATTTTGTGATTTTGTTTTACAGTTTTCAGTGAGTCGTCTTATTTCAATTTTATGAAATTGAATCTCACTCTTAACAGTCGTTATAATACATTTTCCATAAAGCATTGTAAACGCAAAGGTGAAAGCTAAGTACAAAAAATAGAAAACTGCACGTTTTCCTTAAAAATAACGAGGTAAAAAAATTGTTCACTTAAATCTAAATAATTTGACATCTCTTCTTACGTAGAATAAATTATCATCACGTAAGCTATCAATATATCATGAAATGTCTTTCCTCACCTGTCAAGTGACGCGGTACGTTATGACCTGCTTTGTTTTATTTTCAAATAACATGTTTTCGGCGCAGAAACTAAGTTAAGCTTGTTTCAAAATATTTTAATTTAACATTATAATTTCTGGTTTTCTTAAAATAAGTTTGCAAAAAATTATAATTGATTTTTAAAAGAATTTCAAAAAGAGATATTCATTTTTTTATAAAATGGAGAAAAAAATTGTTGACATGAGTGATTATCTGACAATTTTTCTGGGTAAAAAAAACAAGATTTCGAACGAAAATTTCGGACGTGCTAGGAACGATTAAAAAATGCAAAAAATACCCCCAAAATACTTTGATCTTTCCTCTTAATAATGACATAAACATTTAGACTATAATGTTTTGTTTTCGTCAAGTTTGGCTTCTTTTTCGTCGTGCTATTCTCTTTTTTAGCGATCTCCTGTTGGTACCTACTATAAATGTACTGATATTATATTTCAAAAGTGGTGGAAAGAAAGATTTAAATTTATGATCGTGTAAGAGAAGGGGAGAAAGGAGATAGCGTGTATATAGAAAGTAGTAGAATAGAGAATAACTGAATTTACAGTGAGACCAAAAGAGTTCGTCTCACGGATGTTAGGCGCCGTGGTAACCTTAACATAGAGATGTTGGACATAAATCTTTACACAAAAAGGCAGTTGAGAATAAAATAAAGTAAATTAAAGGGCAAATCATAGTAAATTCCATATGGATTACCTATATTTTTATTTTATGCATATATATATATATATATATATATATATATATGCACATATATATATATATATATATATATATATATATATATATATATATATATATATATATATATACATACAGGGTGTCCATAAACTTCGTGTGCACTTTAAAAATTATAACTTATTACTGAGTTTAGTGTCCATGTGTTTGTATTTGGGATAGAAATAATCTGTAAAAATATTATAACGTTTAACGTACCTAGATTTAAGTGTATCTAAAATAACTAATGCGATTTCAGGCATTACTGTAAATCAGTTGGCAAATGTTTTCCGTGAACTGCAAAATCGTATTACCTTTTGTATTGCTAATGATGGAGGACATGTGGAAACTTACACAAAATTTCAATAAAAACTTAAAAAAATATAGATTTACTTCTTTAAAAATTATTTCTATCGCAAATACAAATAAATTTATAATTTTTTTAAAGTGCACACGGACACCATGTATATGATGTCCCCGAAAATGGCGTTACTTTAAAGCGATTATCTTAAAAACTACACAAGTCTAGCTCAATGGAATTGAGCATTTTATGTGTTGAACGTTATAAGTTTATTATGGGACCGATTTCACTAATGTGCAATATGTGCACTGCCTGTGACATGACACACGTCAGATCGGTAGTTAAGCTCTTGCCAAACACGCTATAGCATGTCTCCCGTAACACTATCCAGTGCAGAATTGTTTCTCTGCTTGAGTTCATCAATGCTGTCAGGAAGAGGGGTGACATAGACCAGTCCTTTCAAATATCCACATAAAAAGAAATCACACGTGTAGAGGTACGGTAACCGCCGTTGCCATTTCATCAAAAAAGAGGCTACATCTCTACCACGACCGATCTATCTCTCTGGCAGATTCTCATTGACATAACAAAGATTAAATACAAAATATAAAATATTGATCTATTTCTATAGAATCTGCGAGAATTTGAGTTTATTTCAACAAGAATTGCCAAAATTATCGACCTGCGAAATCTCAAATTTTATGGGATACCCGGTATATAAATGTACACGTTTCATTGAATACGACTTACAGGTTACTGTGATTAAGCATTCTAATTAATTTTTATATTTATTTTTTTTTTACATGTGAATATTATCTTTGTATTTTATTGAAATATATTACGGATTGAGTTTAGTGTACATGTGTTTTTAAATGGATCTTAAATGAGCTATCGCCACTGAGGTATAACATGTGTCTTCTAACGTGGCTGATAGCTATAATGAACGTGAAGATAAAAACAATAAGATATACATTTTCTGTAAAAAAAAATACATGTAAACTATAATCAATATGAATTATCTGTTATAAGCATTATAAAGAAATACACAATCCCTGTCGACCAGAACAAGAAAATTAAATTAAATATCTACTATAAAAACAACAGCTAACTTTAGCATCAACAATAACAACGCATTTGCAAGATATGAATTACAGAGAACAAATAGCATTCGTAAATTCGCATGTGCCTTATAAAATTACATGACCGCACCCCGCACGCCTGTGATCAAAGTAAAGTCATGACTAATTATATTGGACATTGGACTTGATATGTCTATGAAGAAGACTCAGGTTCCATTTCTTTCAACCTAGCTCAATTAAGAACAATTTAAACACACACGAAAACCTGCCAAAACCCACTCGCAGTATACTTGTTGAAAATACAAGGAAAATAACCTCATCCATATTTAAGAAAAAAGCTAAAAATAATGAAAGCGTTAATAAAAAAAAAGAAAAAGCCAACAATCAATAAGATGAACTATGAAGACGGCCACAATTTGCTGATCGAGTTTGGAAAATATAAGATTCCTATAACTCTAGATCTTTACGTAAAGCAATTCATATATTTAGTTAAGAAGAAAAAAATTATAAGAAAATATAAATGTCATGCTCAGTAATGGCGAAATGAATAGAGGAAATCACTCAGATATGCAGATCATTTGGTCTATTTTTACACATCTAATGTCCAGAAAAGAAAAGACTCATATGAACACAAGCAAAATTGAATAAGTACCTTAATCTCAGTACCTTGTCAGTCGTCTTTAATTAAACGTAAAAAGAGGGATTGTTGCATATATATGCATATATATATATATATATATATATATATATATATATATATATATATATATATAATTAATAGAAATCTTATAAGTATGAGAAACTATACTCGCTCGGAAAACCTTCAGTATCTTGACAAATACCAAAGAGAAATAAAAGGTATGAAGAAAAAAAAAAGAATCAAGAACATATACGTTAACCGAAAATAATCGTCCAGTATGCAAGTCCAAGACGCAAAAGAAAAAAAAACCTGATATGAAGACGCAAAATAAGTAAATACAGTGCTCAATACAATGAGTAGAGTAGACCTAGTTAAAACTAGAGAGCCAGACAACCTACCGCGGTGTCACCTTAGCGGATCGTCAGGGAAGGCTGACTTCCCTGACGACCCGCTTAGGGGAAACCTTGGTAAGTTTATCTGGCTCTCTAGGTTTAACTATATATATATATATATATATATATATATATATATATATATATTCCACCGGTATCTCTCTATAGTTCTGAGATGAGATATTATGTAAACTATTTACATTATTCGGACTATTGTCCTCATCTTTGTCGCCATATTTATTACAACGTTTCAGTGGTTGTAGGCTTCGGCATTCTTCACGTGTTTGAAATGTCGGAGCGTACAACGGCTGAAATGTAATAAATATGGCGACAAAGATGAGGACAATAGTCCGAATAATTTAAATAGAGTATATTAAATCCATACTGGCAGTCATCTGTTGCAGATTGAAAAGTGAATCATGGTTTTCAATTTATATCTGACAATTTCTACCAAACGGTAATCCGCCAATTGCAGATGTTCTTATTTATACACGTTTTATTTTTTTATTTTTATATATCGTCACTATCCGCTACTTGATACAGCGTTTTATAAATAGTCTTGATACCAGTAGACTTTTCTCTAAAACTGATTATTCAATCTTATGAGTTGACAGATTTTACTGACAGGTTATTTAATATCGAATTAATGCTCAAGTTTATGGCTTTACATTTCTACTAATTTGTTGTATTCATACTTCAGATATCATGTAAACTAAAAGAAATTGGTGCTTGAAACTCTAGGTTAAATTTAATTACATATATATTTATACTTGAATATATGCCTAGGTATTTTTCTTGTTTTTAGTTGTGTCTATATGTAAGCCTAGTTTATGATTGTATATGGGTCTATAGGTTAACAGTTGGTCGTTTTTGGATGTGAGTCTACAGATGTATAATTTTCTTGGTTCTATTTGAGTCTATATGTAAGCATGTTTTTTTTTTTGTTGATGGTTAAAATGGACGTGTTTAATGCTGAGTCTATTGAGAAAAATTGATCATCTTTAAGTCAAGCTTTCACAACTCTTGGTATATTTTTTTCTTTCGCTGCCTCAATTGTCAACTATTTAGATAAGCAAGTTACATAGTTTATACATTGGTTTCCTCTGTCCTTGCATTTTATATATCCTGTGAGTGTCAACTTTTCTAAGTCGTCTTTTTTCATTATGTGTCCTAGAAACCTTGACCCGTCATCTGTTTGCTCAAACAGGTAAGGAATCGTTTACATCTGTCCCGTGAATAACACATTTTCCAAGACCGCATTCTTCGTTATACGCCTGCGAAATTTCAACGCTGTTTTCCTGATGTTAAGCATAAGTTTCTTCATCTGTGGGGAGATTGTCCAGCATTGCCTATCCTAAAGGAGAACCAATATTTCATAACAGTTCAGTATTCTTTTCCTTTTACTTAATATTTTGCGTAGCTGTTTAGAAGCAAGTCAGTTTATTAGTTATTTAGTTTTATTTTCGTTGTCTACTCAGGTTAGGATGCTTATGGACACATCATACTGAAACCAGAGCTCCAGTACAATCGCCGAAGCTAAGCCATCGTAAACTTTGTCAATACCTAAATGGCTGACCCCTTGGGAATACCAGGCGCTGTAAGCTTAGATGTACAAGTGGTATCATAGATAATGGCACGGAATTGTTAATCTGAGAGTCGAATTCCTATTGCTGATGATTTTTTTATATTCACTTCCAAGCATCATGAATGTATTAAACCACCTCCTCCCCCTAGCTATGGATTAATTAGTAAGATATGTATCACTAATTCATCAATATATTTAAAAAAGTACTCGAATCCATAACATTAACTTACGTGCTAATATTCTTTGGAAAGGTATGAAACCTCTTCTTCACCCACCATCTATGGGTAAGTAGCAGGACATACCTGGATCTATAGATGGCAATTGGTCTGCTACAGAAAGAAATGACAGCCTACTGCGGGAAAAAAGGTAAGATACATGATCGCCTTAGCGTGTATCATACATGGCACATCACTGACTGACTGACTTTCCAGTTGAATCCATTACATTCACTTACGTGCTAATATCTTTGGGAAAGGTATGAAATCTGGTTCTATAGCGTTGGATAGCAACTAGTCTACCGAAGAAAGAAATGGTAACCTAGTGCGGGCAGAAAATCTGCCTCGTCAGTCATGTATCGAGATATATATGATCGCTTACGCATGTGCCACGCATGGCACATAACTGACTATGTAAAAATATTTTTTTCTGGCTTTAAATATACCTCGAAGAGTTGATACACCGTAGAAAACGAATCAATTATTTAAAAAAAAACAGTTTAGAATAATAGATTATGAATTCGATCAACTTTTATCCTAAAGGTACTGCAGAAAAATCAATTGCGACCTATCCTTTTACATTTGAAACTCATTTCAGTAGCCGAGAAAAACAAATAAATATTTAAAAAAATTCGTAATAAACAGTAGGTTATTGTTTACTTTGTATCAAACAGTCATGTGATCATATTTTTTTTTCTGAATCGTCCTCATAAAAACACAAGTTTAGACAGGAGATTATGATTATGGTGAATATTAGGGATTTAACGTTAATAAGAACGATCCGTTATAATGTCCTTTGCATTATAAAGTCGTTTAATATTTCACTGAGATGAAATGGTCAGTTCTAGCGCGATGATAACAAGGCGGCGTTTTTGCGTGACAAGAAAGAACAAAAGAATTACTCAAGCAAACAAAAGATGCAAAGGCTGAAAATGAAAACTATTGACTCTTTTCATGTCTCTATCTTTAGGTGGTTTTCTTTTTACTTTGCATCTTAAATTCAAGTCATTGTATTTTTTAAGTCATAAAGGAATGTCGCCTTGCGTCATTTCCGAACTATTTTCCTTTTTTTTTCTTTCTTTTCTACGTTTCCGACCCATGTATATCCAACCTACTGTCGGGCTTAAATATTAAAATGGCCGGCATTTCATTCTCTGTGCGTATCTGTAGAAAATGGCGGCCAATGATCTTTTGACACATTAATCGAATGGCCATAAAAAAGATAAAGCGCCAATAATATACAAGAGCGATTAAGTCAAACGAAGCTAAAGATCTCCAAAATTATCTCAGGAAAGAAGAAAAAAGGAGATGAACGAAAGAGGTTTTGATGGGAGAAAAATAAACACGCAAGTGACATGGAGTGAAAAGAATCGCAGGAACATGTAATTTTGAAAACAATGATTATAATTATACAGAAAGTAAATAAAGGCAAAAGAAAGATGAAAGAAAACTAAAGAGAAGAGACGAGATATGCATGAGAATATAATGACAAAACATAATAACACTAATATTGCTAAGCATAGAAATATAATACTACTCCTACTCCTAATATTACAACTACTAATAATAATGAGTATGGGAACAAGATTGACAAAAAAAT
This sequence comes from Acanthosepion lycidas, assembly GCA_963932145.1. NCBI lineage: Eukaryota > Metazoa > Mollusca > Cephalopoda > Sepiida > Sepiidae > Acanthosepion > Acanthosepion lycidas. The sequence continues at coordinate 3,893,201 of OZ010605.1, forward strand.
AGAAATAGGAAAAAGAAAACAAAATAACAAAGAAATATGCTACGATCAGCTGAAGAAAAGAAATGATTGAAAATTCAATACTTTCTCGTTTGAATTTAGTTTCCCTCATAACAAAATCTCGTATTGTCTCCCCGTTTTTGTTTAAGCTTTTCCATTGGCATAACTTTCCTCTCTCTTTACCTTCAGCATCGCCTGACGCACGCACAAATCAATATTGACCAAAATATATGTGAGGAAGAGAAAAGAAATCCTTGTTGCAGATATTCGGATTGTAGAAGTTAGGAAGAAGGATGTTACTAAACTTTAATGGCGTGACTGATGTTAATTCGTTTTCGTGATGGGAGTCGTGGCGTTTGTTCATTTCCCGGCCAACTTTATCTCCGTTTTAGAAAAAAAAAAAAAAATAATGAAAAATGAAAACTTAAAATGAATAATCTTCAATTTGAATTATTAATGTTAATCATTTTTCCTTTCTAATCGTCTGTTTCTTTGATTTTTTTCGCGTTTTTTGTTATTTTTGTTTTTTTCTGTGATGGCGTTAAGTCCTCCTTTCTCAGCCTGTATGCGTAGATACGTAAATTAGCACTATTTGCTTGTAAATACGTATCCGAGCATACGTCTGTTCACACGCTTATGGAAAAATAATTTTGCGAAGTGGGTGGACGGCTGGATAAAATAATCATTGATGAACGAAGCCACAGACTGTTTCAATAAAGGCAATCTATCATTCGTGATATTAGTAAAATATATTTCGAAACTCATGGATAAAACAGAAATTTCCCCTGGTAAACATTTTTGCTTTTTTACTTCGTTTTACGTATTCATTGTTTTTATATAGAACCGTACCATTGAGCACACGAATAAAAATGTACTTCATGAATTCAAACATCCTACGAGGTTGGCATCCCTCTCTCACCCTTTCACTGAAACTATTAAATGTAGCCGTCTCTTCTACTCCATTAGATTCATACCTCGCGCCTCTTGACTGTGGAACTCGCTTCCCTGTTCTTGTTTCCGCGATAGCTATAATCTCCAACTATTGAAATGTAATGTCAATCGACATCTCCAGTTGCCTTGATCTATCCACTATCCTTCTCCTCATCCTTTCCTCTATCTGATATTGCTCCATATCTTCTGTAACCCCTTGCGTCCTAGTGGCTTCCCGCCTTGCTTGGGGTGAAATGCTTAAATAAAAAAGTTTAAGCATAAGTATTTAATGCCTAAAAAGTGGAAAATACTAATGTATATTTAAATGATCACAGACGCTTGCACATAAAATCATAGGAGACATGACAAGGGATTATTCACTTTATATTTCTACTATTGCATATTATACTTCCAGTTAAGCATTTAATTCATATTCAGCTTATAATTTTTCATGATTTTAACAGAATTTGGAAGCAAATTTGACTTTGATATACATATGACGAACCTTTTATGCGACAACCATATATGGAGAGAATAAGATCTCTCTTGACACAGATTTACATGATATGGTACATGGGATGAAGCAGTTCACAACATTTCTCTTGTAGTTGGCGCAATGTGTTACTTCATATTATTTGGTCCACGGGAGAGTTTCTGGAACAGTCGTCTCAGCTAGTGGTCTGAGCCCGTTATTCATGAAATAAGTGAGAATTTTTCCAGCTGTTGAGAGAAGAACCATTCCACGGTAACTTCAGCAGAAAGAACAGTCTCCTTGTTTTTTCTTCGAGATGGTAATTATTGCTGAGTCTTTGAAATCTTGTATGACGGTTTATTTGTTCAGATTTGTCGGTGCAGTTGGTGTTGATCGTCTACATCATTTCAGCCTTCTGCTGGTCATCCATCTGGCTTTATTTTTCTTGATGGCTTCACTGAAATCATCTATTGTTGGCATTTATTTAGGAACTCATCAAAATGATAACTTGAAATACAATGCTTGGTTTCTCGGAATTCATCTAATGTTGGCAGTTTATTTAGGAAGTCATCAAAATGATACCTTGAAATACAATGCTCGATATCTCTAGCAATCACATTTAGTTAACGTTTCGTCCTTAAGGACATCATCGGGCTAGATTTTGCAGATCTCGGTAGATCTAACATGCGCACGACAGAGGCATTATGGAAATTTTTAAAACGAATTTTAGAATATAAAATAATTACTTCAAAACTGGGTGTCACCCGGAAATCAACCAATTAAAACGAAATGATAAATTTCTATTTTCATCATAACAACAAAATAAAATACGGCGTAATCATCAGATCCTACCTAAGAGTAGTAAGAATATGCAGCCCGGATTATTTACACGAAAAGGAGAAATAATCTGAAAACATTTTCAAACTTCTACATTACCCTATTTATTTTACACCCACTGCGAAATAAAGGCCCTTAAAATATTCCAAAACAAAAACCCGGCCCCTCCTGAGAAACCCAATGAATCAAAAATGTATTATCATGCCTACTAATTTTAGGAAATCTACAATTGAAAATAAACAATCTAAACTCAACAGAAAATTTTTTACTTCTACATTCGAAGCAATAGAAAAAAAATTAGTCAATATTAAACAAAACAAAATCTAAAACCTGATGGAGGAATTTATTCGATCGCCTGTAATAATTGTCACCAAAAATACATAGAAGTAACCTCAAGGAATCTAAATAAAATATTATATGAACTCAAAAGGGATATTTTACAACATAATATATCAAATGCGTTGGTTGCTCACAGTAACGAGACGGACCACAATGTGAGATGGTTCTCTGATCAAAGGAGAAACTAATTCGCTAGGTCTTAAACTTCTAGAGAGTGCCTTAATCGCAAAGTCATCCACAATAAATTTGCGTTCTGGCTCTTACAACATTTCATCATTCCTGGCAGACCTTCTAATATCACAGTGTTGAATACCTACTTACGACCATGATGTAAAGTAAAAGACTCTAAATTAATTCGACTGAAAAAATGAAAAAAAAAACTAAAATTTCCAGCAACCCTTGCCGTGCGCATGTGTAGTCCTACCAACTTATCAAATTTACGGCGATGAAGTCATGAGGGCCGAAAATCGTCACAAGTAAGTTTTTTCCCACTTTGGCATACAATTTCTCTAATACTGTTCTTCATATATAAAAATATATAACGTTATGTCAGAGTACCATTTAATTTAAATTTAAATTTAGAAAGGATTATTAGGTTGGTGCAAAAATAAAGTCGTTTTCTTACATATGTTACTTATATATATGATTTCTGAATTAATTCATTGATATATATATATAGCCATGTTATATATAATTTTGAAGCGCGTTTTTCGCTCTATGGAATCGTGTTATTTGTTACCGTTCTCACTCTCTTAATTCATTTTTGAAGGCTTTTCGACAGTATGGACAAAATTCAAATCCGCACGATTTTCTTGTTCCTGTTTAAACTAGGCCGAAAAGCTGCCGAGACAGCTTGTGATATCAATGATGAGTTTGGCCCAGGAACCACTAACGAACGTGTGGCACAACGGTGGTTCAAGAAATTTCGCAATGGTGACGAGAGCCTCGAAGATGAAGACGGTCGCGGCCGTCCAACTGCGGTTGATAACGAACATTTGAAAGCCTTAATTGAAGCCGATACTCGCAAAACCACAAGCGAAGTTGCCGTTGAACTCGAGGTCGACCACTCAACAGTCGTTCGCCATTTAAAGCAAATAGGGAAGTCAAAAAAGTTGGATAAATGGGTGAACGATAATCAAAAAAATCGTCAAAAAACGACATTATTTTTGCACCAACCTAATAGTATTTGTTCGATCGTTTTTGTATCTATTTCTAAAGTTGTTATTTTTATATTACCCTCATTTTTGAAGCTAGAGGGTTCCGGATTCGGGATGAACTAATTTCCAATATTCTTAATTTGGTCATACATATAGTAATGAAGACTTTCAAGTCATAAAGATATATGTCGTGAAAATGAACGAATATCAACAACTTCCATCTTAAATTTACGTTCCGGATCATATCATATATACCAAATACTAACACAATTATTGCTATTACATATAGGTCAAGTAGAGAATCACATAAATTTAATGGAAAAATGTACAGGCTGCGATGGGTAAATTGTAGCAATTAAATATTATTCATTTCCTTTCATGCGCTTTGTTTTTGAATCTGTCAATTGCACAATATCGTAGGGACAACTGGGCACTGTCTAGCAGAAAAAGAGCACTATGACGCAATTCACTGAAGCAGAAATTTGGAAACGGCATGCTGTACTGTTTGGCATTCGCACCCGAAGCTCCAATACGAAAGTGGTTTGATGTCAATCGGAGAAAAATGCAAATGATCCCGAAAGATTTGCGTGAATCTAGTGGTGATTACGAAGGTTTTTGGAGAGATCACTAGTGATGGAGGCTTTATGTCTCTATTTATCTTCCGTCAATGTCAGACGCCACACAGGAACTACATCAAATGTCTTGAGGAGGTAGTACCGCCTTGGGTCGAGAGCGTGGCTGCTGGAAGACCTGATATCTGGCAAAAGAACCCAGCATCACGCTACACAAACAGGATTACCCAGTTTCTCCGACCACTTAACCTGTTACATCTGGTCATCTAATTTTACATAGATAAAGCCCTTCGTAAGTTTTGTGCTGTATTTTAAAATTTTATAACACACACAAACACACAAAGACATATATATATATATATATATATATATATATATATATATATATATATATATATATATATATATATATAGAAACAACTGCCATATTTATTAGATGATATGAAATACAGTGATAACAACGAGAGGCAAAATATTGCCGATAATAGTGATCCCTATATCTGGCCCCTTCATATATTTCTTATGTCTGGTAACATGAGTGAAAAAATCCCACGGACTTCTATGCATGCCACGCACTGCAATAAAAATGATCTCAGTCTGTGCGTCTGTTACTCGATCTAATCTTGCCGATCATTTTATTTGTTACTGTTGATCGGGCTGTGAAATAATAAGCGCTTATATATAGCAGAAGATTTGTTTTATTTCGTTAATAATAATAATAATAATAATAATAATAATAATAATAATAATAATAATAATGGCTTACTGAAGGTGTTACATACCATAATCCCAATAAAATCCCGGAATGGATTACTGAAGGCATTACATACCTCATACCAAAAACAACTGAAACAGACGATCCAAAAAATTATAGACCGATAACATGTCTCTCCACAACGTATAAGTTGATCACGTCTGTACTGACGAACCGTACTTATTCTCCCGCTGGAACAGAAGGGATGCAGAAGAGGTTCATATGGCTGCAAATATCAACTTCTGATAAATAAAATGATCCTGGAAAATTGCAGGAGACGACGCAGAAATATAAGTGCAGCGTGGATTGATCATCGTAAAGCCTTTGATAGTGTTCCACATTCTTGGATCCTTAAGACTTTGGAAATGTACAAAGTCTCCCCTGTGGTATTAAATTTCCTTAAGCACAGCATGGGAATGTGGAACACCAAACTATACCTTAGCCACACCAGGGGCACTGCCATATTCAATCGTCTGAATATCCGACGTGGAATCCTTCAAGGAGACTCTCTGTCACCCCTTCTGTTTTGTTTATCCTTAATCCCTCTTACACATGAACTGAACAACAGTAGCTACAAAATAAATAAGAAAATATTTAATCACATACTCTACATGGATGATCTCAAACTCTTTGCCAAATACGTCAATGAATTCAAAGACCTCCTCAATATTGTAAAATATTTCAGTGACGACTTAGGTATAGACTTCGGATTAGATAAATGTGCAAAAGTAACATTCAAGAAAGGTAGAATTACAGAAACACCCTTAATAGATTTAGATTTTGTCACAAAGATTAGGGAATTGGAGTATGATGAAGCTTATAAGTATCTAGGGATTAGCGAAGGAGATGGCATACAACAGCCCCAAATGAAGGAAAAAATAAGAAAAGAGTACTACAGGCGTGACTGTCTGGTACTAAATACTGAGCTAAACTCAAAAAACAGAATATCAGCCATAAACACATTGGCTGTCCCTGTGGTGCAATACAGCTTTAATGTCCTTAACCGGACCATAGCTGAAATTAAGCGAATGGACGCCAAAACGAGAAAGCTTCTAACTTGCTATCGCATGCATCATCCCAAAGCGGATGTTGATCGTCTGTATGTGCCCAGATCCGAAGGAGACAGAGGATTAGTTCAACTAGAACTGTCCTACAAAACTACAAAATTGGCCTCGAAAGATACTTGGAAACTACAGAAGACTGGATGATGGTATGCGTCAAGGAACATGAAATTTATAAGCGTCTTTACTCCGTAATGAAAGAAGCCAACAGAAGCGATGGCAAGATAAACCACTTCATGGTCAATATTCTGCCGGTACCAAACGTGCTGACGTAGACAAAACCCGTACCCATCAGTGGCTAAGCAGTGCAGGGTTGAAAGCGGAAACTGAAGGTTTTATCCTTGCTGCGCAGGACCAATGCTTGCTAAGTAGGAATTATCAAGCACACATACTAATATATTGTGTCAGCCCAAAATGCAGATTCTGTGATAAATATCCAGAAACGATCGATCATCTTGTATCAGGTTGCACGATGTTGGCACCCACTGAATATAAAACCCGACATGACAGAGTGGGCCAATATCTGCACTGGAAAATCTGCAACTTCTACGGGAAGGAAACTGAAAGAAACTGGTATGAACACCACCCAGACCCGGTTACGGAGTTAGGACCTGTTACAATTCTATGGGACTACACAATTCACACTGACAGAACAATCAAGGCCAACCGCCCAGATATTGTTATTAAAGACCACAAAAAAAAACAAAAAAAAAAAAACGGTGCCTCCTTATTGATATGGCAGTCCATGCTGACTGCAATGTATCTTTGAAGATATTCAAAAAGCTGTCAAAGTACAAGGACTTTGAAATAGAAGTCTCGAAAATGTGGCATATGGGAGCATCATCAATCCTTGTTGTAGTTGGAGCCCTAGGACTGTTTGAAAAAGATTGCAGTAGAATAACTAAAGGGATTCCTGGAAGTCCATGCCTCAAGGGGATACAAAAATTGTTCTGACAAGTACAGCACAAACTTTACGAAGGGCTTTATCGATGTCATTTTTTTTTTTTTGTAAGTGAAAAGTGTCATGATGCCATTTCTAACCTTAGGTCCCTGGGCGTGACCCGGAAAGAAATGTGTAAACACCAGAAATAAAATAAAATAAAATAAAAAAAATAATTTATCAAAATGTTTGATCTAATTCATTCGGTCTTTTCAACACTTCCAGAACTGCAGGATTTCAAGAAAATACAGTTTTTACATGTTATTTTTATGTTTTCATCCGAGTTTGATTTATGTATTTCCTGAAGCAGACAGATTTAATTTCGAAATATTTTTAAACATGGTGTATATCTCTCTTGAACGCGCTCTTCTCTGCTGTATTCTTCTTGTAATCATTATGCACACTCTATGCTGTTGTCTGCTTGAAAAACGTTTATTCAACACTCAATAAAATTTATGTAAATAAAACGATCATTGTTAGGTTAGCTGCTAAGAAAGTTGGATCACTGTGTCGTCCTTCATTATTTTACTTTCCAGAATCTATCCTACATATCTTTAAGCCTACCATGCGTCCATGCTTAGAATATTGCTGTTACATATAGTCCGGTTCTCCTGCTATATATGAAAAGATCCTTCAGAAAAATCAAAAAAGTATCTGCAATATTATTGGTATTGATCTGGCTTCAGTCACTTGCCTTTCGCCATAAGTTGCCTTTTCTATAAATATTTTCATGGTAATTGTTCAGATTTTTGTTATATTTTCTACCTTCCACAGACAACAATTGAGGACTAGTTAGGACTTCATAGAGACAAGGATGTATTATAGTGCTTCTTGTAACAATGATAAGAAGAATGCGTTGTTTTGGCGTTAGGCATATTGTGTTATGTTTTGGTCGGTGATCGTGGCTAGCTAAGTTTTATTTTAAGACAGAAGACCAACTTTCACATTTTCTATTTCGGCCTTGTGCCACATTTCTGTACATGATGCAGAATAAATATCACTCTTCGCTATGGTACGTAGATTTTTTGAATTTAAGTACAATACTAGACTATCGTCGAGATCTCATCAATTTACATATTAACTGGTTAGATGTAGCCATTAATTCTATGGTAAATGTTTCTTTTCTCACTTCTCTCGCTTGAGGAACTCCAAACCGTCTTTATTCTTTCCAGTCAACTTTAATCTATGAAAATGTAAACGCGATATCAATCACTATCTATAATCCTTCTGATTACTCTTTTTGTTCTCGCTCATTAGTAATGTTTCTGTTTTCTAATTCTTTCACACTCAGTAACCCCTTGTGTCTTAGTGTATTTACTGACTTGCATGAGGTGAACTTGATTAAAAATATCCCCAATATTAAATATATTATTGGTTCAATAATTATTTTTGTTTTTAGTCCTTTCCGTTTGGAAAGGACTAAAAACAAAAAGGCTTTTCTTTTTCTGTACGTTCTTTCATTTCTCATACCAAATGAACGAGGGCACTGGTTCCAGTAGCAAATTATTTTCCCTTCGTAAAGTAGGACTGCATCTGCTTGATAGTGCTCTAAAGTTTTCACTCGATCGGAATATCCGACAGTATTTTTACTTTGCTATTTTACAAGACTTTCTTTTCATTTGTAAGCACATTTAACATTATTGTTTCGACTTAAAGTCCGTTCTTTTTACGGAAACTACATCAAATAATGGCCATTGTTTTATCATTCCTCCAATTCTTAAACTCACTATGAGCCATAAACTTCCATTCTGATACAATGTGATTGACAGTCGCCTTTATCTCTCCCAAATATTTACATAACGCTAAAATGATGATCATTCCTTTTTTATCCGATGGAAAGCTTCAATGACAAAAGGAAGTGTTTCAGTTTTTAAGGACCAAATTTTGTCAATTACCTTTTACTAGCGCCCTGGATATGACTATAAACTACATCCGCGCCCTGGGTATGACGATAAACGACATCCGCATCCTGGGTATGGCGATAAACTACGTCCAACAGCAAGGCCTCTGATAATATGTTTTTGAAAAAATAATTTTGCCAGCTGTACGTTTACGAAAAAATAATGTTGCCAGCTGTATTTTTTTGAAAAAAATATTACCAGCTATACATTTTTGAGAAAAATATATTAACAGAAATACATTTCTGTCAAAACAAAAATATTACAAGGAAAAAAAATTGTCAGCATTAAATGATCTATTGAGGTTGATATGCCGTAAAACAAAACAAAGCAAACTAAACCAAAACTTTTAATATTTCGTTTGATTTCTGTTGTATACATACTTCCTTCCGGGTCCTAACCAGATGCCTAAGTTCAGAAATGGCTTCATGACATTTTACGCTGATCATTTTTATAAAAAGGAAAGTATAGATAAAGCCCTTCGTAAGATGTAAGCTGTACTTGTATTTTTTTTTTTTTTTTGTATTTCTTTAAAGCTTGATCTACAAAAAATTAGTCTATGGGAACACTTTCCAATCAATCCGATGGCTCGAACTGCAACTGGAATTATTGAATTCATCATGTGACACATTTTTTAGATTTCCACTACATGATACTTGTATTTTGATAGTTTTTTGAAGATCTTCAAAGATACATTGCAGTCTGCAGGGACTGCCATATCAATAAAAAGGCGCATTTTGTCTTTGCGGTCTCTAACCACGATGTCAGAGTGATTAGCTTTGATTGTTCTGTCTGTGTGTATTGTAAAGTCCCATAAAATTGTTAATGATCTTATCTCTGTAACCGGGTTTAGGTGATGTTCATACTAATTTGTGGGAGTTTCCTGCCTCTAAAAGCTGCATATTTTCCAATGCGGATATTGAACCACACTATCATGACGAGTTAAATATTCAGTGGGCGCTAATACTGTGCATCCTGATGAAAGATGCTCAATAGTTCAGAATCTGCATTGGGAGTTACTACAATTTTACAGTATGTGTGCTTGGTAATTTCTAGTTAACAAGCATTGATCCTGTTCAGTAAGAATAAATTATTATTATCCCATACAATGGATGTGTTAACTGGTGTGTCTTGTGTTGTGTTCTTTTAACTCTAATGTTCGACAAACAATACACGTTATTTTCTGTCTTATATTCGGGCTTGAATCAGTTCTATTTTACTTTGGAATTTGAAACTTCTTTCTTTCAGGCTTTAAGGCCGTTTACCGTGCCTCTTTTAACTATAACTGTAATTATCTTCCAAAAGTTCTGGAGTTAGATTCTGGCATTTCTCCCGATCTTTTGTTGTTTTCTTTTTGGATTTTTTTTTCGCATTCATAGTCTGCAGACATTCTTTTCTTTTCTTTTCTCTCTTTGTCATTACTTTCTTTTATTGATTGTAAAGTCTGGTAATATCTGTCAAGACTCTGGTTAGTCTCTGCCTACAAATCCCTGTAATCTTTTTTTTTTCCCCTCCCTTTTTTATGAAGTATAATTTCATGTTTGCGCTGGTAAAAGTTTTTGCGTGGCATGTCCCATCATCATCATCATGATCACCATCATGATGATCATCAACTACAACAAACTTAAAAAGAAACAATAAATGGCAATGCCATCACCATCAACATCAACATCAGCAGCAGCAGGAGGAGGTAAAGCAAACATCAAAAAGCAACTGTAAATTACATCATCATCATCACCATCATCATCCTTAGCTACAAAATTATAGGAATCATCAGCAGCAGCAGCTACAGCAAACATCAAAAAGCAAAAATAAATGGCATCGTCATCATCACCATTATCATCATCAGCAACAGCTACAACAAACAAAAAGCAACAGTAAATGGCAACATCATCATCATCGTCATCATCACCAACTACAAGAAAAAATAAAAAGCAAATTGCAACATCAGCATCATCATCATCATCATCATCATCATCATCATCATCATTAGTTACAAAAACATAAAAAGCAACAGTGAATGACAACGTCGTCGTTGTTATCATTATCAGCAGCAGCAGTAGCAACGTTTCGGCCTCTATATCTCCGAGATGAAGTATTATGACTATTTACATTATTCGGACTGTTATCATCATTTTCATTGACATATTCACAACGTTTCGGTCTCTATATCTCTGAGATGAGGTATTATGACTATTTACATTATTCGGATTCTTATCCTCATCTTCATTGCCATATTCACAACGTTTCGGCCATTGTACCTCCGGTCTTCTTCAGGTGATTAGAATTTCACGATTTTTTGGGGCTCATCATTGAATCTAACTGACGGCCGTATCCACTGGGACATGGGTCGTCAAATCAGCACCAGTGGATTCCGTTGGCTATGGAACTCAGAGTCCTGCTACCAGTAAGGAAAAATGTATATTTATTATTAATATGTAATTTATAGCTCTGTTATTTTACATCGAGCACTATTTTATAAACACCAGCTCTCAGTCTGCAATATTATATTATATATGAAATGTATTAAGTCTGACAGTTATTTGATATATATATATATATATATATATATATATATATATATATATATATATATATATATATATATATATATATATATATATATATATATATATACTTGATTTTAATAGATACATTTTATTTAAGTGCTTTGTTTTTAAATAAACGTTATTAATAACATTTACCGGCCTGAATTTCCGATAAAATTTCATAGAAAATAATAGAAATTATAGGACATAGGTTCGATTTCTGTAGGAGAACGCATATTATTACTAAATTTCTCGAACATTGAAGACAGTAAATGTAATTAATACTATTTATTTTAAAAAAAATAGCATTCACTTAAATAAATTGTATCTATTAAAACTACGTATAAACAACATATTTTTTATTTACACTTTACTGTTATAGATACAAATATTTAAGTAAATTCTCCGTTTATAATAAACAGTATTAACAACATTTACCGGTCTGAATGTACGAAAAATATGCGTCTTCCGATAGGAATCGAACCTGTATCCTACACGGAATCGCCATATAGCTTGTTTTACTATACCATTTGGCTACAGAGAAAGTACATGGTTAGCAAGGTTCAATTACTTTTCTGGAACTATAAACTTTCCACGATGTCTCTCGAATGTTCATATCTGCTTGAAGCGTATCTTAGCGCAAACCATTTGATTCATGTTTTATTCTCACGATGCTTTTATTATTTCAGTGTAAAACAGCCTGTGTAGAAGGTATAATAAAGAAGTAGTTTTGATAAAATTCTTGGACTTGCAAATTATTCATAAAATTTTTATCGTCGTGAAAATAGTAGTAGTAGTAATATTCCACTCTTCATCACAAGCAGTAAGAGTTCGCTTTTTTTTAATCATTTATTTTCCTGGTCTCTTTTAACAGAACACAATAAAGTCATCGTTGTGCACAAAGAGGAAAAGACTACAATTCAAAATCAATACTATCGAAATAAATAAATAACGTAGAGAGGGACAATTCCGCATTGTCAGAGAAAATGAACCAAAAAGAAAACGGAAAACCTTATCTTTATTGCCTTACATCTTTTGATGCGGTTTAATATTCATAATGTTTTACCTTTGTTACTTCTTTCTTTTTTTTCTTCTCCTCTCTCTCTTTAAATTAAAGCTGTTTTCCCTCAATATCAACCTTCAGAGGCAACCATCTTTAATGATCTATTCATAAGGACACAAAACCTCTTTGACAAAGGTTAAATATTCAGTAATCAATGCGGGTTTCTCGTCGAAAACTAATTAAAACGAGGCCCTAAAACGTATGTGTCAATATGGGTGTATATATTCATACACTTTAATAGTGGTTTTATGAGTACGTAAATGTACTATTTAAACAGGCCTACGAAATCATTTTACAATTAACAAACGTTATTGCCTATTCCCTTGAAGTTTCCGATTAGCTGTATCAGCAATTATTTTGATTAACATTAGAAAACTACTGATTGGAAATAAAATAACCTCTATGTGAATCAGTCTTGCCCTTCAGTACTGAAGCCTAATAATCAGGAATCATTTTCTCAGGTGGTGCGTATTAATTGCATTAGGAAAGGCATATCTTGATGTCTGCAGCAATAGCTCAGGGAACACTGTTTTTCTTGGGAGGTAGTGTCTTTTAAGTGTAGCTAAAATGTGGCAAAATAGCAGAAAGAATGGGACACCCAGTGAGGATCGAACTCTCCAGTCGTAAACGATCTAGTTAGCCAAACTTGCTAACAATTATACCACGTCGCAGTGCTCTGTTTTCTTTGAGAAGTGATACAATTTTTTATTCTACATCTACCAACTGGGCTGTTGTTATCTAGGATACAATATTGAAGGTATTCTATACTGCAGTATTTCTAGTAACAATGGTTATCTCCTTATATATCACATCACGACAAATTATTCTAACGAATATGAAAAATTTGACGGATTTTTCTAAAAATCAAAATTATCTGCTCCACATTTTTTCTTAGAATTCTGCTAAATTCTCCGTTAGAAACAAAAAGGCGATGAAATGCTATGTAATACCAATCTATTTCTATAACTTTGAGTAGCAGAAATGTCGTTCTACAGAATGATGGTGCGAATACCACAGAATTGGCATGTAAGCAAAATGGAAGTTTTATATTGCTTGATTGATGGGTACGTTTTTACCGCCTATCAAACCTTTGCAGGATATTTAAAGACAGAAAATCTTTTAGATATATTTTAACAATACTTTTCATATTATAAGTATTTAGCGACACAAGTCATACGAATTAACCCATAGCTACGGGAAAAGAGGGTATTTGCGGGTAAGCGAACCAAACGAACCCAACGGGAATTGGAACTCGGTTCTCTTATTAACAATTCCGTGCCATTATCCATTACAGCCACCTGCACATGAAAACGGTCAGCACCTGTTATTCCTAAGTTATCACAGGTCTTGATACTGAACAGGTTCCATGTTGCTTAACTTCGGTTATCGCACGAGGAAAAGTTTTAAAGAAAAATATTTATACTTAGAATAAGAAAGCGTTTGCTAAATGAATTACTATAATAATAATAATAATAATAATAATAATAATAATAATAATAATAATAATAATATCACGATCAACGAAGTTCTACTCCGTGCAGTGGTGCAGACCCCTACAAATCATAAGTCGTTACCGATTTTATGGGCCGGACACCTCGCCAGAATGCTAGACATCCACCGACACAAGCAAATCTTCGCATCTGGGAAGAGGCCAAGTGGAGCCCCACGTTGTCGATTTTAGCATCCCTTAAAAAACACCTGGCTAAGGAGAGAAATCGATCCGGTCATTTGGGAGATAGAAGCTGCAGAAAGAACCAGCTGGAGAAGAACAATGCTCGATAAGAACAATATCCTTCGAAAACACCAGAATAAAAATTTAATAGACGAAAAAAGTCCAAAGAAAAGCTAGAGCTCTCCATCCCTTGAAAACTCATTCTTTACCATGCAGTGGATGCAACGTCTTTTCAAATACAAGATAAGACTCATGTCATACAGAAGGATTTGTCGTTGATCACCTAAATGCTCGGCAACAAGTTCCGCCAACGGCGACAATAATGACGAATAATAATGACGAATAATAATAATAATAATGACGAATAATAATAATAATAATAATAATAATAATAATAATAATAATAATAATAATAATAATAATAATAATAGAAACATTAGAAAATTATTCATATGTCAGCTCTATGTGGTAATGTCTTAAGTCTAAAATTAAAGTGTCACCTAAAGTTAAGAATAACGTTTTGGGTGTTGGTTTGTTAACCATTACTATTAATCAGGAAAAAAACAATACTCATTGGATGCCCTACATTAGTAGCCATTTGCCAAAATAACCTAAACTTTTGTTAATTCCCAGGCCAACCCATGTCGATTACAACCTGCAGTGGCATATTCTTCATTGCTCGAAAGAGGAAAGGGGAGGTAGATATTGACACCAGCGTGTCACCGGTCGGGAGACCTGGGCCAGTTTTTTCTTTGGCATATGGACACCCCATATATGACGGTACACATGTCACATCCCATTTCTGTTGGCGTGGTAGGTAAATGCCAAAACTAAAGTGGGGAGAAATTACTTACACACAGGTATTCCTGCTTACAAACGTATATCAGCATATCCTCACTCCAATTCTACTTGACTATGTTCTCTTTCTCTACACACTCCTGTTCTCATATGTAACACACACACACACACACAAGAACCTCCCCATATATATATATATATATATATATATATATATATATATATATTTATATAGTTAGATAGATAATATTAGTGGCTAATACAAAGATACATATGCAATCATATATCTAAAATATATAAATATATATACATACATACATATACCTACACACACATATATATATATATATATATGTATAAAAAATAATTCCAAGAGGATAGAATCCAGGTCGAACTGAATGTCCAGGACAGAGTAAGGCTATAATTAAAAGGTTAAACACTAATAATCCATGGTCATAATTTATTCCATGGTCATAATTTATTCCATGGTCATAATTTATTCCATTGGAATCGTAAATACGATCCAATTCCTCAGACCTACAAATTCAAAAAGAAAACAGAAAAAGCTTTTTCTGTTTTCTTTTTGAATTTGTACATATATTAGGTTGGTGCAAAAATAATGTCGTTTTCTCACATAGTAGCATATGTGAGAAAACGACATTATTTTTTGCACCAACCTAATATATATGTGTGTGTGTGTATTAAAAGTGAAATAAATTCACTGGGTGTAAATTACAAGTGGTTTCCACGTGTACCGTCTGCCAAAATAGCGCACCCCCACATGAGGTACAAAGAAATTATTTTTATTGTCCATATATAATATATATATATATATATATATATATATATATATATATATATATATATATATATATATATATATATATATATATATATATATATATATATATATATATAATTGCTCGAAAGAGGAAAGGATGGTAGACGTTGACACCGGCGCGTGATAACGGTCGGGGGACCTGGTCAAAAAAGAAAAAAAAAACGTATAATTAGAAAGTTTTATCGTCAGAAATGTGTTGCTAAGAAACTTCTAAATTTTTGTTAATATATATATATATACATATATATATATATATATATATATATATATATATATATATATATATATATATATATATATATATATATATAATAAACCTAAATATAATTATTAAAATTAATTCAATTAAAGTATGAAGCCCTGTTTCATCCTCAAGCAAAAATTTATAAATCCTAAATTTAGGTTCATAAATTCTTGCTTGAGGATGAAACAGGGCTTGATACTTTAATTTAATTTAATTTAATTTTAATAATTATATATATATATATATATATATATATATATATATATATATATATATATATAAGTACTGATCATGCCTTGCGAATAATGCGCTTTTGATTAATTCGTTAAAATTTTTATCTACCAAAATTCGAATGGTGCATATATAATACTCGATTAGTGCGGTAAAACTTTCTTCAATTTATCCATAGTAAGTGAAATTGATTTTTTTATAGTTACAAATATATACATTCGTCGCTCTAATGGATTGATTACTTGATATGAATTACGACAAAAGTCAAACCTGTCTTAGCCGAGGAATTTCGTTCACTGATGGACTTTATGAAAACAAGTCTATGAAA
This sequence comes from Acanthosepion lycidas, assembly GCA_963932145.1. Classification (NCBI taxonomy): domain Eukaryota; kingdom Metazoa; phylum Mollusca; class Cephalopoda; order Sepiida; family Sepiidae; genus Acanthosepion; species Acanthosepion lycidas. The sequence goes on from OZ010605.1 coordinate 3,909,884, forward strand.
TTTATTTCCAAACGAATATTTGTAAACCAAAATAAAATAATAATCGGTTTTACTAATTTGTAAAAGTTCGATCACCCCACTTTATTCATAGTTTCATTTTAATGTTTTGAGTTATATCACAATTTTTACTTATAAATATGAGGTTGGGGCAAAAATAATGACGTGATAATGTCGTTTTTTGACGTTAAAAATACGTTAAAAAACGACATTATTACGTCATTGATTTTGCACCAACCTAATATTATACAGTGTAACCCGGATATAAGAGAGTTCCCGGGATCGCAGAATAAGTCTGTTATATCCGTGTTTCTCTTTTATCCGGGTTTGGTCGATTTTATATACATTAAAACAGGCTCTAATTTGGGAACAGAGAAAATCTCTCTGATATCAGGGTTTCCCTTATATCCGTGTATCTCTTATCCGGGTCTCTTATATCCGGGTTACACTGTATAAACAACCGTTCTATACTGGCAATTCCTACAGAAGTAAAAATGTCTCCACGGCAGGAATTGAAGGTGGAGCCCTTTTTTTCCCCCAGCAGATTACTGTTTTTTATCCAAAGTGTGATTCAACCTGTTCAGTCACGGAGTAATTCTTACTAGGGTAAGGTTGAAATTACCTATTTAACCCTAGAACACTAACCATCAATTAAAGTAACACCACTACTAACCATGGGTATATCATACCCGATTTCGAAAATATCAACAAAAAAAAAAAAAAAATCAAAAATCAAACTTTGAGTTAACATTAATAGGAACTGAAAAACATTATTTAGGTAAGAAAATCAGGTACTGAAAATTGTAATTAAAAATAGGAAAATTTGCGCTGGGTACTATAATAGGCTCATGTTTATTGTTATAGATTAAAAGAAATCATATTTTATCATGGAGTCTAAATCTGTCATCTTCAGTTTCGTACCTGAAACATAAACAAGAGTAATTTTTTAAAATAATTTTTTCGCCTGAAATCATTTCTCATTGATATAAACGTTATTTTTAGTTGCTAGCTGTGTTTGAGTTTCTATTCTTGTTTTTATTTTATTTTATTAAACAGTGAAATTTATAACAACCGGCTTATATATATATATATATATATATATATATATATATATATATATATATATATATATATATATATATATATATATATATATATATATATATATATATATAGATAGATAGATATAAAAATGATGTAGAAATAATTTATGCACTTCCTTCCATGGATAAAATTTTATGAATGAAGGCATACATTGACAGACAGACATATGTACGTAACTATTTTGGCGCCTCCACGTGGTGTAAAGGTTAACAGACTTGTCTTGCGAGATCAATTACGATTGAGCACTGTCTTCGATCATCTCTGGGTGTTCCACACATTTAGCCATGTTCGAAATCTAAGCTACTGAGTAGTGAGTTCGATCCTGACTGAGTGCACCATACATTTGGTTACATCTAAAGCACGCTTAGAAAATCACCGTGGACACTTCGACATGGTGTAATGGTTAGCAAGCTAGTTTCACTATATTAATTACGACTGAGTAGTGAGTTCGATACTCAGTGGGTGCTCCATACTTTCAGTCTAAGTCAGTCTGTCATGCGTGATACAATTAGAAAGTTATATCGTCAGAAATGTGTTGCTAAGAAACTTCTAAATTTTTGTTAATATACATATATATATATTTTCAATACATGACTGACCAGACAGATTTTTTTGCTGCATTACGTTGCATTTCCTACTGTGGTAGACCAGTTGCCATCCAAGGCTCCCTGCTATTTACCCATAGCTAGGGGTAGAAGAACAGGATTCATATCTTTCCCAAGTGTATTAGCACGTTAGTGAATATAATGCATTCGACTGGAAAGTCAGTCAGTCAGTTATGTGCTATGCGTGATACATGCTTAGGCGATCAGGTATCTTTCGATACATGACTGACGAGGCAGATTTTTTCCCACAGTAGATTGCCATTTTTTTCTACGGTGGACTAGTTGCTATCCAAGGCTATAAATCCAGGTCTGTACTGCTATTTACCGATAGCGGGAGAAGAGGAATCATACCTTTCCCAAGGGTATAATCACGTAAGTGAATGTAATGGATTTGACTGTAATTCAAAGTTTCTGCCTACGATTATAAAATTTCCATATACACTTACATAATGTGTGTCTGTTTCCATGTTATGCGTGACATAGTTCAACATCACTACCTAAACTGGAACCGAACTGAAAATGTCTGACCATAGCCAGAGAAAATTCAGAAGAGAAGACGAATTATAAACCTTCTTTCCAATTGATATCATCGCAATCATTACTGCAAGCTACCAGTAAAATACGCCAAAAACATGAGGAGAAAACCAACTCCTCCTAATGTTAAAATGTGCATATTTGTAAACCATTTTTTGTTAATATTTCTATATCGTGTCTTCGTTTCGTTTCATTATTTTTCTTTTTTAAGAATACGTATTTCCGATTCCACACTTTTTCTTTTTAACCTCGACAGACTTCGTCCATCTTTTTAGCCCACTTGTCTTCTTCCTAATCTTCTGTTATATTATTTTTTAGATATTTTCCATCCCAATTTTTCTTCTGTTCTTATGACAAATCTTATCCGTCTTTTAATATTATGAACTGGCGCTACAGAATCACAAACAATAAACCAAATAACAGAAATCACATTACACAAGGACTACCAACATCAGGAACAACTAAAATGGATAGCACATGCAACTTGAAGAGAACATAATTGCATAATTAAGGTGTTAACATTCCACACCCTTTCAAATAAAAGGTCAGAAAGGAGACTCACAGGAAAACTGAAAAGAGCAATAACAGCTATGGAACTTGAGAAACATTTTTTTTTTTCTAAAGCATTGTTTAAAGAGAAATTTTTCATATATATCAAACAAACGCAGTACTGACTGCTCGGCCAATGGATGCCAGAAGATTCCTTATAAAGAAACAGCTAATATTAACAATATCATTGGTCAGTCTAATTGACCTTTTAATTTTATATATTTTCACCTGATATTTTCAAATCAAATACCATCGATTTCAAACTTTTTTATACATCTTCTCCCTTCCGCGTTGGGGCGTTAATCACACATCATTCTGCCATTTGTTGTTTTAAATTTAGATCTAGAGTCCTTTCAGCACGATGGGCATCATGGTTACCCACAACAACTTGTCTTTTGTTTCTCTAAGTTAGTTTTAACCATTTTTTTCTACCTGTTCAGTCACCCATTCGTTTCCTTTCATTCCTTTATTCTCCAGTCCCTTCAAGACGTAGGTGATCATGGTTCTCCACCAATTCTTATATTTTGTTGCTAATTATTTTTACTTTTACCATCCTTCTTTATCCTTGGTTCAAACTTGTGAAATAGGTTACTCGATGTTTTCCCCTGTCACCCTTGCCTTCGATATGACCTGTGAGTGTTAGAGTCACTAGGCATTCGTTTCTTTTCATATATCCAAGAAACTTTACAATCAAAATGGTAGCGACAAGTGAGGTGAATGAAATGAGTCGAAGGGAATGTAGGAAATATAAAGGAGGATATATATATCGATTGACCGTTGATTTCAAAACAACAATATTAAAATACTTAGGGAAGTACACATTTGGGAGTTCGTTCCAAAAAGTGTCAGTTCTTGAGAGATAAACTCGCAGAGGGGAACATCCTATTTACTTTAAGAACATAGAGATATTAAGAGTGATTTCAATCCGTAGGAGTAGTGATGCTAGCGGATTAGAACTGATGGAGTTGAACAATTCCCCGGCATAGACGTGTATATACGTTTTTTTATTTTTTTTATTTTTACGAAAGTCCTTTTCAGACACGAACGAATTGATACGTCCAAAAATAACGTTAAAAAACCAAAAAACAAAATGAAACAGCCACAGACGTGTTTATGCGTCGATATTGTTTCTTTCTGAGCTTGAAATCCTCTACTCCTGTTCAAAGAATTATGGAGGGGTGGAATATGGATGATACGCGAACCTATCTACTCATATTAATAGAAATATATTGCTTAGGTCTGGTGCAGCTGTTATTTACCCAGAGCTGATTGAGAAAACACAAAAAAAGAATCAGCAATATTATTGGTCCTGATCAAGCGGCACAGTTTCATTCACTTTCCCATCGCTGTATGGTTGTCTCGCTGTGTCGTTTATATAAATATATTCATGGTAATTTTTCGGATGAGTACTTCGCTATTGTTTAAGGAATATAGAGGTAAGTTCGGGGCAGTGATTGTGGCTAGCTAAGTTTAATTTTAAGACAAAAGTTGATAACCCTCCCTACCATCACTACTTTTGGTCTTGAGTCATATTTTTGTATTTTAGTTCAAAATAAAATTCACTCTACACTATGGTAACTAGTCTTTTTAAATTTAAGCGTAGCACTAAACTGGCACTGAAGTCACATCAATTTACAGTTGAACTAGTTAGATGTAGCCGTAAAGTCTATGGTAACACTTTTTTTCTCGCTCTCCTTGCTTGTGGAGCTCCCTACCGGCTCAATGCATTCCAGCCAAGTTTAATCTGCATCAAATTAAATGCAATGTCAATCGCTATCTATCGGCCTCCTGATTACTTTTTTTCTATTTCCGCTCATTAACGTTTCTGTTCTTAATTCTTCCACGCACTGCAATCCTTTGCGTCTTAGGGATTTTATTGCCCTGCATGGGGTGATACTGATAAAAAAAAATGTAAAAATGAAAGATCTTAGATTCCACGACAATTCCGTTATTGGGTCATGACCAGCGACGCATGGTATTGACTTCAATCGCTATTGGATGTCCTATAAAAAAATTAAATAACCAAAAATTGTCATGTCGTAATAACAACTAAACTTGTCGTGTCCTTTGTATTTTCCTAAATTGTTTATATCACCATACTAATTCAGCGTATACGTCGAGGCAATTCAGAGAGAATTAGAAGCTCGATCAGGATTCATTATTAGCGTTCACAATCTTAACAACATAACATATGCCGATAACACAGAGTTGATAGCAGACAAAGAAAAGAAAACAACAAAAGCCCTTACAAGAGTTAGCGAAAGAAAGTGAGAAGAAAGGATTAAACATCAACTAAAATAAGACATAATTCATGGCTGTTAAAAAAAATGATGAGCTTAAAATGTTAATTTCTGATCAAGGATACCAAAATAAAATAAATATAAAAATTTAACTATGGACGGGAAAGTCTACACTGAAACCCGAAGTGACACTGGGATAAGAAAGGACGCATTCAAAAAGCTAAGCAGATTATTACGGACACTATTTTCATTATTCGGACTGTTGTCCTCATCTTTGTCGCCATATTTATTACAACGTTTCAGCCTTCGTCAGGTGGTTCTAAAGTCAAACTGAAACCTTTATTTTGCTGACTGGGTTCCAGACGCCATGTTTACTGCATGTCAGTTATCTCCTTTTTCTTAACTTTACCGAGTATTGCACTCACATCCTTTGGGTCCTGCCACAGCATTTAACCAAAGCTTTTATCTACTGTGCCATGTGTCCTTGCGGACATCTGCGTATGAATTTCTAGATATTAATGTCTTCAGTTAAAATTTTTACCAGTGCTCATATTGCATTTTTGCTGTTATCATTGCATGTTTTACCTAATCTCAGAAATATAGACTGATACAGATTATTAAGGGAGAGAATGATTTCAATAGAAACAAAGAAAATAATAATGGACAGTTATGTGATATGTATCCTACTATATGGCAGAGAATGGGGGACAATCTTCGCAAATATGAAGAGACTTGAAGCAATAG
>OZ010605.1:3925656-3973156 GCA_963932145.1 Acanthosepion lycidas
CCTTACGAAAGAATGGCAAGTACAACAGCTCTGTAAACCCGAATTTTCGTATCTAGTCAAATACCCCGCTCATTCTACGAGCGATGGCGCAGTTTGCCGAAAGCACTAGTAACCTTAGCAATCCGATGCATGATTTCATCATCTAAAGTTCCACTGTAGTTGACTTTGTTACCAAGATGGGTGAAAGAGTTTACATCATTCAGTGTTTTGTCTTCTACTTTTAATGGTCTCTCGAGAAATTTGTAGATTGGTAGTTATTGTTTCTTACCACGCAATTGCTTCGTAGTAGGACAAGGTTGGTGTTACACTTCAGTTTTCGTTATGCTAAGTGTAAGACCAAAGGCTTCACATGCAGCAGAGAAACGATTTATTACATGTTGGGACTTCTCAAAGGATGTCGCTACAAGAGCAGCAACATCAGCGAACTACAAATAACGAATAATTTGCGTACGAAGGTGTGTGTTGGCTTTGAAACGCTCACGATTGAAGAGACCAGTAGTTGTTTGAAACTTAAACTTGACGGCGCTCTCTGTTTCTACGAAAGCATATTTCAGCATCACCACAAAGAAAAGGGCAAAAAGGACAGGGCCATGACACACCCTTGCTTGGTGCCATTTGTGACATGATACCATCAGACACGATATTAGCTTTCATTCCTTCATGAAAGGAGATGATGACCTTTAGCATGTTTTCAGGGATGCCGAGTTTCCCCAAGTTTTGCCAAAGAGGCTCTACATTCACAGTGTCATAGGCCTTCGTCAAGTCCACAAACACCATGTACAACTCCTGGTTTTTATCACGAACCCTCGCTGCAACTGGCCGAAGAGAAAATATCATGTCAATGGTGCCGCGTCCCGATCGAAAACCACAGAGCGATTCAGGAAATCGTCAACAAGGTATATAATGATTCTGTTTAGAATCAGCCTAGCTAGGATTTTACCTGCAATTGAAAGCAATGATATACCCCGATGATTATCACCGACACATATGGAACCCTTTTTTGTTGAGGTGTTTGATAGAGGTGTCTTAATCATGTGAGACACAGCCTGCCTTCCATATCTTCACGAAAAAGAGATCTAACTTTTCTACCAACTTTTGACCAACATGCTTATACACTTATATAGGATCCTTAGGAGTAGGTGGTATTCCAGATGAGATTTGCTTGATGGAGTCACTTACATCTTGATAGGTAGGTTAAAAAGATAACTCCGAAATTTCTGGATTTTGCTCAATTGATATAATGGCTTACTCATCAGTAACTGAAGTGGTGTTTAACAAATTTCCGAAATGCTCTTTCCAGCGATCTCAAATATCTGACTTATGGGTCAAGAGAGTTTCACTGTCTACTGTGAAGATTGGAGCAACTTCATTTTTCTGAGGACCGAAAATGCTCTTGACGCCTTTAGATCTTTTCTATCTAAAGCTTCTTGGAGTTCAGCGGCCTTTTCAGACCACCCACGATCTTTCATGGCTCTGAGAGCTCGTTGAACCAGACTTTAGCACTTCTTGAAAGCGATCTTCTTACCGGACGAGTTCTTGTCCTCAATCCATGCTTTATGAAAAGAGTGCAATTTATCTATAAGCTGCTGAACCTCTATATTATTGTCATAAAACCAGTCTTGATGTTCCCGATGTGGTAGGCCGAGAACCTCCAAGTATGTAGAGCTTCACGCAGAGCTTTGCAACAAGATTCGATATCATTGGTAATGTTTAAAGAATCAAGTGCAGCATCAAGTTTGTAAGAGAGATCAATTTTCGTTTCAGTCGATTTAAGAGGCAGTACGTTATTGCGATTGGGCACTGAATATTTTATAATCCTTTACATTTGCAGATGCAGTGTAGCTTTACTCCGAAGTAGACCGTGACAGATTGCAAGTTGTGTGGAAAGAATACGTTATCTTAAAATCTTTTATGTTTCCGTCTTTTGGTGATGACGTGGTCGATCAGATGACAGTCTTTCGAACGAGGATGCATCCACGTGGTCATACGAAGTAGAATGTATTAGTAAAACAAAGGTCAAATTTCTTTCAGATAGTGAGAAGGCGTAATCCATTCGAATTCACACAACCAATACCATGGTGACATAAAACGCCCTTACCAGAATGATAATCATTGCCAACACAAGCATTGAAATCAACTGTAAGAATTAATTTATCCTTATGTTGGATTTTGGAGTTGACATTCCGAAAGAGATTGTAAAAATCATCTTTTTCTTGCTCTGAACTACCGAAGGTTGGAGCGTAGCAGCTAACCATCGTCACACGATTGTTGCACTCCAGATAGAGTGTTAATGCAATTATACGATCTGATAAAACTATAGGTAAGGAAGGCAATGAGCTAGGGTGCTCTGACGTTATGGCGATGCCAGCACAATTCTGGCGTGACTCTTTCTGAGTCTTGCCAGCCCATAAAAATACGTACCCACTTTTTCTTCCCTAAGCTGAGAATTACCAGCCAGACGTGTTTCACTAATGACCGTTATGTCGATGTCCCTCAGCTTGAGAGAAACAAGAGTTGTTTTACACGCTGGCGCACAATCATTATTTTGGAGAGTTCGAACATTCCAGGATCCAAAATGAAAATTCTTCTTATATTTCTTTTGACCTTTATTACTGTTTCGACTGCGTTATTGGATAATCAGACAGGTACAGCGGGTTGCCAAGTCTCTGTGTGAGCAAGCAATGTTTAGGGCTCCTTTTATCGCCCTCTCCCCATAATAGGTAAATCAGTGCAGAGCCTAAATAGGGCTGCTTTATCACCGATGGAGGACACGGACATCCCAATTGCTCATGTGTTTGTGAAAGAGCTGCCATCACGCATCGGTCTGCCACAGTGTATAGCTCCAGCTAGAGCCTTCCAGTAATATCCTTTACCTGACACTTATAAATTGAATTCTTCGATTTCACAACTGAAACACAAAATGCTAGCATAGTGACGTAACGGATAGCGGCTCCGACTGGTGATTCCAATAGAATTCATTACATTCACTTACATGCTAATCGCCTAGGGAATATTTTTTCTCCAGCTATGGGTAAATTGCAAAACAGATCGGGTTCTATAGCGTTGCATGGCAGAAACAAATTTCAACCTACTGCGGGAAAAAAATCTGCCTCGTCAGTCAGGTATCAAAAGCTACATTGATCGCCTAAGCGTGTATGAAGCATAACTGATTGAATTCTAGCACGGACTGTGTTCATCTTTCGCAAATATCGCCTGACTGATCCTCTTCGTCTTGAGCATAGACACGGATCCTTTTTTAGAATGTCCACTGCAATTCTCGATCGGATTAATATTCGGAGGATGTTCTAGCTTCGTCAATGTAGTTAGTTTCTTATTCAGGTAAAGGCTCTTTGATCATTCATTATCACCCTGAAAACCTCTTTCACAATCGTCGATGCTATTTTCTGTCGTATAAAGAAAATTTCAATGTGCACCGCGGCCTATATTATTAAGCTTACGATATATTCTTCCCTGATCTCATAAATAACATCTATTTTATCTTAAAAATCAATTGCAATGTCTTATTTAGCAATAGTAGTCTCATGCCGCCTTTGAAACAATTGTTTATTTACAGACGTATATCTGAATAGGATGTGCGCTGTGGTGTACGATGTGCGCTGTGGTGTAATTGATATCGGCTCGGAGGGCGTAATCGGAGAGACGAGTTCGAATTCCAGTCGAGTTTATTAGATACATTTACGCACAAATAACTTTAGGAAAGGTATGAATCCATCTCTTCTTCACCCTCACTACGGATTGAATAGGAGGTGTGACTGGGTTCTTTAGCCTTGGTTAAAGCAACCAGTCTACCGCAGAAAGAATTGGCAACCTACGAACAAATACCCTTAGTAATCCATCTATTTCCCCACTTATGGATTAAATACTGGGTTCTCTAGCCTTGGTTGGCAACCAGTCTACCGTAAAAAAGAAGTAATATATCTGTAATTGTATATGCATTCGTTTAGACTTCTAAACTTAATATTATCAGAACCATACTTATCCAAACACCAATGGCTGTGATTCGCTTTTTCAACGTTACAGTAAAAACCGGGTTCGCGATTCTAAGCAGATAATTAGGCGGCAGTCACAAGCAAACTAGTTTCAATAAAGCCGATCATCATCACACACACACACACATACATACCTATACAAATTCAAATTTCAATAACAATCATTCATTGGATAGAAATCAACTCTACTGTCATAAGACAGTAACGACAATTTTGAAATCGCTATATTTTCGTATAGTAGATTTTGTGCACTTTTTGGAGAATCATTTCCCAGAAATCTTCCCAAAACTCATTCACTGATTGGTCAGTGTCGACCAATCGGATTGTCTGCACGTGAAGAGTGATTCTTTCCGAGCAGCACTTCTGATCCAATGATCACCTATAAAAGCAAGAAAAATGTATCGACACACCAGTGAGCCTTCCGCTGCCACAGAAATCCACGAAAGTTGCAGCTATGCGCTGATCTTCTCACGCAACACTCAGAAACTCCAGATTCCTTTACATAATGTTTCCTCTTGCACAGCAAAACTATTACAAAACATTTATTAGAAACTATTGACATTTTCTTTTCAGAGAACTTTGATAGACAATGATAGTGAAAGAGAGACAACTCTCGTCTTAATCACTGCTTGCTTTTTCTTACACATTCTTTATTGTATACATTGTTGAATGCGAATATTATATATAATTATACTTTTGTCTTATCATTTTTTCACATCAGTTTGGTTTCCTAATGAAAATTAAATAAATGTGGTGGAATTCCGCCACATTTCCATTAAAAAAAACGAAACATATATTACCTGACACTGTCCTTTCGGGCTTTGAAATTGAATTTGCAGATATTTATAGATTTGGCTGTAAGGCAATTGAATATCTGAATCTTGATATTTCTCAGTCTGCTATACTTATATACATATCTGTGGTGGAGGCATACCTCGCCGAAGCAAGAGGAGGTGAATTGACTGTACATGTGCTTGTAGACACCATAGACCTGCGAGGCGAACTTCGGCAAATCAATGTTGAAGTGACACAGCGTATGCGTTATGGGCGAGAACGAGGCTAACACAAGCGAGAGATCTCGGTTTTTTGCCTGAGACCGAGAGAGGATCAAAGAGCTGACTTTTTGTTTTCAGGGGCATTTTGTTCTTTGAGACTGGTGAAGGTTATAAACATATTCTAGAGGAGGAGCGATAGTGCTGTTGTTTACGGTGTGCAGGAAACAGAGTCCCGAGCGAAGCGTTGTTCCGGTTTACACTGTAACTGTCGACGGGAACAGATTTGAGTGTAAATTTATTTTCCTACAATCCAATTCTTGTTTAAATCTCACACTATCCTTTCATCTACTATTTCATGTCATTACTAAAATTTCAAATTCTGCCTGTTTTTTGTCTTATCGGTATGTCTTCCTGAAAGATTTTCTTGTTTTGTCATAATTTAATGATATTCTATTTTATTTGTTTTAGGAACAAAGACAACATATTTATTCCTTTCTTCTCATATGCAAATGCATTATTATTAGTCTGCATTTAATTTGTAACTAAAATATGCATATATACAAAGATTGATTGTAAATGCCATAATAAAACGCATTTCTACGATGCGTCTTCCTTGCTGTGTAACTAGAAAGAATTGTTGATTGTATGGATCCTAAAGCATAAAATAATGAAAATACGTCTGGGTTTTATCAAGTCAGTATATGTTCTGTGTTATCAAACCAAACTATTAGGTTGGTGCAAAAATTATTTCGTTTTCTAACATATGTTACTATATGAGAAAACGAAATTATTTTTGCACCAACCTAATAATAAATAATTACATCGGTCACACAACTACATACTTATCAAGACGACTTAAGTTACACTTACAAATCCATAGCTTTATTATGACTAATTTAAACACAAACTAAATCCTACCAGGCTCCCTACAAATCATTCTAGTAGAAAATACAAGCATAACCTCATCCCCGTGTATAAAAAAGATACTAAAAACACTCAATGAGATAAACTATAAACAGGTCTACAGTGTGCCGACCATATTGGGAAAATAAAATATTCCTATAACGCTAGATACATATATAGGATCGCTCGAGCATTCATTTAAAAGTAAAAATAAAATCATCCTTGGCTAAAAGTAAATCCGAAAGCGCTTGGAAATGCAGAACTTTTAGACATTTTTTTAACCACTTCATGTCCAAAGAAGAAATCATTTGAACGAAAAGCTTAATCGCAGTACATATTGTGCATTTGGGTAGCAATCATTCTTTTATACAAGTTTCATTTTAAGACGACCGACAAGTTACTGCGCTTAAGCATTTTATTGAATTTATTTTTGCTCATATGAGTGTTTACTTTTCTGGACACAAAGTGTGTAAAAAACTGTCCAAAAGTTCTGCATATCCGAGCGCTTTCGGCTATTCGAGGACGATTTTTATTTTTATTTTATTTTTAACTGAATGGTTGTTTTCATGAATGTATCTGAAGTATATAGGAATGTTTTTACAAACACGGCCAGAACATTGTATTCGTGTTCATAGTTAATATCATTAAGTGTTGATATTTCCTATTTTATTATTAGTGCTTACATATATATATATATATATATATATATATATATATATATGCGCATGTGTGTGCGTGTGTACGATCGCCTGTATATATATATATATATATATATATATATATATATATATATATATATATATATATATATGTACGTGGTTGTTATATTGAGGGTACTGTGTGTATTCATTTCTCTGCATTCCGACGAAAATATAACTCGAGGGTTAAGAGAAAACATTGTTGTCGTGAATTTCAATTGTACTGTTGTTGCTTTCTCTACAGTAAGACAAAGCCCAGTTCTGAGTTTTCGAAGGTCACCTTGACTTAACGAAGGCTGTTTTTCTGCTGAACGGGAATCAGATAAAAATCACAATGGCTGCTTCTTGATTTTTACCAATTTCTTCAGTCGCTCGCTTTCAACTTTCTTTTTGTCCTGTATTTCCCTTTGACTCTAAATGTCAGAGCTTTGTGATTTTGTTATCTGTGGGAAATCTTTCGCAGACCCATGTATGATCGTACCCGACATTGAACATTTCTCTCGCTACGTTTTTTCTTTGACAAATGCATTGAAGAGAGATCCTAAGGAGATGATGATTATACGGTGAACAATTCAGTATAAAATACCAAGATATACGCATACATAATGAAGATTTTGGGATAATAAAAAATAAATTATAAGAAAAAAAATATAAGGTTCAGTTTTGGAAGCGTCACTCAGCTAAAAAAAACGACCAATCAAAACTTCATGTGACAACACCATCATTATATATCATCATTATCCATGGCCGGATATGGTTTTAGGGTCACTGTGTAGCTAAGTACCTTGACGTGTTGCTTCCTATGTTTAAATTACGAAAGATATTCATTCATGTCTTGCGTCTCTTGGGCAAGTAGACCTGACAGATTCCATCCCTCATCATGTCAAACAACTGCCGAGGTGGTTGCAGGGTCCCTGCGCGGCTAAGCACCTGACCTGTTCCTTAAATCTAAATGTGATAATTCCACGAAAGTTATTCATTCCTGCCGGGGGTGTCTTGTGGAAGTAGACCTGGCAGAATCCATCCCTCTCCACGTCAACCTACAGACGATGTGGTTGCAGGGTTACTGCGCACCTAAGCACATGACCTGTTGTTTATACCTAACTGTGTTTAAAGTACGAAAGCTATTTATTCATGTCTAGCGTGTTTTTGGCAAGTAGACCGGGCAGAGTTCATCACTTTCCACGTCAAACAACTGCCGATGTAGTTGCAGGGTCACTGCGCGTCTAAGTACCTGACTTGTTCCTTTAACCTAAATGGGTTAATACCACGAAAGGTATTTATTTATGTCTAGGGTGTCTTGAGAAAGTAGACATAGCAGAGTCCATCCCTCTTCACGTCAAGCTACAACCGTAGTTGTTGCAAGGCCGCAGCGTAGCTAAGCACTTGACCTTTTCCTACATAGGTTGAAAGCATGAAATTAGGCATTCATGTCTAGCGTGTCTTGGGCAAGTAGACTTGGTAGAGTTCATCCCTCTCTATATCAAACTACAGCCGATGTGGTTTCAGGGTCGCTGTTCAGCAAAGCACCTGACCTGTTCCTTTGAGCTACCTGGATTGAGAGCAAAAATATATTCATTCATGTCATCCGTGTCTTAGCAAGTAGACCTAGCAGAATCGACCCTTCTTCATGCCACATTACAGTCGATGTAGTTACAGGGTCGATGTGCAGCTGTGCACATGACCTGCTGCTCCAACCTGCCTGGGCTGATAGCAGAAAAAGTATTCATTCTTGACGAGCGTGCCTTGGGCAGTTATAGAGTCCACTCTTCTCCATGTCAAACTACAGCGGATATGTTTGTAGCGTCAATGCGCAGCTAAGCACCTGACCAGTAGCCTCAGGGGTATTAGCGCATTAGTGAAAGTATCGGACCCAAGTTCGGATTTCAATCGTGATTTTTACTATCAGAGGAAGATAAGTATTCATTTATGTCTAGCGTGCATTGGGAGTCCATCGCTCTTCATGTCAAACTACAGTCGATATGGTTATAATATCATTGCGCAACTAATCACCTGACCAGTTGCTTCAGCGGTATTTGCGTGTAAATGAAAGTAACGAAACCAACTTCAAATTCCCTTCGTGTTTATTACTTTCACTTACGCGCAAATACCCTTGGAAAAGGTATGAATCCATGTCTGATCCCTCCTATGTTTTGAATAGTTGGATAGACTGGGTCCTATAGCCTTGGTTGGAAACCAGTCAACAACAGAACGAAACGACAATCTATTGTGGGAAAAAAAAACTTCTGGTGCGTCGGTTCTGAAAGTGACATATTTGCCCAAGCATGTATTACGCATGAAACTTAACTGACAGAAGTAGCATCTTTACACAGTCTCGCAAGTATCTGCCTCTCTCATCTCCAGTTATTACCTGGGGTTTCGACCGAAATAAATTCCTCGTCTATGTTATTTGCTTTTGCATATTTGTGTGCAGTTTGTCCTTTCCCTCGCGTACCGATTGCCGAATCTTATTCCGGGAAAGTTTGGGCATTACTTTTCCTAAGTCTGCTTGTTACGCCCTTTGACCTTGGGAAAGACTCGTAATCTTCGTGACCTACAACTGTGCTTACCAAATGCTCGCATTACTTAAGCTATAGCTCTGGCAAGTCAAGTTTAACGCTTGATTTCTTATCAGACATAGACCTTTAGAACTAATTTAGCCTAGATAAAGGCCGTTGAGCAATGAGCAGAAAAATTTGTCCGATGTCTTTTTTTTTTTTTACAATAGCTTAGTCTTGGTTCACGGCAACTGCTATATGGTACCCAATGTAAATCTAACTCAACTTTCCATGTTAATGATCAACCAGAGTATTTTAAGAAAAATTAACCTACAGTTAGGCAACGAATTATTTACTATAATCATGGTCATTTAAAAAAAAAAAAATTAAGGGCCATATTGATCGCAGAAAATTAGCCGCGGGCGCAAATTAGGTAAAAATAGTGAATTCTGGCTGTTGCATTGGACATCTCACAAGCCTTTGAAAGGTCTGTCATTCAGGTCTTCTCCACGAGCGGAAACGTTATGGTGTCTCCGGACATTTTTTTGAACTGATCCATTTTTTTCCTATCAAATCGTGAAATGAAAGTTATCTTAAGCGGCCACTTGTTTAGAGCCTTTCGTACTAACGCAGGCATCTCCCAAGGATCCATCTCAGGTTCTACTCTGTTTTTAATTTTCATAATTGATTTTCCTGGTGACAACAGCTATCAACTTGATATCTATACTGACGACACAACAATTTACTCCTGCCACGATAATATGGTTAATGAGTGCTCCAAGATCAAAAAGGCATCTGATATCCAAAACAACCTCAAGACCGTAGTTAACTGTGGAATAAGATGGTTTTGTTAATTTTGACGTCTCCAAAACTGAACTTCTCACAATTAATCATCTGAGAAACCCCTTGCTGCCTTCCATCAGCATGACTGATGCTATCCTCCAGGGAAGTGACAGGTTGCGCCTTCTCAGACACATGTTCTCTGTTAATATGAAGTGGAAAGACGATATTGAATCCATTGTTAGGTCATCCGCTATGAAAGTCGGTTCACTATATCGGGCAAGATAATTTTTCTCTCTAGAATCAATCTTAAATATTAATAAGTCTAACATTCAACCAAGCTTAGAATATTGCTATCACTTATGCTCCCTTACTCCTGCTACCTACCTTGTTCACCTTGATAAAAGAATCTGCAATATTATTAGTCCGGATCTGACGGCTTAGCACCATTCCCTTCCCCCACCGCCGTAATGTTGCCTCTCTGTGTCTTTTCTATAAATATTTTCATGGTAATTTTTCGGGTGAGGTCTTTGCTATGATACCAAGCCTTTTTGAATTTAAACGCTGTACTAGACTAGCGTCGACATCTCATCAATTTACAGTTGAGCTGGCTAGATGTAGCCATAAATTTTAGTTAGTTTCTTCTCTCTTGTGGAATACCTTTCCATCTTCATGCTTTTCAGCCAACTTTAATCTGACAAAATCTGAAAACAATGTCAATCGCTGTCTACTGTCCATCTCTTTAATATCTACTCTTTTTGCTCACCATTAATGTTTATGTTCCTAATTCTTCTACACCTCGTAACCCCATGTGTTTTGTGGCATTACTGCCTTGTTTGAAACAAATATAGTAAAATGAATGCCGAGAAGAAAAAGATTAAGGGAGAGTCAAATGAACTGGATACAAAGACAATAACGTTGCGTGTTTTGTAATTTTTTTTTTTTTTTATGTACAATGAGTCACCAAATTTAAAACTTTTGATGAACATAAAAAATTGACGATTTTGAAAACCTCTTCTTGTCCACACAGGAGGAAATCGCGGGCCATATTGTGACTCCGTCTCCGTATTTTGTGCAAGGCTAGCTTAGATAATTATCTCAGGGTATATTATTCTCATAAAAACCAGGGAGTTAGAGAATCGATGACAATCACCTTTAGTTAAGTTGCTATTATTTAGGGAGATCACCTTGTAAAGAGTTATGAACTCGATACTGAAGTTGAAAAGTGTCATGCACACCCACATAGACAAGCGTCATGTGATTTACCCTGCTTTTGACTCAGAGGATTTCGTCATAGGTTAAAATAATTTTCCTTTGGTCATTTTTTATATTTTCTTATGTAACTCATTCTTCTTCATCTGTTATGATAAAATTGTTTGTTATGACGAAACCTTCGATTTTAAAAATGGTTTTCACAACGCAGAATACATATGACACAAACGTAATGTAACTTCTCTTAATAAGTAGAGACATGACAGAAGGCTGGCCATCAAGAACTTTAATCGAATGTAAATAGATGTACATTGAATCAAGCGTTTATATTAAAGTCTGTGATATCTCCGAAGTTAACAAATTAACTGCCAACGGTCACTTATGATATTTGCTATCATTACAATAGCCGGCTTTTTTTAATCAGATTCACAAGTAAGGAAGTAAAGATATTACGACACAAGAAGCGTTGATCTGTATGTAAAAATTAGAAAGCAGAACTATTATCACGGATTGAAAGCAATAGAAGAATAATTATAAAAACGTATAAAAAAAATTGACATTGCATTTAAATCTAGACTCTGAGGAGAAAAAAATAATTAGCCCGACACAAAGAACCAACTTTCTACCGAATCTAGCAATGGATTCAATATAACTTTTTCAATTCATTACTGCAGAGAATCTTAAACCGATAAGGCGCAACGCGTCGCTCAGATGGAGAGCAGAAACTCACGGTTGTAAACTTAATGTCATGACCACAAAAAGATGATCAATTGTGGACGGTGCCATGATAACATCTGCCAAATACGGGGTTATCTCCTGCTTGGCAGTTAATTAGTTAAAAGACATATTCCTTCTTTGTTTGATTACACACATGTTGTATGCAGATAAGTATCCGTTGTTGTGATTAAGCATTTTTTCCGATATGAACTTACCGATTGACGCTAGTTGTTATTGTTGTTCACTTGGTAGTTGATATTTTTCCAGATTTTGGGTCCGTTATTTCGAAATATCATTCGACAATTGGAAATAATCTAACTTAATAAAAATGGCTACTTTCCTTTCGCTAATATGGCCGGCCGGAACAAATACAATCAAATTTCAGACGCCTTTATCAGTCTTCGTAAATCTATAAATGTGACGGAATTTTTTTTTTTTTTTTTAATTTTATGTCTTTCCTTCTTTTATAGATTCTTTCTTTTACCTTTTGATTTGCTTTCTGTTCCATTGTTTTTTTCCTTACCGCTTTGGTTGTATATTTTAACATTCGGTTTTTCTTTCATTCATTTGATTGAAGTTTGCAATTTCTCACATTTCTCCCGCTTCCATTACGCTTTTGCTGAAACCCAGTCCTTCTATCTCCCCCTCTCTAACGACTTCAATCCATTTTCTGGTCGCTTGCGTCCATATTTTAGCTTTCTATTCTTTTATTATCTCCCTTTTGTTCAGTTTCTTTGTCGCCATTTTCTTTCATGCATTCTTCCTTTTCTTTTCGTTATCGGCTTCTGTTTAATAATTCATCGAACAATGACAAGGGAAGCGGAGTTTTGAGAGAAATTAAAAACAGACACAAAACATACACCATTGACAAAAATGAATATGGCGATTATAATCCCTAAGTGACAACTCGGAGATTCGATAAAAAATATAAATAATTAAACCAATTAAAAGAAGTAAGAACGGGAATAAGGAAAAGGCCGAAAAGAAATCTTATTTTAAATTTAATGTCTTGTTGAAAAATGAATATATAAAAGAAAAAATGATAATTTAACCAAAAGAAAATTCATTGGAAAATAAATATCAGTCGAAAATTTAGACACAACGCAATGAAGGCCTATTAAACTGCAACATCAATAAATAATAATAATAATTTTTAATCACATGAAAAGTATGAAGCATATAATGAACCATAAAAGAACTGCGATTATTCGGACAGAACTGCAGCTGAAACTTGAGTTTCTCTAATTGACTTGATCTGCAAGGCTGACAAATAAAGTCAGAGAGAAATTTCAATTGAGTAATGAATAATTTTCTTTTTTCGAACCAATTGTAATGACGAATATACAATGATAACAAACAGATCGTAAAATATACCATAACAGGTATTGTCTAACACGACATAGAGTACCAACTTTCTTAGCTGCTGAATGAGCAACTACTTCAATATACACTTTCCACTTCGTTTTTATCACACATACATTGAATTAATTGCTAAGTCTGCAACCAATAAAGTCGTTTTACTATGTCGAGATAGTCAATTTTCTCGCCAGAATCTAACTTTCATATTTATACGCCTACCATTGGACTTTGGTTTGAACACTGCTGACATCTCTTGTCCGGCGCACCTGCTATATATTTAGAAATTCTTGATAAAATCCAAAGGAATCTGCAATGTCACTGGACCTGACCTGTCATCACGTTTTAACCGAAACATAGCATTCGTCCGTCTTTTCTTGAAATTCCTTCATGATAATTTTTATTAATAGCTTTCCGCACTGTTATCTGGAATTTAAGTACAGTACTATATTGGAAGCATTGTCACAGCATTTCATTGTTGAAAATCATATATATAACCGTAAGTTATATGCTAATAGCTTCTTCTCTCGCACTTTACTACTATAAAACTCTTTTCGAGCTTCTTGCTTTTCTGCTATCTGTTATCTTCAAAAGTTTATATACACCGTCAATCACCTCCTTCTCTTTTCTTGGAACTATTCTATTATTGTCCTTTTTCCTCATCAAGATGTTCTCAATTTCTTCACATTAAGTATGTATTTGCATGTTACTGGATGTATTGCTTCCCCTGGTGTGAAATGGCTAAAAGAAATATGGTTAAACTTGAGAGTAGATGAATATACTCCATAATGTCGCCGTTGAATATCTATTGCCGTAATAGGTATCACTGGAAATTGCGAAAATCGAAAATAATTCCATCTCTAGGACAAAACATTGAAGAAAAATATGAAGAACTGACATTGGGAAAAGAGCAATTCCGTCACCTTTCACTTGCACACGATTCTTTATGAAAAAAATAATAGAATAGAAATTGATACGGCCACATGAGCAAATGGAAAGAAAAAATACGAAAAAATAATGAAGAAAGAAACAGAAACAAGTATACCGAGTAAGGACGGAAAAAACTCGGTTTAGAATATATATATATATATATATATATATATATATATATATATATAGAGAGAGAGAGAGAGAGAGAGAGACAATGAATATCTCAGTATGATGAAAGCTTTAAATTTCAAATAAAATAAAATGTCACACTCCCATATCAGAGTCTACCTTACAATATCTCTAATGTTGCAGGGTGTTTTTCTGAGATGTATTTACAGATACATAATGCTTTCGCAACCAAAGACCAAACACCATCGGAATAAAAAAATAATCCTTAGTATAATGATACGGGCACTTAAACGTCATGCAATAGATACAAACTCATGAGATCAATTAGTTGTGACTTCAATCCTCATCGGGTTCCCGATTCGGTCGAAGAAAAGCAATGGTAGATGTAAATGTAACCTGCTCAAAATGATTACTATCCATAATCGAGTATAGTCCGCTCTTTATAATCAGTTTTTATTACCCAGACATTAGGTGTTCGCCCTCTTCATAGGTCATATTTTAAAATGTTAAATATCAGGAAGGGAAACAAAAATGCTATATCTAAATTTATCTAGCACGACACAATGAAGTAATTTTCTAGCTAACCTAACATTGGATTCAATATAATCTTTTCAGTTTATATCCACAGAGAATGTTAGATAAAGCGCAACGAGTCACTCTGATGGAGGTCAATACTTGCAAAAAAAAAAAAAAAAAAAAAAAAAAAAAAAACATCACAGGAACTCGCGGTTGTAGACTTGATGGCATGACCCCAAAAAGACGATCAATCGTGGTCGGTGTCATAATGACATCCGTCAACCACGAGTTATCTCCTGCTTGGTAGTTAATGAGTTAAAAGAGATAATCCCTCCCCGTTTTATTACACATGGTATGTTGTATGCAGATAAGTATCCGTTGTTGTGATCAATATTTTTTTCGATATGAACTTAGCCATTCACATTAGTTGTTATTGTTGTACACTTGACATTGTGAAAAGAGCAATTCCCATCACCTTCTACTTGCAAAAAATTTTCACTATGAAAAAATAAAGAGAATAATAGAAAACAAATTGATAAGGCTTCATGAGAAACTGGAAAGAAAATCCGAAAAATAATAAGAAAGAAACAAAAACAAGTATATCGAGCAAGGACTAAAAAATCACGTTTTAGAATATATATATATATATATATATATATATATATATATATATATATATATATATATATATAGAGAGAGAGAGAGAGAGAGACGATGAATATTTCAGCATGATGAAAGATTTAAATTTCAAATAAAATAAAATGAGACACACCCATATCACAGACTACCTTACAATACCTCTATAATTGAAGGATGTTTTCTGAGATTTAATTACAGATAGATCATCCTTTCCCAACCAAAGACCAAACATCATTGGAATGAAAAAAAAAAAATCATTAGTTTAATGAAACTTTGTCAAATCTTGCGCAGCATCTGGCAGGACAGAACCAGGAACAAGTTCCCCAATTCTCCTTCACAGTTTAGTACACACAAGTATAACAATTTAAGCAGTGACTTAAACAGACAGCATAGTAAATCGGACGAGGAAGCAAAGCAACCTGGTGTACAGATTAAAATTTTAAGAGGCTGAATACATCATCGTGGAGGTAGGATCATTTTTTTCTTTATGTGGCGTATCCTTTCATGGCCTAGGCGATCATGTCAATTCACAACTCCCTGGCCCTTGTAGCTCTCACTAATTTTCTTTTTTTTATTATTTCCCCTAAATGCTGTTTCACAATCAATTTCATAGACTCACTAATTATGTCATACGTTGATTTCCTCTATTTGTCATGCCTTCAATATGCCGTGTGAATATTAGATTTTTCAAGCATTTTTCCACATTTTGCGTCCTAGAAATCTCAGCTGTCTCTTCCTGATATTAAATATAAGTTAAAAAGTTTAAAACATTGTCGTTGCTCATGTGCCTGTCCATGATATCCTCAGCCTCCTCCTGAAAAGCTACATTTCTGTTGCTTCAAATCTGTTCTTCATCTTTGAGGAGATTCTCTAGCATTCACTGCTATACACAAGGACATATATCACGTTACATTTTAATAATTTTTTCTTTGTTTCTAGTAAAGTTTTTCTCTTTCTTAGTACTCTGCTTAGCTTTTGGGATTCACCTATTGTTATCCCAATACAACTTCGGATTTCAGTTTCACACTTTACTTCCTCTGCTAAAACACTTCGGATATATTTAAATATGCGCATTTGTTTGATTTTGATATGTCCGATTTGCAGTTGGCACATTGGCTCATATATTTGCTAACAAACGTGAATTTTATCTTCCAGTTGAATGCTTTGTTTTTTCTCTTTTATTCGCTACCTTCAGGTGACTTTGTCGTTTTTTTTTCTGTCTCTGCTCTTAAACCTGTGTCATTTGCATATCTTATGTTTTTAGTTCTCTCTTACAAGCACTAAAAGTTCTATGTGAAATATGGACATATCTAAGATAAGAATATGTCTGTGAAAAAACAAATTATTTATCATGTAACAAGTGTTTCGAAATTTAACGTCAAGATAAGCTTTTCGGAAAAGTAATCTAGAATTGGAATATAAGTGATGACACTCTAAAGTAATCATAGAAATTCATTATATTGAATTAGTTAATAAAAAACACTACAGATATCTTGGTGTATGCATCAGTTATAACAAATTTAATATAGGAGATCAAGAAATTAAATATTGTATTAATGGCTAACTCGGACATGAAATAGCTTGTAAATATTAATGCCTCCAAAACAAATCTGCTATCATTTAACCGAAATAGAGAACTTTCTCTTCTCTGCTATCTGCATTGCCTGACGTTACTCTCCTGCAGCTTCTTGAGGTTCTTTGGTACACGTTTTCTACTGAAATGAAATGGTTGACTACATCGAGTCAATAACTGTAGCTGATACAATATTGGGTTAATCTGTTGCAGTAGAATTTTTTTTCTGTCAGAATACGTCTTCCATATTTATAAATCTCCCATTCGTCTATGCATTGAATACTGTTGCCATATCTGGTCTGGTGCTCCTGCTGTACATCTTGAGATTATTGACAAAATACAAAGAAGGGTTTGTAACCGATCGTGACCAGGCATCTCGAGTCCAGTCACTTTCTCATTTACGTGATGGGAATTCCTTCTGTTTTTTCTATTGTCACGGCAACTGCTCTGATAAGTATTTTTCCCCTTGGTGCCCAGAATACCTGAATTTAAGCGCGCTACTAAACTGGCATCTAGGTCGCACCCTTTTACTGTTGAAATAAGTAAATGCAAACGCCAGTTCTACTCCAACAATTTCTTTTTTCGCACTTTCACCTGTGGAACATCCTTCTGTTTATTTGCTAATCATCAGTTATCTCCCGTTGATTCACCTCTCAAGGACACACAACTATGTGGATAAAGACGTTGGTTAGATCCAGTGACAGTACCCAAAGTCTGTGAAATCAATACCCGGTTAAGCCAATGGAGATCTTGGAGAGGGGAATTAACAGGAGATAACTGATAACTGACATCCATTAAACATGGTCCATGGAACTAGAACAGTCTACCACAGTGAGCGAAATAAAGGGTTCAGTTCGACATTTCAAACACCTGAAAAAGTCCGGAGCGTACAACGGCCGAAACGTTGTAATAAATATGGCGACAAAGATGAGGACAATAGTCCGAATAATGTAACTAGTGTACATAATGCCTCATCTCAGAAATATAGACACATACGATTAACATATCAGCAATGAAACACTCCAAGAATGTAAAGTTGAATTGAAAATGTAGAATGCTTGTAATGAGACACAGAATCAGATGAGCAAAGATATATATGGATTAGTTTCTTCTTATTTGCCGTTTTCTTTCAGGGCGCAGGAAATCACAGCTCTCCATTCCCCCTATCCCTTGTGGCTCTCAATAAATTTCGTCCTTCTGCCACCTCCCCCATACTACATACCGCCAGGTACGCCATGCGTTACTTTTCTTTGTTTCCCGTTCCTTCTATTCGACCTGTGAGTATCAGATTTTCCAGTATAAGTCTCCTCCTTGTTTGAATCCTCTCCAAGACTTCCTCGTTGCTCACACGCTCGCTCCATGATATCCACAGCATCCTCCACCTGAAGTTTCTTCTTCATTTTTGAGGAGACCGTCTAACATTCGTTGCCATTAATGAGAACAGATGTCACGTAACCTGTCAATACTTTTTTTTTTCGTGCTAAATAAATCCTCCTGTCTCGTAATTATCTCGGTAGCTTTGAGATGCGTCCTTGGTCATCCTAATACGTCTAAAGATCTCAGTATCGCACTTACCGTCCTCTGTCAAAACAATTCCCTGGTATTTGAATTTCCGCTGCTGCTTTTTTACTATTGATCATACATTCTGCTTTCTTGTAGTTTATGCTGTCAGTATTGTGGCATCTGCGTATCTTATGTTGTTAAGATTGTGACAGACAATGTTGAATCGCGGTTGACTGAACCAAAAATACAAGTTTCAAACAAACAAAAAAAAACAAACAAAAAAACAACGATATTTCTACGGAAATGGCTTGTAGAACGAATGGAGACAGCTGCTAAAATAATGGAGAGTATGTGCTTGATGAATATTATTTTTTTTGAGAATTTGCAAATATTTATTTTAATTTTCTACTCATGTAAGAACATTTGCGATGATCTGGTAGAATGCATCTATTTAATACCTAACTTTATACGTTGTTTTGAATATTTACCGTAAACGGATTTTTTTTTAACAGAAAGAGAAAGCAGACACTTATAATAATAACAATAATAATGATTATTATTTTAATTAATTAATTAATTAAACAACAACAACAACAGCAATAACAATAACAACAGAAACAACAACAACAAGAACAACAACAATAATAATAATAATAATCTTCCTCACCTGGTGCTACATGCTTATTGTCATGTGCCACATTTGAACTACGCTTAGTAAATTGAATATTCACCATAAACGGATTTTTTCTAAACAGAAAGAGAAAGCAGACAATTATAATAATAATAATAATTATTATTATTATAATTATAATTATTATTATTAATAATAATAATATTCTTCACTCGGTGCTCCATACTTGCGGTCTTGATTCATAATAATAATAATCCACCGTGTTTTCAACCTTCAAAAAGCCTGGAGATAATTAAATGTGCAAAATATTTACCCTCCGCCCCGCAGAGGAATGTACAAAATGACAGGAGAGTTCCATAAAATTTATTTTAAAATTTTGTTTAGTTGCTCTTACTAACTAATCAAAGAACATATTATTTCCAAATGAGAACAAGATCCCCCCCCGTCATCTTACGTTCAGCTTGCATTCTATTAACGCTGACGACATTTCGTTCGCTATGTAGCGTTGATTACCAGTCCAAACTTTTTTCTCAAGACCACCAACGTTTGTAGAAGGATTTATATTTTTTTAAAAATATGTTTTATACACGTACGCATTTTTCAAGCATAACTTGAAGAACGAATGACTGTCGAAATATTGTTAAATGCTGTATTTCTTTTCCTATTCTTAAACAGAGCTATTCTCTAAGTTTTGTAATAATAATAATAATAATAATAATAGTAATAATAATAATAATATTTTTTCGTCTTCAACTCGTATCCAAGAATTTAATTTCTTTTTTATTGATCGCTTCCTTTACGATAATGACCTTGATGACTAAAATTCACCACCAACGTGCAGGTTCAGAACTAGAAGCTTCCAGTTTCACCAAAATCTACTCCCGTCATTCATTCCATATAGCTGTTTGACTTTGTCGGAATTGGTTATAAATGAAAGACAATTAGCGTAGAAGAAAGTGCCGATGGCTTCAATTTGTTTAAGATGGAACTCAACTTGCTATAAACTCGATTTCATAACCTTCCTCTACTACACATATGGAATAAGACATGACAATTCCATTTACTAAACTCCAGCTGACTCTGTTATCACTCCGAGTGGTGCCTTCTGTAGCATGTCCATCATGCGCAGCCCTTTTCATCCGCTGGTTGAATCGTTGAAAGCTTCATTGGCTTATTCCAATGTTGTGTTTGATTGCGCTTAGCCTGGGTTCTGGTCTTCATTTATGCTGCCAAATTTGGCCCAACCAGGATGTTAGAACTCCTAAAAGGCATGGCTTTCAGAGCAAGTGGACCACGGTAAACTCGACAAAGAGCGGCCATAATAATAATAATTAGTGATTATATAGGAAACGTGGACTTAAATTCGACGAGATATATTATCGCGAGTAACCAAAGAAGCTACTCGAGTAGAATACGGAGGAAATATGGGTAATAAAGAACGGTTTGAATGGCTAGGTAAGCTTGATTTATTTGGGAATTATATTAGAACAATCCATAACTTATAAGCAAACACCTTTACATATGGGCAGAAAATGTTTTCATCGAATACATGCAAATAGAAATGGATAAAAGAAAAGTATGTTTCTTCTAACAGGAGTTCTTCATCCTCCTGAGTGAGATGATCCCGAATGAATTAGAAGGGCTAGCACGACTCACTCCCGGTGACCACTATCTTAACAATATAAGATATGCTGATAGCACAGTGTTCAATGAAGAAACAAGAAAAACTACAGGAACTCTTGAAGAATAAAAGAAGATGACGACAAAGGACTAAACATAAATGGTAAAAAAACAGAATGTTTGATTATCTGCAAAAAGGGACTACCCTATATTCGAACCGGGAGTTGGTGACACCGAAAATCAAATAATAATAGGATTTTACTACCCAAAATGACTACAATCTTGCGACCACCAAGATATCAAAATCGTTGGCAAAGAAACAAGAAATTACAGTTCTTAGTGACCAAATATCGGTGCCAAAGTAATTGATACGCTTCGAGATAAACTGTCTTTCGGGTTGATGTTGCCAATATGTGGGACGTTAAGACCACTATTTGCCGATTATCTTTCGGTCTATATCGCTGATTATGAAGACCTACATTGAGAAAATCGAAAACAAAGAAACAGAATCCTATCACTTCAGTAGTCTGCATTGCAAATATACTTCAAAAACTGGCTCTTATTTTCAGGACGTACAACCTGATGGTAAACATCCGTCATGCAAAATCTCCGCTTGAAAACGAGATCCGTGGGAAAGAAGATAATAATTGAGAAATCAATGAATTAATACACGTCAAATAAAAGAAAATATAAAACATGTTTCCTTTATTATTATTATTATTATTTCTATTTGCAAATGTTAAATACCTTAACGGATAAAGACAATGGTGTCAAATAACACCGAACAGATTATAAAAAGCGGATTACATCAGATTAACAGCATTTTATCCTTCTTTACATTCATTTGACAAAAGAAGACGCAAGCCGTTAACGTTTGCTTGGGTGGTTATGGGACTTAAATTAAACAGAAATGCAGAACAATATATTCTCTCCCTTCTATGCGACAAGTCCCTTTACGTTAATACGCACACACAAAAATACATAATGATGATTTTCAGTTCACAGAAGACCATCTCCTTACTTGGTAACTTTTCTGTTTTCATTCAGAAATTTATTATTTCCATCGTTTATACCTGCGTTGACTCTCTGCAATGGACCCATAAGTGATTCTTAAGGTCAGCTTCATTGTTTCAACCTTACTTACACACGTGGCAAGAATACAGTCTGTTTTACCTATGTTGGACACTTAACCGACCCTCTGTACAATCATGTGACGTTTTCATCCTAGAACAGACTTAAACACCTTGTCACAAAACTTAGACAAGTGTCCTGATGGTCCTTCTGGAAGTGTTCCTTTCACATGGCTGTCAGACAATTTCTGCGACGACATTACTCCTTACATCTGGCCACTTAACTCACCAGATTACGACCCCCTTGATTATTATGTGTGGGGTGTAGTAGAGCGAGAAATAAATAAACTCCTTGTAATACCAAAGGTAAACTGAAGGCAAGGATGATGATAGCATTCACTAGTTTAAAAAAAAAGGAGATTGTCTAAAAGAGATACAGGAAATTTCGAAGTCCTCTGGAAGCCATGGTTGAAACCAATAGCGATTTATTGCATAGATTTAGTCTTTAGCATTTCATGATATTTTTGCGTTGGCACCCGCGTCGACCGTTGCTGGTCGCAGCGATACATATTAGACTGAGAGCGATGCAAGTCATTCTGTCCTCTCGACACCGTCGTCTTATTTTCTCTCTGGTAAATATATCTGTTAAAATGATATGTTAGTTCATTTTTATTTTTTTCATAATTTTGATGACAATTTATCTATGGCACCCTGTATATATACCAATGTACATTTTAATTTATATTTAAATGGGAGTGTTTAAATGTGCAATATAAGAACACAAGATATCGAGTGAAACTGAAACGAATGGCGAATCTATTGAAAAGTAAATGTTACGTTCTAATCTTCCTGACAAATGAAGTTCCATATTTGGAGAATTTTGTTTAACACTTACCCGATGTCATAACGTGATGAAACGACTTAAGTTACAGAAGCAGATGGCAAGAGAAAGCATTCGACTACATAAGGAATGTAAAAGAAGATTAATTTGTGAATAATAGATTGAAAAATGTGATAGAATATATTGAATTTTGTTTACATTTCTCGCGCGTTTTATTCTCTTTTATTATCCGTCTGACAGTTTTATATGTTTGTTTTTTTTTTATCTTTGTCTGGCATTTATTTTGTTTACTTTTTCTCATATCGCAAGATATTTATTGGCAGTTTTTATGTTTCATCGTGTTCATAATGTTTTTCTTCGTTCAATTTCTTTTTCTTGGTAACATTTTTCTTATTTTCCATTTTCGTCTTCGATATTTGCTATTTCTACGTGAAGATCCTTATTTTATTCTCAAATCTTGTTTTATATATTTTCTTCTATTCTTTCTCTGTTTAGTCGATTTCTTTGTCACTGTCTCTCTTTTTCTGTCTCTATCTCTCTCTCCTCCCATACACCCAGTATTATAAATTTATTATTATTGTCTTTGGCTTTAAGAAGTCTTACTCTTCATAATTATTTAATTTTGATTTGATTTGATTTTTTGTTAAAGTTTACATTTTACTCGGTCCAGGTTCTATTTTTTCCATTATTATTATTATTATTATTATTATTATTATTATTATTATTATTATTATTATTATTGTTGTTGTTGTTGTTGTTGTTGTTGTTTTTGTTGTTGTTGTTGTTTTTTTAAATGGCGGCATTATTTAATTCTTTCATATTTGCGGACAACTTTTTATTCATTTTTGTTTTTTTGCCAACTTCTCCATTATTTCAATCTGATTTCCATACTACATTTTGATTTGTTTCGTTTATTCTCACTATTACGTGTTTTTCCTTTCTTTCTTTATTTCGTTCTTTCTTACTTTCTTCACCTGTTTTGTTTTTACCTTTCGTTCTCTCTATTTTTCATAGAGTCTTTTCTTTCTTTCTTTACATTTTTGTTTATAATTTTCTTTCTCTCTATTGTTCATTATTTCTTTCTTTTTTTTTTTACAATTCTTTCTTTCGTAGATCATTTAATGTTGATATTCATTTCATCCATATACGTCAAATCTTTCATTCTTCACTTGTTTTGTTTTTACTTATATTTCTCTCTTATATCAACTTATTATTTTCTTTCTTTCTTCAATATTATTGTCTTTATCCTTCGTTCTCTTTCTCGTCATCGATTTCTTTCTTTTATTTTGTTTTCTACTTTTCTTTCTCCCTTTTGTAATTCTTTTTCTTTTTCGTTTTTTTAATTTTTTTTACTTTACTTTTTTTTTCTTTTAATTTCTTTCGTTTTCGTCTTTCATTTTGATTTCTCCTTTTTCTTAATTTTTTTATTTTGTGTCTTTCATTTTATTTTCTAGCTTTCTTTCTCCCTTTTTTTAATTTCTTTCTTTTTCGTCTTTCATTTTATTTTCTAGCTTTCTTTCTCCCTTTTTCTTAATTTCTTTCTTTTTCGTCTTTCATTTTATTTTCTTGCTTTCTTTCTCCCTTTTTCTTAATTTTTTTCTTTTTCGTCTTTCATTTTGTTTTCAATTTTGCTTTCTCCCTTTTCTTATTTTTTTTTCTTTTTCGTCTTTCATCTTATTTTCTTGCTTTCTTTCTTTTTTTGTTAATTTCTTTCTTTTTAATCTTTCATTTTGTTTCCTATTTTCCCCCTTTTCTTAACTTCTTTCTTTTTCGTCTATCATTTTGTTTTCTACTTTTCTTTCTCCCTTTTGTTAATTTCTTTTTTGTATTTCATTTCGATTCCTCGTTTTCTTTCTCACTTTCCTAATTTCTCTCTTTTTCGTCTTTCATTTTCTCACTTTCCTACTTTCTTTCTCGCTTGTGTTAAGTTCTGTCTTTTTTCGTCTCTCATTTTGTTTTCTAGTTTTCTTTCTCCCTTTTCTTAACTTCTTTATTTTTCGTCTTTCATTTTCTCACTTTCCTACTTTCTTTCTCGCTTGTGTTAAGTTCTTTCTTTTTTCGTCTCTCATTTTGTTTTCTAGTTTTCTTTCTCCCTTTTCTTAACTTCTTTTTTTTTCGTCTTGTATTTTGTTTTCTACATTTCTGCACCCTTTTGTTAGCTGCTTTCTTGTTCCTTTTTTCTTGACAATTGGTCTTACCTTTTCACATTCGCTAAGGTCTCTCATCAAGGTTTATGTTTTCCTTTGTGTTTTAGTAGTGTTCAGCTACAAATATTCTCATATGAAAAGTTTCCGAAATATCACACATCGTCACCTTTTAAAATAATTCCTGTCTTTTCACCTACATGCCGCATTTTGAAATTTCTTTGTTATTTTTCACGAACAAATAATAGACTGGGAAGAAGATATTAGTGAAGAATTTCTTTGAGCATTTAAATTCAATGTCAGTTGGTGTTGATTATCATGGAGTGTTCGTCCTGATTTTAATAATTTATTTCATTTTTGTCATAATTCATTGTCAGTATGCCCATATTACATGTAATATATCAAATTTAAGCATCAAAATACTGCAATCAATCTTTTTATTTAATTATCTTGAAACAAGTGTTTTCTTTTTTGGACACAGAGTGTGTAGAAACTGTCTAAATATTCTATGATTCCTAGCGCGTTCGAATATATTTCTTAACCATTATCAAAGATTACTTTATTTTTCAGTTTAATTGGGTGTGTGGGTTTCTACGCAAAACTTATGTTAATAGCTCAACAGCCCAATGCAGGCTGCGTAAATGAGTATTCTGTGCATACACTTCACGCATACATCCGCTTATACAAAATATAAATAATAAAAAATTGTGACGAGTCAGAGGCACATCCACACACAAAAAAATCTTTAACTATATATTCTGAAATTCAAATATACCAGTGTCTGATGTCAATACCGATGCGCTTAGAGAGTAGCCACCGTTGAAGACGACGGCCACAAGAAACTGTCCATTTTCTTCTGTTTTCACCACTCTCTCTCCTTGTTGCATTAGCAAGAACAACATATTTTGCCATTCCATGTATATGTATTAATAAATTATACATAGATAAATTATGCATATATATAAATAAATGATAATTTTATTTACAATAATTACATTATTCGGAATATCATCCTCATCTTTGTTGCCATATTTATCACAACGTTTCGGACATTGTACGATGTGGCCATCTTCAGGTGGTTGTAATGTCGAACTGAACCCTTTATTTTGCCTGAAGGACACAGTGGATAAAGACGTTACTTAGATCCAGTAACAGGACCCAAAGAGTGTGAGCTCAATACCAGAGTAAGGTGGTGTAGAATTAACAGGAGATAACTGATAACTGACATCCATTAGACATGGCACGTGGAACTAGAACACTCTACCCCAGTGAGCGAAATAAAGGGTTCAGTTTGACATTCCAACCACCTGAAGAAGGCTGAAACGGCCGAAACGTTGTGACAAATATGGAAACAAAGATGAGGATGATAGTCTGAACAATGTATATAATGTACATAATACATAATCTCAGAAATATAGACAGATATTTATTTACCCACTACTCCATGTCCTCATGTGTTTGTCGCTTGAATTTACGTTTGAAGAGGAAGAATAGTATATAATCTCTACAACAATATAAACAACAAGAAGATCCTGCGTTGCATGTTTACCATTTCCGTCTCTGGAAGAATATACAGTAGCGTATGCAAGATAATGCCCCATGTCACAAGGCAAAGGTGGTAATGAGTTAAATGGATTGGCCACCGCAAAGTCCTGACTTAAATCCAATAGAAAATCTTTGGAAGACCTTAGGAGTGAAAGTTATGGAAAGAAATCCTACTAACACGGAGGATTTGTGGGTGAAGCTTCAAGAACAATGGTCTAAAATTAGTATCGAGGATTGTCAAGAACTGATTAGTTCTTGTAGTCGAAGATGTGCAGCTGTCATTGAGAGCAAGGGCTCATTTACTAAATATTGATTGTACATGTATTTTTATTGTTTTTTGCTGTTTACGTTGTATTTCTCAATTTTGTCCCTTACTTTTGGACGTTCCAAATTTGAAAATAAATAAATAATTGTTATAATTCTTTTTCTATCCTTTGCAAATGATTCAAATTTTAGTATGTTATTATGGATGAGAACGACTACCAGTTGTCAAAATTTCAGCTTTTCACAGTTGTTATTTCTAACAAATATTAGGTTTTAAACTTTGTCCCTTAGTTTTGGACGCTACTGTATGTTTCATAGAATCTGAAAGACAACGAAAATTTGACGATTTTTAAAATTTTTCAATCATTCATATATTTTCCCATTTTCCTTAGCATATTTACAGACAGCGTAAATATGTTCAAGTTCAATATAAAATAATGTTTCCTGCTTTAAGAAAATAAAATAGGTTAGGTTGGTGCATAATTACCAGGCGCATATTAATAAAAAATGCTGTTTTGTTTACTTTTTCTAATACAAATATTATTTTATTTTCAGGTTAAAAAATGCGTGTCTATAAAAAACGCTCAGGAATAATCATTTAAAAAACTTATTGTTCAATTGATATGTTTCTTTTTTCAAAATAAATATATTTAAAACGCCTGATAATTATTCACCAACCCAGAAATAAATAAAAGCAATTAATTTGTAGAAAAATAATGCGCTTACAATACAAGGAAAATAATGAGTATTTATAATTAAAAAGATAACTTATTATCTATATTTTCTTACGTTTCGAGTAAAATATAAAAATTAAAAAAAAATTCTAAATTAAACATTTATTAAGAGGTTTTCCTCCAATTTATTTTAATATTCTATAGCTATTCCTAGATCATCCACAGACCATTTGGGCTCTTTTTAAAAATAGTTCCTAATACAAAAATATGATTGTAAAAATATTATTAAATAATTATTATATATGCATTTTGAATATATTTTCATATTTTTATTTGTATTTGTAATACAAGTTAGTGCAATAATTATTTTTACTCATATAAAATATTTCTTAAAGTAAACGCAATAGTAAAAAAATAATTATATATTTATGATGTATAAATGTTTCTTCCACACATTTATTTCAAAATACGCAAGGACAGCAAATCAGCGTGCATCTAATTATGTATCAGGTCAAGAGATAAAATTTCCTAGTCATACAGATTGCATTTTACAATAACACATCAAAATAGCATCTTCACGTTTAAAGTATTTGCCAAAGAACTGAGTGTAGTGAACTGCATAAATATATGTTGAGTTATGTATATTTAAATGTATTAATAATGTTGTCATAATGTATATATAAGGCATGTTTATTAATTTTCATATACATAATATTTAGAATATAAAATGCAAGTTTTTCTTTAAAAAAGCGGTTTGATATATGAATGCGTATCGAAAATAAATACAAAAGTTTGATTAAAAATACTGTCAAAACAGAAAAAATAAAGTACCTTAGTTGAAGAGCCCATTTTCTAACTTTAAGGATATATGGTACTCTTCTAGGTAGACATTGAAGTTACAATATGTAGGGATATTACTATCATTATAAATTAATGACAATAAATTATATAATAATAATAATGATGAAAATAAAATAATAAAAAATAATTAATTAAAAATGTTCTATAAAATAAAGTAAATTAAATAATAAACTCCTCCCATCATGCCATGAAAACTTTCCTATCTGAAATACAGACATGTCACCAAAAGATCTTTAATTAAATATTTTCACTACGAAGCTTTGTATTGGCAACACGTGTCCAACTTAAGACTTTAATATGCCTTGTAATACAACGGAGTAAGTTTTCTTCCTTTTTTCCATTTGTATGAGAATTAAAAAAATATAGGTGACGAAGTGAAACAATAGTGTTTGATAGCAGTTTGGTGTAGAATGGATTGGGTGTTTAATGTTGACTAGTCTGTGGAAATTTCCCTGCTGATAAACATTAGTCAAAAGTCCAGGCACATCATCTCACAAGCGTTTTCTTCTCGTACAAATGAAAAGAGAAGTGACGTTTCACACACGGCTTGCCTACGAGCAGGAATGTTCAAAACCATTTACGATTCTCACCCGTCGATGTACAGTTGAAATGCACTGAAACTAAGTTGCATCTTTGTAGTGACTAAAATGCCTATATGATAAAATTAAAATAAAGGAATAATTATCGCTCTACTATCGGTATCGAACCCTCTTTTTGATTAATACTGTGAATGTTGGAATTTATATATTACATTCGTTCTCATCTCATCGGATATATATACATATACATATATATATATATATATATATATATATATATATATATATAGATAGATAGATAGATAGATAGATAGATAGATAGATAGATAGATATTGATAATATTAGTGGTAAATATACACATATATAGGCAAAATACACACATGTATATATTTTGAATAAAAAATTACGATTCAGATGAATTGGATCGTATTTACGATTCCAATGGAATAAATTATGACCATGGAATATTAGTGTTTAAGCCTTATTATTATTATTATTATTATATATATATATATATATATATATATATATATATATATATATATATATACAAGATTACAGTTTTATCATTATATTGATTTTCACTATAAATTTTATGTTATATAAATCTACTTTTTGATTAATCGAATTGAATTAACGTATCATAGCTGAATCTATAACTTTTCTTCTGCTTTATAGTGAATAGATTTAATCTTTTTGGCGCTTTTAAAATCGAAATGATATATTTATATTTGTCACATTGACTTAGGCTCATGTGTGATTATATTTGGTACTTTTGTGGTCACGGGATCAAAGTTTGTACTTGATCGCGCCATGCCGTGTGAAGGCGACCCTCTCCGTTAACAGGTTGCACCAAGAAGGAACAAAGAGCAATGATCCGAACCTGCAGGGAACATGCTGCCTATTCAATGAAAACTTGCCGGTTCGACGTTGCTATCTCTCGAACTTGCTTCTCGTCAGTGGTAGAGGTTGACGGTCGACGCGCTCCATCTACGTGCGTCACGCTTTTCCAGTCACTTTTAAACTTCTTGATAAACACTTAGGAACATCTAAGCTGCGCCACACTGAACTGCACTGCTGTTTTTTTTTTTGTTAAAAGATTCCGTTGAATTTCAGCCTCTGGCACACTTTACGACCAGAGATATCGGACCCACGCTCTTTCTTCATTCTTGGTGCACCCTGCTACAGGAGCGGCTATATTTACACTGTAGCAGCTGCAAGAAAAATGGCGCGATTACGCTGAAATTACGATCACATGAACTCAATAGTACCAGCTATAATCGCGCATGAGCAGAAAGCAGTGTGACAAGCCTAAAGTTAAGTCATGACGACATTTGAAGTCTACGAAATAAATTATAACCTGTCCTGATAGATATTTAATGATTCTGTAATCATTATATATATATATATATATATATATATATATATATATATATATATATATATATATATATATATATATATGTTGGTGTGTGTGTTGTGTCTGTGTTTGTACGTCTGTGTGTAAATTGTGTTCCAATAATTTGGACAGATTTTAATGTGAATTAAGTTTAAGCGTCTAATTCTTTTCTTTTTCTTTCATATTTAGCGGACATTTGGTATAATATTATTTTACCCACATAATTGGTATGAATTACATAACATGATCCAATGGAGAAATAAATTAATTTTCGTCAATAACACTGATTCATTTACTGCTGACTTTGATTCGTCTTAATGAAACACCTTTATATATAATTCGTCTTAATGAAACATCCTTGATATATATGTAAGTTTTAAGTTAGAACGAACTATATATATATATATATATATATATATATATATATATATATATATATGTATGCGTGCGTGTGTCTGTGTGTGTGTGTTTGTGTTTGTGTGTATAAGTTCAATGTGTCTCAGACGTAATTGCCCTGGATAGAAATAACGGGAGATATTTGTGCCAGTGTTGTATAAAAGATTCGAAATCAGTCGTATTGATCGGTCAGAAGACAACGGACAACGGCGAAAAACATCAGCAAATATTCATGTGTCTATGTCCCGTGATACTCCCTGTTGCTTAAAATGTGGACTTGTAGTCAGGCCACTAGAGAAACTGAAGTTTCGGATACAACACAAACATAAAAAACATAAAAACTGAATGAGGTTGTCGGATACTCTTATATCGTAATGGACGGGAGAATCTATCATATGTTGTATGTGTGTGATTGCTTTATACATATATATATATATATATATATATATATATATATATATATATATATATATATATATTCATTCTTGCATTCTAATTATTTTTATTCTTCTAATTTTGATTTATAAATTTCACTTTTTAAATCTTTAATTGTAGAACTTTGATTCGTGGTGGTTAATCTCAGCTCATTGAGTTTTTCAGTAATTAATGAAGTTGATAGGTTTGTTGCTATGCATAGATATCTATTAGAGTTAAACTACCTAATGAGCTTACGTAAATTGGTTGCAGAAGAGGCAATAAGAAGAATGGTAACAACACAAACGTTGCTAAGTGCTACGAAAAACAGGAATTGTGGAGGGCCATGATGTGATATGCCCTGCAGGAACACATTATATAGAAGGAAAAGAGGAGTCGATGTTAAAGAATATTCATAGAAAAGTAGACAACGGAACGAAGAATTCTTGCTTGCGGCTAATTGCAGAGGTTATCAGTTCGTTTTAAATATAAACTGACTTAAAACATCAAAAGAGGAAGCGATGAAAGTTTTTTTTAAGTTTGTTTAATTTCCAATTCTCAGATTAATTGACTGTCTTTCCTTTCTCCTGCTCTTTTTAAAATAATTTCACCCCAAGAAATGCAATAAAGCCACTATGATGCAAAGTGTTACTGAGTGTAGAAGAATAATTAAAAAAGAAAAATAAACAATTAAAGAGCGAGACCAATAAAAAAGAGGAATCAAGAAGACAGTAGCTAACAATTGGCATTGCATTTCAATTTTTGAAGATCAAAGTTTAATGAGAAGCAAAACTAAGATGCAAATCATTACTTAGTGGTAGAGAGTATGTGAAAAAGAAGAAAACTATTCTTACGGATAGAGAAGAAGAATAAAGAAGACAGAAGATAAAGATTGACATTGCATTTTCAACTTTTGAATATCGAAATTGACTAGAAATTAAGAAGCTTCAAGCGATTTTCACAAGCAAGAAGTGTCATAGAAGAAGTTTTCTTAGAACTTACGGTAATATGTATCCATTTCCTCTCTCAAATGTTGAGACTTTGGTACCAATTTACTAGTACGCGTAAATTTATAAAGTCTAGGAACAATTTAGGACGGTCCATCAGAACAATTACCATGGAAGTATTTATTGAAAATCCCAAGAAAGTTATATTACAACGGCCGGAATGTGACTAAAGTTGAGGTGTTAGGATAGGAAAAATAACATTGCAGATTCTTTTATGGATTTTTATCAAAAATGACTATATGTGTAGCAGAAGAGACAGATCATATGTGGCTGCCGTATTCAAACATCTCTGAATATTCACCAAGAAATCAGCTTTTACACCTGATGAAAACCCAGATAATTTAACTCTTATGGTACACACTGAAGACGTAAAGTATATATTGTGCATACAACTACAGGCATATCAAGAACAATCACGTTACATCTCTCTGACCCTAGCGCATTTAAACACACACGAAAACCTTACAACTTCCGTCCGTAATATACACGTAGAAAATATGACTTTTATCTAGCTCTATCCTCATGTAAAAAAGCTAAAAAAAATATTGGAAACATTAACATTAAAATATAAAAAGTCGAGACTCGGTAATATCAACTATGATCATGCCCAAAATGTGCTGGCCGTGTTTGAGAAAAACAAAAAAAAAGCGCCCATATCACTACAGATAAAAAAATGTTAAAAAACTACATATTCAGTCAAGAAAATAAAACAAACTAAAACTTAATAATTGCTAATAGTATAGGTGTTTACCGGTCACCTGTTCGTGGTACCGTATAACTTACTACTTTCTGCCGCATATATGGTTACTCGGTGACTAAATAGTTCCCCTAAATAAGATTTTCTTGTGAGGAAGGCGGTTAGACACCCAGCGTGATTAGAATCATGACCTGCAGAAGTCGTAGGGATCCTCTCGTTGGTTCTATGGTCGTATACTGTTCCTCTGGCTGTTTATACACCCTGTGTGGTATCTCTGCGTGGAGGGCCTAGTCTGAAGTCAACAGTCAGGGGTGATAGTTCACCCGATGGAACTAACTGCCCTATGTCCATTTACACAGCGTGCTTTTCAAGTCGGAGGACATATTCTGTGGTTTGAGTTAAAGACGGATCTGTTCTATCGAGTCTAGGAATTTAAAAATACCTCTCTGACTTCTAATCCAGATATGTGGATGTAACTGGCAAGATTGTCAGCTGCGCAGTGACATTATAATCAGATCTCGTTATGGGACTCAAGCTGCTGCTGCTGCTGCTGATGATGATGATGATGATGATGACGATGATGATGACGATGATGATAACTGTAGGCCAACAAAAGCAAACATAAATAAAAAACAGAATGTTGTGAACTGATTCAATATAAATGTATCAATTTAAATTTTTAGTCAGCTTCCTTTAAAATTCTGTATCAACAGAATGTATGTATATATTTTTTTTGCGAAGTAAACGACAGTTTTCAGTTTAGAATAACAAAAGTATTCTATATAGAATGTGAAATGTGGCAAATTTTTATGAAGAAACTCTAGTATCATTGAATATTTGTTTATTCAAAGTTACTATGAAAACTTTATAATTAATCAAGCAATCCCGAAGGCAGTTGACAATTTTAAATTACATCGCACCTATATTCAGGTCATATATTCAATATTACTCACTCGGGGATCCAACATAACGCCTCTTCTAATTAATATATAATTAAATATACAAATGTCTTCTTTCTCTAAAAACCTGCCATTTTCAAATTTGATATCACTTTATCTAATATATTCCAATATATATCGAATATATATCGAATATATATCCTTGATATTTCATATACAGCAGCACACACATACACAATTTGCATAACAAAGAAGTTGGTAGTTTTTATATGTTGTCGTTTCAGGATTCAGGCAATCACGTCTCCACAAAGTATAAATTTTAAGTATATGTTTGCACAACGCTTGAATGTTCACTTTCTGAGCATGAAATATCGGTTATAATTTAAGCATTGACAGGTTGTCGGGTAGAGAACTTCTTTATGTTGTCGGGCTGGAGGTGGCGATCCCAGAGTCTGGCACCTTTAGAAAGTGCCTGAAAAACATACCACAGGTTTATGTGCGAGTGAAATTGGGTAGAGAGATCTATTTGTGTGCAGTCGATGCTTGTTTCTAGCAGGAAGTCACAAGCTATCGTATGTGCCTGCTGGTCTTGTTCAGTTAAGCCAGATAATGCTTTCTCTCACAGAAACTGTAACTAAGGTCTGCTCAGCATGGTTAAAGTATAAACACCACTTTGGATCTCTGGAAACTGAAAAAGAAAAAAAAAACCGAATTCCCCTGAATTCGTTTGCAACAGAGACTGACGAGTCGCCCTATACAGGTAGTTAAGTATATTTCTGTGTATTAAAGTCTCTAAACCCTCTTTCCTAATTATATATCCCATAAATTTCATTTTTTTCTTAAAAACTCTTGTCAACTTATTATTACGATGCTGTTTTGCTATTTGTCAGTACGGCAGGATTATTTTTCACTTGTCTTTTCTAAAATCAACATTGCTCTCGCTGTGAATGCTGCGGCTTGATTTGATGAGAATTATCAACAAGAAGCAGATTCATAGTTTTCCCGAGTCTTGAGCATTATGTTTTAAAGTTCATCTCAAAAACAAAATGTACAGAAATAGTTTCTTTCTGAAGTTTTTTTGCTTACAAAACGACTCGAAACATTTACTATCTCAAGAATAATTCTTAATAAATTAATATATTTCGTATTAGATTCATTAAAATGAAAATATATTCAAAACAGAATTCTAATTATGAATCACCACAATCAAAATATGTATTTTTTAGTGTATTCGATAAAAAAATCTGTGTGAAAAAAAGATGATTACGAATAAGGCTTCCCGATGGATATCATTTGTTAGATTATACTTAATAAAAACAAAAAATAGATAAAAGTGCATAGAACACCATAATACTGCTGGACCCAAATTATGAGGCAAATGTTTTAAATTATGACGCAAATGTTTGAAATTTTGATTACCTATTGACAATTATACCAAAACAAAGGCGTTCTAGTTAACATATAACATAATAATATATCTAATATACTTGTGTCATGCATCTTGATTTAGAGCTTCAGTAAATTATAATTTTTATAATTCTTTCCTATAAGGCTTTTATTGATCACCCGAATGAAATTCGAACGTTACGATTTTGAACCTAAACTTCATCCTTGAAGAAATCTTTTCACTGCAGTACAATACCAAGCTTCCAAAATCAATCAGTCTTATTGGCCATTAGAGCCACATTTCACTTGTTTCAATTTTGTACTTCACCTGAAAGATGATTGTTCAACAAACATTACTACATAGAACACTAGTTGTTACATAGAACAGTTTATTCTTGGTTCTTTTCTTCAATTCTCAGGACATTTTACTACCTCTTTATATGCTGCTTTGTTTTTTAAAAGAAATCTTTTACTGTTCATATGTGCTATCGACTTATTTGGTTTCTTTTAGGCCAAACATCATAACATATGCATGGGATACATTCATCTAAATCTGTCGCCAACAAATTAACCGAATAAGCATCGAGACATTAGACATCAATGGGATCACCTCCTAGTTATATCTAAAGGCCTTTGACAACGTGTGGCATCTGAGGCTGCTACATTAACTCTGTATCTACGAATTCTTTGGAAGGGCTTTCACAATTATTAAGTCTTTTATAACAGGTAGGATGCCATTATTACCGGCTACTCATCAAAAGCACGCGTGAACAATGCGCGATTTTCTCAGGATATTTTACTCCGTCATGCCCTCCTTCTGCTCTATATTAACGATCTGCCCAAGAACATAGTCCAATCTTTAGTAAATATCTATGCGGATACAACAGTTTATAGAAGCAATTCCAAGAATCTGGTGCAGTTGACGTCGCTTCTGACCTAATCTGTGGCCCCCTGATATTTCCATACTGAGTCACTGTGCTATGTACAAAAGGATATATCAGCCTCATTCACTTCATATTCAATTAAGATACGGTATGTTCCATTCAGACAGCTTCTTTCCAAGGAGTGCTTCTTTGTGGAACAAACTTCTAAGAGAACATTCTCCTGATAACAAGAAGGTGCCCAGTAAAAAAGCGGTGAATTCAGAATGACGAGAGACAATCACTTAAAAAATGTGACGACGGATGTGAAGAATTATTGCACATTTCGTTAATTCCCACGTCAGATATTCTTCTTTGAAAA
This sequence comes from Acanthosepion lycidas, assembly GCA_963932145.1. NCBI lineage: Eukaryota > Metazoa > Mollusca > Cephalopoda > Sepiida > Sepiidae > Acanthosepion > Acanthosepion lycidas. Next base: position 3,961,746 of record OZ010605.1, read on the forward strand.
ATACGATAACTTGATGCTCCAAATGAATGTGTTGTTTAGGCACACGAGGAGGGCAGAAAGAAATGGGAAAGTTGTCTGCAAATAACCTTTAAATGACGAGTTACAAGATCGAGCAACACTCAATGTTACATAAAAGAACCAATCAGATTTAAGTAATATCGCAAGAGTTGAATGCATATTCAAGGTCATGAATATTCAATAAATTTATTCAAAGTTATTCAAGGTCAATTATTCCTGCAACATAAAATAGTCATATAAATTTTCTGCTTTTTTTTTTTTTTTTTTTTACAGGATAACCAGTACAATATACACCTATTCAAGTCTAGGGCGAAACTGTTCCTTTTCGACATAACATCATAATGCATTCTTGCCTTTTCTTACACTTACACAATACCACACAGTAACTCTCTATTTTGAGTGGCTCTTGGGCCTAGTATAGATTAAAGTTTCGAAACAGGAACGTAAAATATAAAAATGCTACATAATAATATATTTGGATATTTTTCAAGTGAATAATATTTGCTAAAATATCAGTCTGCTTTTGAACATTCTCTTTCTTTCTATTCAAATAAACATATAATCCTATTAAGAATTTTTTAAAATAATAAGCATTTAAGAATATTTAACTCAATCCTGTTGAGTGATTGTCGCGATTACATACATGAGATAAAAAAAAGGCCACGTTTAAAAAATTGTTGGTCAAAATCATAAGGCCACAGAAAGTAAAGAAATAAAAATTCAGTTTAAAGACGAAAGATTTAGCGAAAAATATGTCATAGATCAAACAGGTATGCGTAAGATATAAAATAACATGAAAAAAAGATATGCTGATCAATAGTATGCATAAAATGCAAGGATATCAGAGATAGAGAAAATACTTCACTGATGGAGCGACATATCCGAAAAAACTTTCGCACAACTCGCAATAAACAGTAATATGGACGGAATAGAAATATACAAATCTGGATTGGCATTATCACTGTCCAAATTGAAGAGAATAAAATTATCAGAACTAGAAAGAATTGTAAAAGAGATGGTAGTATTCTTAGATTATTCTGGCATTCACATAATTACAAAGCTAATAAATATATTACTGAGTATGACGATAAACTACATCCGCATCCTGGGTAAGACGATAAACTACGTCCAGCAGCAAGGCCTCTGATCAGGAGATTTTGAGGAACGTGGAACCACATCTTATTTGTTGGTGTTCCCAGGTCCACCCTGACCCGAGAGAATAGCACCTGTTAGGGCCCCAGATCTGGTCAAATAGTTAACCCCCAAACTGGGGTGAAAACAATAGAAATTATAAAAATAGGCTTTAATCCTAGTAATAATTTTTGGAAAAAAAATAATAACAACAATACATTCTTGGAAAAAATATTTCTAGCTATAAAAAGTCTTTTCGGCATTAAATAATCTATTGAGCTTCATGTGCCGTAAAACATAGAATCCTATTACGATTTTTTTAGATAATAAGCATTTAAGAATATTTAACTCAATTCTGTTGAGTGGTTGTCGCGATTACATAAATGAGATAAAAAATAAAGGCCACGTTTATAAAACAAACCAAACCAAACTAAATTTTGTACTTTTATCTGGGAAATATTTCTTTAGTGTGGAATATTTGGGGATGAAATGTGCAAAATCGTATTAAGTTTTTTCATCTGCTACACAAGGCACAAGATACACTCAGAGCGTTACTGAATGGCGTTGTTTTGTGGACAAAATAATCGTAGATTATGGTGTTAATTAGGATAGATAACAATTTACCTTAGACTTGAAATAGTGGAGATTATAATGGTTGTTGAATTCTCTCGGAAGTCTGTTCCAAAAAGTGGTGACTTTTCGAAAGAAGCTCTAAAAACGACAATTTCTTATTACTAATAGAATACGAAAAGAATGTGTACAGTTTGATGTTGTGCACATGGCATGGCGGACATTAGATGTAAACATCTGAAAACGTGGAACTAATTATCCTGTCGGAATATAGCGATAGTGTAACCATGGGTTTGTGTAAGTGTGGTTGCAAGGCGAAAAATAATTCATTGCGTACAAAGCGTCGTAAAAATTTTGGAGAAGTGTCGCGACTTGAAGGAAACGATTGGCTTGATGTGGCATTTCTACGCCATTTTCATATGCCTGCTTAATTTGTAGTGATATACTAAGCGCTGCTTAGATGTGGCACAAGGCCTGAAGTATGGAGCACCCAATGAGAATCGAACTCACTTCTCAGTCGTAATTGTTGTAGCGAGACAAGATTGCTAACCATTACACCACGCTGAGGTGCTTTGGTTGCTTAATTTATATCTTTAATAGTGGTTATGTTTGCCTAAACTTTTATATAATAATAATAAAAACGTTATTTTTTAGCTTTTAAAACACGTGATGTATATGATGCAGATATAGTGCATCATAGGGAAGAGGCTTGAATGTCACGCAAAACCTGAATACAATGCCGTTGAGAGCTCTGTTTTCTTTTAAGATTACCCATGTCGGTAAGAATTAGGGAAGGGATCAGCCTGAGTATGATCGAAAGAAACGGCGGGCAGGCGGTCAAGGCGACTTTCTACCTGCCAGAACAAATCGGTTGCTGATGTTAGCTCTCATCATGAGCCTTTCTATCAAGTTCTGGTTTGCCGCATCGCATGGTGTCAGCTGAAGTTTGATTTCATGGAGTGGCGACCCATGGACAACCTCAAACAATTCGCAGCCAACGCTTTCATGCCCAAATAGTTTTAAAGTTTAAGGAACCAATTAGAGAAGAGCAGTCCACGAAGAAACATCATCCGTCGAAAACAGCAGAACACAAAAGAAGAGACAAAGAGATCCAAAAAAAAAAGCCAATGACCTCCATCTTCTGAATCCTTTTACCGTACCCTAGGGTGGCTGTGGACATCTTCTCAGAACCATCATCGGGCATATTTCACACAGAAAAAAATGTCACTGAGCACCCCATTACGCGGCAACTACTTTCACGAACGATATCAACGACTTTTTAATCATTTTAAGACAAGGAAGGCCATAATTTGCTAGATATTGAGAGAATACAATGATTTCGCAGTTTATGGGAGAATACAAAATAAAAAAATATTAATTAGAGAGAACAATAAAAGAACAATAATTAAGAAGACAGATCATAACAATATATCATTTAATTTTTTTGAAGATCAAACTTGACTGAAAAGCATGAAACCAGAGAAGAGTTTCACAAGCGAGAAGTGCCACACAAATTGTTAGCAAAGCACTTGTGGTCATATCAAGCTATTTTAACAGTAAAATAATAAGACCTGGCGGTTAATATATTGCTAGCTTAATTTCATAGATTGTATGTAGAATAGAGGACAGTTCATCTGAACAATTTCCATGAAAATATCTATAGAAAAATCACATGGTAGCTGCATTATGTAGGTGGGAAAGTGACTGAAGCAGAGGTGCCAGACCAGCGACAAGAACATTGCAAATTCGTCTTTGGATTTTATTAATAATCTCTAAATATAGCATTGGAGCAGATGTGACAGCTATTTTCAGTGCATCGACAAACGGTAGGCTTATAAAAGAGCGAGAAAGATTCTGGCGATGGAAATTGTCTAACCCGACACAGAGAAGCAACTTTCCTGGCAGCATAGACTTTACGAAACAATAAGGTTTGCGCACGTAACAGATGACTAGAACATTTTTCTCATTACTGCTCACGACAGAGAAGATATGGCATAGAGTGCACGTGCACCTGAATGCACCCGATCCCTTATTAGCGTACGTAAAACAAAGCTTTCGGAAAAATAAAGATAAATAAACGATCGCAGGGTACAGTCAAGGGTTAATCATGACTGCACTTTCTCAGCAACGCATCGAAAAGTCGAATCAACTTTTCAAAAGATTGATAAGCTTCTTTCTGGCGTGGTGCTAGAATAAGTGCAAAGGCAGATTTCATTAGCTGTTAGCAGTGCGCATGCCTCGTCTTTATTATCATGTTATTCCTTTGTGCGCGTCACGGGTGGGAGGTGGAAGTGGGTGCAAATCTATAACGAAGAAAATGAAAGTGAAAGTGAAAGTAGAAAATCAAAATCTAATTTCTTTTACTGATTCTTCGAAAACTCATTCGACAATCATACATCTCTTCAGGTCAAAAGAGATCGGCACTGTTCACTGTACTGAAACGTGATTACTTATAATCCGATTCGCGATTAAGAGTCATTGGTGCCGACGTATTCCTACTGTTGGCAGACGATAGAAATATTCCGTTTGATTATTACGTTCAAGGGTCTTTTTTTTTTAATTTGTGTTTTGTATATTTTCTGATTTTTAATTTCAGTCTTAACGTAAATTCATGCCAATTTTTTATCATTTCATTTTCTTTGCCAACATTCTTATTTCGTCGAAGAAATTACTTTTCTTTGCGCATGCTTAGCTATTTGACACTCTCCACGTAGTTTTTTAAAGTGTAAAGTATCATCAAACTAATATCATACCCAGCAATTCAAATGCAGAAACACGTATTGTTAGAGTTCATAGACTGTTCAATAACATTTGACAGTTGGCGCCACAAGAATCTATTTGAACTGTTAGGAAAACAATAGTTTTTTTTTAGGGAAAGATAATCTACAATATTCACCCTGATCCAACCGCCTGCATACGGACAGAAACTCAATTTACCAATGATGCAAAAAAAGAGAAAAGTGTGAGAAACTTCTTAGCCGATCTTTTTAACATAAACGTACATGATGGTACGACCTCAATAAAATAAGATATGCACAAGACACGCTGATGACTAACGGAAAGAAAACAGCAGGGCTTACTGAGTATGACGATAAAATATATCCGCGTCCTGTTTAAGACAATAAACTGCATCCGACAGCAAGGCCTTTCATCGGGAACCCCACCCTTAATTGCTGGCGCTTCCAGGTCCAACCTGACCCGAGGTGGTAGCACCCGTCAGGGTCACAGCTATAGCAAATAGTTAGCCACCCCCAAAAGGAGCCAAACACTACGAAAGTATAAAAATAAGTTTTAATGATAACAACAATACAATTTGGAAAAATTATTACCAGCAATACATGATTACCAGCAGTACATTTTTGAAAAAGGAAAATATCACCAGCAATACATTTTTGGAAAAAAATATTAACCCTAATAGATTTTGGGAAAAATATATATTACCAGCAATAAAAAATCTTGTCGGGGTTAAATAAACTATTGAGGTGTTGATATGTCGTAAAACAAAACAAAACAAACAAAAAATGAAGAAAGTCCTATAAATCTCGTAAAGGATAACGTAAAGAAAGGGAATATCTTCAATGGGGACAGAATATATAGTCATCGGTAGAAGACAATACCTAAGTAACTTACTATAAATTGTGAGTATCAAAATAAATCAAGTACAGATATTTTACGACCTGTGAAGTTGTTCTTAATAAGACGATAGAATTTGTAGCAGAGAAATCCCTAGAGGTACACTTTGACCATTGTGGACTGGCGCTACAGACAAAGAACAGTACCAAATAACACAAACCAAATCACTTGAGGACTACCAAATTAACAACGACTAATACACATCGCATGTATAACCAGAAGAGAAAATAATGGCATAAAGATGTTATAATTTCACACTACTTCGTATAAAAGGTTAGGGAGCAAACCCTCAACCATACTGGAAAGAGCTATAACACCTACTAGTGAAACATGGCAATTAATGCTGAAAAATTTCCTCAAATATATGTTGCTACAGAAGAATGCCAAGGACAGAGCATGTGAATAACGAAGAAGTTTTAATGGAAATGGAAGCGAAACAGGCGTATTTTTAGAATCAATAAGAGCACATACGTGTTAATACCATTGGTAAAGGTATGAATCCTTTTCTTGTCCCCCCAGCTATGGATAAATAGCAGGACTGACCGAATTCTATAACCTTGGGTGGTAAATAGTCTTCGACAGAAAGAAATGGCAACCCACTGCGGGACAAAAAAATCTGCCACGTCAGTCATGTATCGAAAGATTCATCATCGCCTAAGCATGGCACATAACTGACTGACTGAAGAGAAAGCTGAAATATCTGTGAGGCGGAAAAAGAAACTGGATTATTTGATATTCGCAAGAAGGCCAAGTGATCAGAAACAAGCAGCGATTAACGTACCTGACGAACAAGTTTAAATGGATGGTAGTAAAGAAGAAAATGATTGGGATAACCAACATACATTGCAAACACTTACAATCATAAGAAGTTGTGACGGACGGAAAGAAAACTCCAAGGCGCCCTGGTTATGACGATAAAATAGATCGTCTACATTCTAAAGAGACGCTCCATTTTAGAATACTGTCACCTAACGGCTATTTGCCGTATTCCAGTTACCACCAAGATTGTCATTATTCGCATATCTCTAAAGTCGTTGAAAACATATACAGTCATTAAGAAAAGTTTAAGAACAGTTCTATGTAATAAGATTAGTTTTGTTCTTTTTCCCTGTATCATATGAGGTTGCAAGTTATATTAGCCTTTTGTTATTGCATCAGCCATTACATGATTTATGGGAAAAAACAAAACAAAACAAAACTTTTTTGTAATTGCCGAAATTAGCTGCCACTGTGATATTAGATGTGTAGTGATTTGGCTTAGTATATGGGCAAGAAACCCTCACTTTCATCTACAGGAAAAACCTAAGTTATGTGATGAAGGCGACTCTGATCGTAAAATTAATGCAATGTAGCAAAAAAGTCTGTATAGATTGCTATTAGGAGCATTTTTAATTATTTTCTTTCTTTCATTTTTAAATTTCCTTTTTTTTTTCATTTCTTTCTTTCTTATAAAATGTCTTTCTCTTGTTTCCTTTCTTCTTTTTTATCTTTCTTTATTTCGTTCATCTTTCTTTCTTCTTAAATTTCCATCACTTCTTTCTTATCATTTTTTCTTCTATCCTTTCATTTTCTTCTTTCTATCTTTCTCTCTTTTTCTTCCTTGTTAAATTTACTTATTTCCTTTCTTTCTTCTTATATTTTCTTTTTTTTTGTTTTCTTTCATTCTTTTTTCTCACTTTATTTTCTTTTTTCTTCTTTCTTCTTAAATTTACTCTTTTTCCATTCATTGTTTGTTTATTTTCTTTTTTCTTACTTTTAGCTTTTCCGTTAAATTTCCTTGATTTTTTTCTTCTCTTTCTTAAATTTTCCTCCTTCTTTTCATTCGTTCGTTCCTTTCTTTATTCCTTTCTTTCTCTCACTTTTCTTTATTATCTTTCTTTTATATTTCTTTCTTTCCTTCTTTCTTTCTTTTCTTTCTTTCTTTCTTTTTTCTTTCCTACTATCTTTCTTTATATATTTATTTTAATTCTTTAATAGTTACTTCATACTGTTTTCATTTTTATTTCCTAAATATCCTTCATCTTTCCTTTCTTTCTTCTTAAATTCCCTTCCTTTCTTTCCTTCTTCCTCTATTTCTTACTTTATTTTCTTTCTTTTTTATTTCAGCTTAAACTTCATCATTCCTTTCTTTCTTCTCAAAATTTATTGCTTTTTCCTCTTCTTTCTTTCTTTCTTTCTTTCTTTCTTTCTTTCTTTCTCGTTCTTTATTCAATTTCTTCCTTTCTGTCTTTCTTTATGTCGTTTATTTCTTCTTAAATTTCATTCTTTCTTTCCTTCCTTTTTTTTTCTTTGCCGCATTATTTCTTTCATCTTCTTTTAATTTTAATTTTTTTTTTGAATTTTCCTTCCTTCTATTGATTAGATTTACTTCCTTTGAGTAGATTGACGTTCACATTTATTTTTTCGCTCTTAATTATTTTTCCATTTGCACGAGCGTCTTTCCACCAACGGATTTTCGTTCTCAAATTTTATTAGTTATCTTGAGTTACAGACCAATTCGTTTTTATATTAACTATTCCATAGATGATTCGTATTCCTTTTTTTTCTTTTTCATTCTTTACCAGAGTTCAATTTCTTTTTTTTTTTAATCCATTTATTCTGTATTTGTTAGATTCATAAACGAAAAATCTTTCTTTATTCATAAGAGAAATTCCTCACTATTACCATCATCATTCAAATCATCATCATGTTCATTGTGTGTGGTTGTAGGGTCACTGCGCTGCTGAGCGCTGACCAGCTGCCTCTACATCCCTTGAAAAGACTTGTGTGGGAACCAGTTTTCGCAACGATTATCAGCACTTATGGTAGGTAACATTGGATCACATAATAACAGTACCCACAAGTCCGGTTCTTAAAGTGGGCTTCCCTAGCACATACACTCGTAAGAAAATCCCCAGTAGATCCATGGGGTCACATGGGTGTCTACCTCCCCAGCCGAGACTCTCTCCGTAGGCCTAACCTCGGCTAAATTCCTCTCTCCTCAAAATTTGGCTCAGTATATTGCTATCTGTGAAGGCGTAACAGGAGGACGTAATCAGATAATTTTATATATAGATTTTATATTTAAATTTATTTTACTTTTATATTTTATTCATACACACCCTCACAAATATTCATATATTGAGCAATCGAAAGAAAATTTTGGGGAGAAGTGCAAACAGGTTAGAGGGTACAAAGAATAGTGTTAATTTTCTTTAATATAAGTTAAAGTAAGCTGCCAAAACTAGCTGTAATCAGTTATTTTAACGAAAACAACTTGATTTTGACATCTAACGTGTTTTTGTGTCTTTGCAAACAATTTATTTTAACAAAACTCCTGTTTCCAGTTCGCCCTGCGTTTTTGAGAACTATAAACATTTCACCTTCAAAAATTTAGAATTTAGCTCCAGAAGAAATATGTACGTATGGCCAGTTGTATATTGCACGCTCAAGAGTTAGAAATCATAAAAGTGTATTCTTCGCTGTTGAAAAAGAAACAATGATTATTCTTAAAAAATAATCTTCAACTTGAAGTCCGATAAAATTATATTAAATAAAATTAAAGAAATTATTAAACAGCAAAGTAGGGTATTTTCCCAAACAAACCCGCTCATTTAAGTTTCTGCGATTGTTTTGCGAAATTGAAGGAAACGTGGAGGTATTAAATCACGACAGAAATTGATAATTTCAATATTACTCAATAATATGCCGATTTCAACACGCGCCAGCGTGTTGCAAAAAAAATTCTAGCATAAATAATTGCATCAATTTTTAAAAAAAAGATATAACTTTAAAATAGAACGGAGTTATTTTCATGATATTTTATGAATGGAAACACGGTTTTGGGAAGTGCGTAGATGTTGTATAGATACCACAGAATTTAGCTGAAAGCATCTGCTTCTTTTTTTTCTATGTGCTATGTACATTCAGAAACTGTGGGCACAGGACGATACAATTTCCTGTTTCCTGAAACTCTGTGTTCCGCTTTCCTTCAATATATACTGTGACTATCAAATTATTCAAGACCCTTTTCCTCATTATATGCGGTAGAAACCACAACTGTGTCATTATGACTGTAAATATAAAAGATTCGCTTTCCTTCCCATTTTCCCTAAAACGTCCTTCTTACACACATGCTTAGTCCATATTATTTTTGCATGGCTGAAGTTCACGAGCAACAATTTCTTTATCAGAAAAAAAAAAACTAATGTGAATTTAAAATAATAAGTTTTAGTGAGGATAGAATAAGGCGCGGGCGCACACACTAAACGTACAATGTGTTCGAAGAGGAAATCATTTTAGTACGATAAATCATGTTTTTTATAACACACACACACAAACATGTATATATATATATATATATATATATATATATATATATATATATATATATATATATATATATATATATATTTTTATAATTAGTAGGGGTAATTCCAAACAGGCTATAAATTCAAAGAAAGCTCAATGTAAGTACAGAATAAATATAATAATAATGAATATATATATATATATATATATATGTATATATATATATATATATATATATATATATATATATATATATATATATATATGCGTGTAAGTAAATTTTGGAATTATTTATACACTCTTATAATATAAAACATATCTGTTATTGTACATATATCCATGGAAATTTGATGCTCATTAAAAAAAAATGATGCAATTAATGATTTGAAAAAGTGTGCAATTATGCTAGCAAGAAAATTATGTTTTAATGCCAAAGAATAAAAATAAAAAATCAAACAAACATATTCAAGGCAACATTATTGGCACTCTTGTCTCAATAATCAATTTTTAAACATTTATTTTTGAATATTACATCCAATCGTTCTTGATAAAGCTTTACAGTATCCTGCACACACTGCTAAGTATTTTCCTCCATTTTTCTTTGTCTACAGATTCTGATTTCTCCACAAAATCGAACGATTTTTGTTTCCTGTTTTTTTCTTCGAATAGGCCCAGAAATTTTCAGTTGGGTTTAAGTTACAACTTAATATGTTGTATCCTAGTACCAGATTGTTGCTGTCATCTAAATATTTCAGTTGGAACATACAATGAGACAACAATGGCAGTTCCCGTTGACTTTGTTTTATATTATCAGTAGTAATAGCGAAACTTAAGACCCGCTAGTGATTTACAAAGGAGGTCACATATGGAGCAAGAGTAAGGATTATGGGATGAGATCACAGTTAAATTGGCTGACCTTTTAGATCTTGCGCCCGATTCTTGAAGACGATTCAGACAAGCTGATAAAAAACCTCTGGGTCCACTAAAACATATTGTTCTCCATTCTACTCGCTCCAAGGCTAAGAGCTTAAGGGTGTTATGTGGTATATTGACAGATGGCAAGTTGCTCTTCAGCTTGCCTTTGTATGTCAGGCATGGGCGTCCTATATTCCTGTAGCCTTGATCTAACTGGCTGTACATTAGTATCTTGGGTAACCTGTCATCAGACATTCTAAAGACATGACCAGTCCACCGTAACTGAAACTGTATGAGAAAAGAATCGATTCCTCAAATATTACACCTGTTAAACAGGTCTACGTTAGATGTCTTATCTTGAAGGTTAACGCCACAGATTGCACGCAAACAGCTTTTACGGAAAACATCCTGCTGGTGTATATGGTACCTGTATGGAGTCCACGACTCTGAGCCTGTAGAAAAGTGGTACACATAACAGCAATGTAAACCCGAATTCTCGTATTCAGCCGAATATCCCGCTTATTCTACAAGCGATGGCGAATTGTGCCGAAAGTCTTAGCCTTCTGATGCATGATTTTAGCATTTAAAGTTCCACTGTAGTTGACTTTGCTACCATGATAGGTGATATATATATATATATATATATATATATATATATATATGTGTGTGTGTGTGCGTATGTGTGTAATTTGTATATCTCTTTTTCTATATATGTTAAAGTGAAGGGGAGATGATTTAAATCGGAAAACATGAGAAGTATTTAAAGTATATCAAAATCGGAAGAAGTGAAAATTATAACAAGTTGTCAAAATATGTGTGAACTAAAAACAAAAGAAAATAATAGAATAAAAGCA
>OZ010605.1:3978156-3993156 GCA_963932145.1 Acanthosepion lycidas
GGCTGATTGTTGTATAACCCCTATGGTGGTAGCTCTCTTTGGCGACTGTCGTAACTAATACACTGGTCCTCTCTCTCTCACTCTCTCTCTCTCTCTCGTTTCCTTCCTTACATTTTAACTAACGAGTGGGATCGCTGTATCACTCCCATTGTAGAACAAGTTCCGAGACATGAAAAATCCACGTCTACATTGTATGACGTGTAAAACATAACTCACTGAAATCCCTTTCTATCTTTAATATTCCCACGTAATTTTAGCCAATCAGAAACGAATTCTTTTGTTTCCTCTATCTGACCTCAAAGGTCAAAATTTGAAATTCAGGGTAGGAATACAATACACTAAAATATAATAGTCAGCTACACTATTATTTAACACGATTTGAATTTATTCAACGTTCACAGGTCTCCTACGTATAATGCGACTCCACTGAGGAAAATTAGTTATAACCATATGAACAGGGCCACATCCGTTTCACATTTAGAGTCCTTGCATTACACTCGTCGCCAGCAACAGCTGGAAAGACCAGTCTTCTAATAACCGAAGGGAAGAAAAGCGATGGGTTCATATTTTTCCTAGTGTTAATTTTACGAGATTGAATGCAACGATGTTATTAGAAATCAATTCACCGTTACGAGCCTCTAATTAGGATGCATATCTATTTTTAAAACCTCCAGGAGAACAACTGCTAGCGTCTTCTTGAGCTCACGTCTTAATCAGACATGAAGTAGACTGATTACACTGAATCAGTTGCTAGGCGTACTTTTAACAGCGTTCGCTCACTGTGTCGAATCAGGTAATTTTTCTCGTCAGTATCTTTTTTGTCCATATACAACCTACCCTTCATTATTGCTGCTATATCTGTTCTTGTGCTTCTACTCTATGTCCTGAGATTCATGACAAAATACAAAGAAAGATAGTCAATTGTATCCGTCCTGACCTGGTTTCTTGAATTTAGTTACATCTTTTCTTTTGTCTTATCTATACATATTTTCATAGAAAATGTTTTCACAGAGTTTCCCCTTCCTTCATTGGTGGCATTAATTTAGGCGTACAACTAGATTGACAAAATGGCCTCAGTGTTTACTCTTGAATTAGTTAGGTCTAACTGTATGGGATGCAGGGTTGAGTAATGGATAGCGGCTCGGATTGAGGAATCTGTGAGCCGAGTTCGAATTCCAGTCGTATCTATCACATTCAATTACATGATACCATTCTTCTCCAACCCCCAGCTATTTGTAAATAGCAGGACAAACTGGGTTCTATAAAACTTGAAGAAGGAAAATCTGTCGGGAGACTGTTGGCTGAAACATTCTTCTTTCAATATATGAAATATTTTTAAACAAGAATGTAATATGAGCTTTGGTAACTTTCTTCGGATATTAGTTCCCATAATTCACTGATGTCCCTCAGTAGATAAAAGCCTTGGTCGTAATAATCCAGTGATTTGACCCAAAGAGTTGTGAGTTCAATATCTGGCCACACCAGAGGTGAACAAAAACTTGAGTTAGTAAAAGTGAATAATTGAAACTGAGATATTCAGAAAAGTTATGCTACGTGGATCCAGCACAATCTGCCTCGGTGGTCGAAATAATGCATTCAGTTCAAAATCCAAACGTATGTAACCTGAAGTAGGCCGGAGAGTACAACGGCCGAAACGTCGTGAATATGACAATAAAGATGTAGACAACAGTTCAAACAATGTAAATAAATAAAAAAAAATAATTCAGATAATGTTTTTATTAATATTGTTTTGATGTTGCCTTGGCAAAATATCTAAATCTATAATTTGTATGTGTTTTCTGATAAAATGCCGAAGTCATGCGAGAGATTAAACTACGTGAACTATGGGAAGGTTCGTGATGACATGACACGTGTCTGGCCACAATAGAATGAAATATTTTATTCCCAGACTCAGGTTGGAAATGGGGGTTAGCGTTCTGTTTAGGCGGTTTAAATGACACATTTAAACGCTAGAGGGAAGGGCAAATGATTAGGGGCTAATAACACACAATATCCGTTTAGATTTAGATGTACTGCATCGAAAAGACCTGCTTTTGGATTCAGCTCATGTCAACTGGATGCCAAACGAACATTCACACACATTATGTTCAACACGACACTGTGGTACACGGAATGATGAGAAAACTATTAGGTTGGTGCAAAAATAATGACGTAATAATGTCGTTTTTTGACGTTACAAAATAAGTCAAAAAACGACATTATTACGTCATTATTTTTGCACCAATCTAATACTATATGTACATGAACATACACACATACATTTATAAGAGTTTGTTTTTTTTTAGATTAAACTTGATGTATTTTTTTTTTTTCTTGTATTTTTCATTTTTCGCCATTAGGTCCGTATGTTAATATATAAAATATTTACTATGCGTACAAAGTGCCGCTGCTACTAATTCTACATTTTACTACTACTACTACTACTACTACTACTACTACTACTAATAATAATAATAATAATAATAATAATAATAATAATAATAAGCAAAATAATTGAAGCAATGCTTTAAGTATTTCCAACACTTAGAATGAATCTGAATTTAAGAAAATAAAAAGAACAAAAAATACAGTGTTTAGCAATGTTTCGGCATTATGTCTGTCTTCTTTAAGTTATATTTAAATAATAATAATTATTAGGTTGGTGCAAAAATAATTACGTAATAATGTCGTTTTTTGACGTATTTGTAACGTCAAAAATCGACTTTATTACGTCATTATTTTTGCACCAACCTAATACAAATTATTTCTTACACATGCTGAAAAATTGTATTAGCCCTAAATGCAGATTCTGCGATAAATATCCAGAAACAACTGACAATTTTGTATGAGGTTATACCCTATTGGCATCCACTGAATATAAAATACGGCATGACAGAGGAGGCCAATATCTGCATGGCAAAATCTGCAAATTCTTCGGAAAGGAACATGAAAGAAATTGGTATGAACACCACCCAGACCCGGTTACGGAGATACGACCTGTAACAATTTTATGGAACTTCACAATACAAAAAGACAGTAAAATCATAGCTAATAGCCTAGGCACTGTATTTAGAAAAAATTGCCTTCTTATTGATATAGTAGTTGCTAATGATTGCAATATGTCTTTGAAGATCTTCAAAAAGCTATCAAAATACAAGGATCTTGAAATCGAAATACTAAAAATTTGATACATGAGAACATCAACAAACCGTGTTATATTTGGAGCCCTCGGATTGATTGTAAAAAAATCCAATAGACGAATTGAAGGGTTTCTGGTAACCCATGTCTTAAAGAAATACAAAAAAAAAATATTGCTCTCACCAGTAGAGGCCACACCTTACGAAGAGCTTTATCTATGTAAAATATATCTTTTTTGTTGGTTTGTTTTATTTGTTTTTTTTCCAAAATTCTTTAGTGAAAAAGTTCATGATGAAATATCTGACTTTAGGCGCTTGAGTACACTCCAGAAAACAGAAGAAATATAACACTAATAATAGTAATAAAGCCTATGGACGCAAAAACGAGAAAGCTTCTCATTTGGCATCACATACCTCATTCCAAGTCTATATATGTCCAAATCCGAATGAGGCAGAGGATTATTTCAAATAGGACAGTAATACAAAACTACAGCCATCGGCTTCAAAGATACTTGGAAACTACAAAAGACGGGATGATGATCTGTGTCAAAGAAGAAGAAAGAAGAAATATATCATATTCAATAATAGAGGAAGCCAGCAAATTCGAGTTCGAATTTAAAGTAAGTCATTAAATGTCAAGACCTTAAAAAAAGAAAGCAAAAATAAATGCAATCGAACAGATACAGGAAAGATGGCAAGATAAATCCCTTTACTCTCAATATTCTGTCCGTACCAAACAAGCTGATTTAAATAAACCCCGTACCTATCAATGGCTACATAGTGCAGGATTAAAAGCTGAAACTGAAGGTTTTATTCGTGCTGCACAATGATCAACACTTGCTAGCTAGAAATTAGAGAGTACACAAAAATGCAGATTCTGTGATAAACTTCCAGAAACAATTGCATATCTTGTATCTGATTTCACGGTATTGTCACCCACTGAATTTAAAACACGGCATGACAAAGTAGCGTTAATATCTGCATTTGAACACATGGTACTTTTACGGAAAAAAAAATTCGAAAAAATGGTATGAACACCATCCCGATCCGGTTACGGAGATAGGACCTGTAACATTTTTATGGGACTACACAATACACAGAGACAGAACAATCAACGTAACCGCCCAGACATCGAGTTCAGAGACCGCAAAAAGAAAATATGCCTTCTTAGTGATATGACAGTTTCCGCAGCCATTAATGCAGCAAAAGGTCTTCACAAAAATATCAAAATCTCAAAAATGTGACACATGACAACGACATTAATTCCAGTTGGAGTGGGAGCCCTCCGATTTATTGGAGAAGGTTTTAATGGACTTGTTAAAACGATTTCTGATAGACAACGTCATTAAGAAATGCAAAAAGACAGAAAAACTGTACTCTCAAGTACAGATCACACATTACAAAGATTTGACTATGTAAAATCTGTTTGACCGTAGGTGGGTATTTTGTTTTTCCCCTAAAAAATGTTCAGTGGTAAATACCATAATATTACCAGTGGTCTTAGGTCTCTGGTTGGGACCCAGAAAGAAATGAGTATGCCACAGTAAACAAAGGAAATAATAATAATAATAATAATAATAATAATAATAATAATAATAATAATAATAATAATAACCTTGAAATAGAAATCTCGAAAATGTGGCATATGGGAACATCAACAATCCCTGTTGTAGTTGGAGCCCTAGGACTGTTTGGAACAGATTGCAGTAGACTAATTGAAGGGATTCCTGGAAGTCCATGCCTCAAGGAGATACAAAAAATTGTTCTGACAAGTACAGCCCACACTTTACGAAGGGCTCTATCTATGTAATTTTTTTTTTTTTTTTTTTTTGTCAGTGAAAAGTGTCATGATGCCATTTCTAACCTTAGGTCCCTGGGCGGGAACCGGAAAGAAATGTGTAAACGCCAGAAATCAAAGAAAATAATAATAATAATAATAATAATAATAATAATAATAATAATAATAATAATAATAATAGTGCAGCTGAAACCGAAAGTTAATTTTTGCTAAACAGGACAAATGCTTGCTAGCACAAATACTGAAAAATTATTTTAAATTGAAATACAGATTTTGTGGTAAATATCCAGAAACAATTGATCATCAAATACTGAAAAATTATTTTAAATTGAAATACAGATTTTGTGGTAAATATCCAGAAACAATTGATCATCTTCTATTAGGTTGCACGGTTTTATCACAAACTGAATATAAACTGGGCATGACATAGTGGGTCAATATCTACAATGGAAAATATGGAAAGTTTACGGGAAGTAAACAGATAGGAACTGGTATGAACTTCACCAAGACCCAGTTATAGAGATAGAACCTGTAATAATTTCATGGGTCTTTACAATACAAGCAGAGAAAACATTTAAAGATGATCACCCAAATATCGTGATCAAAGACCACAAGAACAGAATGTGCTTTCTTATTGTGCTTTTTTTAAATGTGCTTTATCTATGTAAAATGTGAGGGATCTTAGTTATTTTATTTTCATAAAAATAATCAATGGAAAATATGAATCCATTTCCAGGAGTTACAGTCAGTATTCTGAGAATCGGCATTCACAGCAGCAGATGGCCTGCCACTGTGGAGCCTCTGCTTTAAGTCAGTTACTTTCTCTCTTACATTACCAGTAATTCTACAGACTTTCAGCTTTTCTATATCTGATTGGGGGCCGAAATGAAATGTGTATACAACAGAAATCAAAGGAAACAATAAAAAAAAAAAAAAAAATAATAATAATAATAATAATAATAATAATAATAATAAGAAGAAGAAGAAGAAGAAGAAGAAGAAGAAGAAAGAGCTTTGAAATGGAAATCTCATACCAAAATAAAGATAGCTTGAAATCGAAATCTTAAAAATGTGGCACATAAGAACATCAACAATCCCTGTTGTAGTTGGGGCCCTCGGGTTGGTTGGAAAAGATTCCAGTAGACTTATGATCAGTGGAATATGCCATGATGCCAATTCTGACCTTAGGTCTCTAGATGGGACGCAGAAATAAGTGTGTACACACCAGAAATCAAAGGAAATAATAATAATAATAATAATAATAATAATAATAATAATAATAATAATAATAATAATAATAATAATAAGTATAGATACAAGATGCGCTCTACACCGCCGTGGTCTAGCTCTGTGAAACTGTTTGAACTTATAACTTCATTTGAAATGTTTTGAATTCCAAAGTTACACGCACGCTCCCTCCACATGCATGCACACGCGCGGGTACACACATATATATATACACGCACAATCCTGTTAACAATATTGAAAACATTCTGGTATTCATAATGTTTGGGAAGTTCGATAATATTTGAATTAAAAAGAACAAAAATTTTCAGTTTAATAAAAAAGAAACAGACGATTTCATGGAATTAAAAACATGTTTTATGGACTTCCTGTTGCCTAAATATAACATATTGACGTCATTAACTTCTGTATATATATATATATATATATATATATATATATATATATATATATATATATATATATATATAGTCTGAAGTTGTGCTATATCTATGGGATAAAGTGCTCAGTATCAGATATAGAGCGTGTGTAAATATAAAAGTGAACATAGAACTCAAAATTTAGAGGCAACAATCTATTTCATGCTAGACGATTGCGTCTAGCATGAAACAGACTGTCGCCTCACTGTGTTGACTTCTATGTTCAATTATATATATATATATATATATATATATATATATATATATATATATATATATTGGCTCCTGAAATGAATATTAATTTCTGTTGAGCACTCTAGGGAGTAGGTTTGGGTTTGTAAACAGTGACTATTATAGCTTATATAGCGAGACTCTTGAGTAACTGTCAGTCACTGGGCGTGTTTCTAAAAATAAATACGCTAAAAATCCACCTACTTCCCTGCCGTCCGCCGACGGCTTAGTGATAGAATCTCCGACTGATACTGATCCTAGCTAGAGGCAACCGGATGTCTAGCCACACTAATGAGCTGTGAAACAGCGAAACAGTCTGTCTGTGGATGACGTTATATATATATATATATATATATATATATATATATATATATATATATATATATATATATATATATGCAGATGTCCATTAAGTTCGTTTGCACTTCACAAAATTGTAACTTTATTTGCATTTGTGATAGAAATAATCTGTAAAAAGTGTTATAAAGTTTAATGTACCTAGTTTTAAGTAGAGCTAAAATAACTAATGTGATTTCAGGTATTACTGTTAATCTGTCGGCAAATGTTTTCCGTGAACTGCAAAATCGAATTAGCCTTGATATTGCTAATGATTGAGGACATGTGGAAACTTAAATAAAATTTCAATAAAACGTTAAAAAATATAGATTTACTTTTTTCTAATCACTTTTACAAATTATTTCTATCGCAAATACAAATAAAATTATAATTTTTTTTAACGTGCACACGAACATTATGCACACCCTGTATATATTTATTTGTAATCATATATATATATGTGTTTATATATATATATATATATATATATATATATATATATATACATATATATATATAATTTCAAAAAAAATGAACAAATATAAATTTAATTCTTTCTAATCCTTTTAACAAATTATTTATATCGCAAATACAAATAAAGTTACAAATGTTTTTTAAGTGCACATGGACTTCATGAACACCCTGTATATATATATATATATATATATATATATATATATATATATATATATATATGAATGATTTTATCCACTCGTTTACTGTTCCTTGGACAATTCTGAGTGGAGAATGGGGAGCCTGAAATCCTAACTTCACGTTGATGTACGGGTTTTCTTTTAAAATATGGTCCGATATGTTTTGATATACAGCCCTATGTACTCTGAATAAAAATAAAATGAATATATGTATTGCTGGTAGAAAAATGAAAGAATTATACGTATTTATATAATTATTATTAATAACATATAGAAATCTGTCAATCGGAGAATATATCAAACCTGCCTTTTTAAATGCAGTCAAATCGCGAAGTTTATTTCGTCCTTCCTTTTTGTATTTGGAAAATCAATAATACAGAATTGAAAAAAAAAAATGTATTTTTTCTCTCCTGCGTACATCGTCATTTGTCAACTAAAAATGGAGTAATCTTTTCTTCGTAGACAAATTTATCTGTTAAAACCCTTCACCGTCTTTCATCAGTTCCTGCAAATATTTCAATACCTACCGTCTTGATAGAATCGATTTCTTTGTTACATTTCCAATAGTTTTTTTCTCACTTCCTCTTCCATTGTCTCTATATATATATATATCTCTCTCTCTCTGTGTCTTTAGCTCTCTCTCCTGATTTGTATTCTATCAGTCTCTGACTTTCATTTCATTTTGAGTTATTTTTTTATTTATTTTATAATGTCTCTCTCACAGATTGTTTCACTGTCTTTTCCTATCTCTCAGTATCTGTCTTCGTCATCGTCGTCTCCCATTTTGTAACCACTCTCACAATCTCTGTGACTCTCAATCTAAAGAGTCTCCCGTTTTCATTCACTTTTTTTTCTCTAAAATTGTTCGACCATTCTATTTTAATCTTTATATATCTCTGCCTCCACTATCTCTCTCTCTCTCTCTCCTCTCTCTCTCACACACACACTATCAGATTCGCCGTTAATCTTCAATCTATCAGACTCTTTGCTATCTCTCAGAACACACACACACACACTTGCACACAGGAACACACAGACTCGCAAAAACAAACGCACATATATGTTTTGAATGATAAAAAAATATTAAAAAATAGAAAAATCCAAACCAACTGTGTTGTATACTGATATATTTTTGCTATATAATTTCAATAAAGTTCCTTGAATATTTTCGGCCCGTATTGCCATTAACAGGAGAAAAGAAAAACCCTGCTTATTAGTAGAAACGAACTGCAGGAATGAATGAATGTTTCTGAAGAAATAAACTTCATCCGCTGTTTTCATTTATTTTATCGATAATTTTCGACAGTATTTTTCTTGGTAAAACGGTCTCCTTCAAGTTGTAATCAAGATAAAGGATGAGAGATTCCTAAATTTAAGAATTCCCTTCTTGATAATTTTGACATTTTTATTGGTTTTTGGGAATGGGATGTGTGTTTTAAGTGTATGTTATCCTTTGGTTCTTTGGGAGTGTGTCTGATTGCTTATGTGTAAGCATTTGCTTGAATGTATGTATAAGTGTGAAACCTCAACACCTCTGCAAGCATGTCTCTCTCACACACACACACACACACACACACACACACACATATATATATATATATATATATATATATATATATATATACATATCATAAAATCAAATGTCCAGAGCTATTAAGTATGAAGGTCAAGAAGTATTAACAACGTATGTTACCATACCACTGGTTAGTATTCCTTGATATATATATATATATATATATATATATATATATATATATATATATATATATATATATATATATATATATATGTAGTTATCGTCCATTTTCGTTCCTTATCATTTTATATTCTCTTTCTCTCTCATTCATTCTGTACCTATGACTCTTTATTTAGTTGAGTCTGTCTTCAATATTTATACCGTTTTTCAATTATACTCTCACCCTCTCACGTGTCATCACTGTATCAGCCTTTGTCTTCCATTTTCTTTCCATTTGTACTTATTATACTCTCTCTTTTTTCACTTCTCCCTTTGAATCACACATTGTTCCATTTTCTTTCCTGTTTCTTGTTGGGTATGATCTATCTATCTATCTAACTATCTATCTATCTATCTATCTATCTATCTATCTATCTATCTATCTATCTATCTATCTATCTATCTATACTCTTTCACTTGATATCTTTTATTCACTCTCTATAATTCTCGCCAGCCCCACGATACATTTGGTAAATTTATTGTCTTCATGTTTCCAGAGTGCCATTGCGTTCCGATGTCACTCTGACTGCTTCAATCCGTACATTTAAGGCCTTTCTGCGTGATTCAATAGCAAATTTTCATCTTTGCTGAAGTCAAAATCTAAGACACTCTATATATTTCATTATAAGAATGTCGCTAACCAATATTTGTCGTGGTATAGTAGGTTATGTAACATCTGTATGCATTAATTATCTATCTATGTATCTATGTATCTATGTATCTATCTATCTATCTATCTATCTATCTATCTATCTATCCCTTATAGTTTTTTATCTATCTATCTATCTATCTATCTATCTATCTATCTATCTGTCTGTCTATCTATCTATCTATCTCTTATAGTTTTTTTTATCTATCTATCTATCTATCTATCTATCAATCTATCTATCTATTATAGTTTTTTTTTATCTATCTATCCATCTATCTATCTATCTATCTATCTATCTCTTATAGTTTTTTCTTTATCTATCTGTCTATATATCTATCTATCTATCTATTTTACCTTAATAGTAATTCATGTGTTTGTCAAAATGTAATAGATTACACTTGTCAACATTATTTCTGGTGTCCAGGAACAAAATACGTTTTTGAGCTGATTTGATGTTGGTGATTCAGAAAATGACCTTAGTTTTCATAGTTAGCTACCATTTTTGCTGTACTGAAGTTGCTCATTTTTGGAAAAAAGATCAATTTAGGATCTTGGCTGATCGCAAAATTTAGTTAATAAACATTGTAGAAACCCATCAATTTTCAGATAAGCAGAACAATTTATCTCGCCTTAAATAAACTAGTTTTATGAGAAAGACGTGTTTTTGAGTCAAAAAGTTTAAAACAGAAGTACTGAAGTTTTTCAATTTATCGCCCATATTCAAATTACCTGAATAACTTCATCAGTAGTACACTTTAGTAAACCTGATAATTAAGGTCACATCCAGAAAATTTAATATCTAAAATTTTCTGTTTTGATATTTGTATATTTATACAATAACTTTTGTCCCTTCACTATGGAAGGAAACTATGGACACTGAAAGCATTTTTTTTTCACAGTTGGAAAAAAACTCCAACTGAAGACATTCCAATTGAATGCACCTATTCCATTGTACATAATACTGGTGGAGTATCAAAAGGGACTTAAATAACAGAACATGTCAGAGAATCAAGAAAGAGAAAATTTTCACCATAGTTCTTATATTCACGAAGATTTTACTTCTGCTGTTAATTTATTAAATGATTTGATGAAAATGCGTGTTAGTCTTGGTATATTCAATTGTGTTATTATTAAATACTTAGAGTCTGATTTTTATTGCAAAAATAGTATTTCTCAATAAGCTGGCCAATATATGCTGGTTTAAATACGAATTGAAAGGTTTCTACGATTTTATTGCGAGAAAGATTGCCATCAGACAATAGCATATATACAGAATGAAAAACATATACTTATTCTTCCAAAAATCAGGCATTTCTTTACAGCAAATACGGTAGCAAACCAAGAAAACTACATCTGGCAGCAAGGCCTCTAATCGAGAAGATTTGAGAAGTGTAGAAGCACTTCTTAATTGCTGTTGTTCCCATGTTCACCTCCACCTGTGATGTAGCACCTGTTGGGGTCTCAAATATGGGTAAATACGAAACTGGGATCAAAACACTAATTTATTGTAAAAATGCCAGTAATATATTTTCATAGTAAAAAATTGCCAGCAATATATTTTTGTATAATAAATAACTAATGATCACAAGAAAATAAAATTTTGTTTTTAAATTACCCATACAGAGTTGATATAAACAAATATTTTATCTGTCAACTATATATGAAAAAAAAACATACCTGATTACAAAAAAATGTTTGGTGTCTCGACAACATTTCAATTTTTTTTGTTGTTGACCAGTATTATCAGTCGATAATTATATATATATATATATATATATATATATATATATATATATATATATATATAAAGATATACATATATATATATATATATATATATATATATATATATATATATATATACATATATATATATCTTTTATATATATATATATATATATATATATATATATATATATATATATATATATATATATATATTACAATTAATCAATCATACAAAATTTAAGCGAGTCGTTATTTTTATTAATATGGGAATTTGAGAATTATTTTGTAGGAGATTATCAGCCAATGTGTCATGAACTAAATAGTTCAATAAAGAAAGTATTTTCACAGTTGTTATCCCCAAAATTTGCATCTCGGATCAGGTGTTTTAAATAAAATATGTGGTGCAGTTCAAGTTATATTACAATGAATGTTTCATACAACAAGTAAATTAGTAAAGATATTACACAAAATAATTTTGATGCGCATTGAAACAAGCATGTATCGTTGTAGTGAGCAAGATGTTTTGCCGTATGTAATATATATATATATATATATATATATATATATATATATATATATATATATATATATACAGAGAGAGAGAGAGAGAGAAAGAGAGAGAGATTTTTAGATATATGTATATGTATCGAACATGTTAATGTCTTTATTTTTAATCCGTTGTAATCTGTAGCCCATTTCTCTAATATAAGACATTACAGTGTGCATTTATACATTTGTAAATGCATTCATTCATGCAGACAACAAACTCTCTCTCTCTCTCTCTCTCTCTCTCTCAAACACACACACACACATATACATTTATTCATTTAAGTATAAGGTTGGTGCAAAATAATGACGTAATAATGTCGTTTTTTGACGTATTTTTAACGTCAAAAAACGAAATTATTACATCATTATTTTTGCACCAACCTAATATATACATACGCTAAATATAAAAGATTTCTCCATGATGAGAGCACAGGTTTATTAGCAAGAAATGTAAAAGTTGAAATTTTCAAATTTCGCATGTATCCTCAATTCCTTTATTTTCAACTAAATTTACTACACACACACACGCACGCGCGTATGTGTGTGTGTGTGTATGTGTGTGTGTGAATGTAGTTCTACATAAGGATGCTGAAAATACCGTGGAACGAACATGTGAATAACGACATCTATCTATCTATCTATCTATCTATCTATCTATCTATCTATCTATTTCTGTTCATATCTATATAATATCCTCGGTGATTGAAACCGCTTATATTGCAAACGTCCCTTTCTGAGCTTTACTTATATGTCTCCATTTTCTATTGGACCTCATCGTTGCTCACATGTTCGTCCCATGGTATTCTCAAATACCTCTATAGATCTATATTTTCAAGTAGTTTCTTATGTAGGTTTGAAGAGACTGTCAAATAACGTGATTCCCCATGTATAATACGCCTTTATGCATAATACACACCACAAGCTTGTGGTGAAAGTGTGAGAAAATACTTCTACTCACCCATAATATGCACCCCTTCCATTTCATTAGGGCGAGCGTTTCTTACTCTTATGAAACATGGTTTAAAACGTAGTATAATATTATTCTCATTTAGTTTCATGATAATTCTTATTTTATTTTACATTTGTAAGTAGTGTTAAGTACATATGATTGTATTTGACATCCTTATGGGGTCGCAATCGCCGAATGTTGATGACAAATCTTTTTATGTTTGTGATGTTCATTCATTTCACAACTGAAATCGACCAATGAAACGGAAATTTTTAAAAGATTTTTTGTAGTCCTAATTTTGTTTATTATTTTTTTCGGAAGAAATGCGTAATATACATGGTGAATTACAGTATTCACTACTATATAGTAGAACTGATACTTCACAAGGATTCAGTACACTTTGTTTCTAACAATATGTTTTTGTTCCTTATTAAATGCTCAGCTTTTGGAAGGAATCTTTTGTTATCATAATGCAACTTTCGATTTCCGTGACACAGCATCTGCCCTATGTTAATACGTTTCCCATATGACTAAATTGTTGCACTTGTTTGAATTCTGTACTTCCATCTTGGGCACTTCCTTTGGCTAATAACCATGCTTGAGTCTTCTTCCAATTGACGCTTAATATTTTCCTGCCGCTTTCCTTTGCTACCAGGTTCTAAAATACCTTACCAACTTTATTATGTTTTAAGAAACATTACGTGACGCTATATATATAATCACCGGGTTGTGCACCTCGAGGCAGTATGATGGTTAGCGGGCTTGTCTCGCTAGAACAATTACGACTGAATAGTGAGTTCGATCCTCACTAGCTGCCCCATACTTTCGGCCTTGTGCCAAATCTACGCTTGAAAAATCACTAAGTAACCATCAGATTGTTATGTGCTACTATATATAAGCTCCAGAATAAATGAGGAAAAATGTTTTAAATATTCCTTTAATAAATAATGCACATAATATTACGAATTAAAGAAAAAATATCAAGCAATATAGCGAGACCTAATTCTAAGTTCTAAATAAAAGCATCGCTTTCGAAACTCTTCTTGATTTCACTCAGGACTTTTCAGTGCTTTTTTGTTTAAAATATATCTAAGGAATAAAAAAAAATAAAATTCTTCGATATTTTTAAAATCTAAGATTTCTGTCGTTGTTGACGAATCATTATTGTATGCGTTTATTAGGACCAATTTCCTAATTTTCGTTGCGATATATTTACAACTTTTGGGACGTACTATATATCGAACTTTTTAGGTGTCTGACG
Source organism: Acanthosepion lycidas (assembly GCA_963932145.1). Taxonomy (NCBI): domain Eukaryota; kingdom Metazoa; phylum Mollusca; class Cephalopoda; order Sepiida; family Sepiidae; genus Acanthosepion; species Acanthosepion lycidas. The sequence continues at coordinate 3,992,847 of OZ010605.1, forward strand.
AAACCAACACTTCGAAACCAACGTCTTGTAATTAGAAATAGAAGTGTTGAGTTCGAATTTCAGTACGGTCCTATATATTCACTTACGCTCAAATAACCTTGGCAAAGGTAGAAATCCACCTCTTCCTCCTGGCTATGAGTTAATTAGTAAGATCTGTAATCAGTAAATCCTTATTATTTACAAAAAAATTTTAGAATCAAAAAATAATTTCTGGCTCAAAATAAACTACAAAGAGTTGATAAGCCGTAAAAAAGAAATCAATCAAAAGAGGAATTCAGCACTGCCTTTTCCAGAGATTGACTTCTCAGCT
>OZ010605.1:3995656-4038156 GCA_963932145.1 Acanthosepion lycidas
CGTATTTTTTAACGTCAAAAACCGACATTATTTTTGCACCAACCTAATAAATATGTCCTATTGTTTTACAGTTGAATTCGCTAAATGTACCCGTATATTCTATTCTTACAGTGTTTTCTGTCTTGTGGAAATTTCTTCTCGTTTCTTGAGTTTCTACCACGTAAATCTTTAAAAATATACATGCAACGCCAATCGCAATTTCATGTCTTCCGAGAACATGTGCTTTTTTTGTCCTTTCTCCTCACACAAGACTTCTCATGCTCTGTCATTTAGTAGCCCTATCGCCATGATTAGAGACTGAAATAATAAAAAAAGGATGTGAAGAATTATGAGACTCTTATTCTCATACACTATACTTAAAAAAAATGTGGTTCTACAGAAGGATTCTGAGAATACCATGGACAGAACATGTGAGCAACGACGTAGTTTTAGAGAAAAATGGAAACCAAAAACGACACTTGTAATTAACATCAGGAAGACACATCCGATATTTCTAGGGCAGATAATGATGAAATATAGCAAGAAAAATGTCATGCACACAGGGCAGATTGAAGATGTATAGATAAAAGCAATGCATAAACTACTTTTTGTGATGTCAACAAATACTCGTTGTTACTTTTGTAATGATCGTTGTAGTAGAGACTTTGAAATCGCAGATACAACTCATGGTACGCCGTTGAACAATGCTAGTGTCAGACGTCTTCAAATAGAATTCGCAGAAATAGTTCTTGATATTCACTCGAATAGCAATCCGTATTCTTTCTTTTAATGTGTCATGTCAATTCAGAACGTAGGCGGTCATGGCTCTCCACCTCCCTCTATCCCTTGCAGCTCCCAACAAGTTCCTTACCTCTGCTTCTTCTCCCAGACCACTTGCCTAAGTCCGCCATGTATGTCACGCGTTATTTTTCCTTGTTTCTCTTTCCCTATAGCGATCCGAAATGAGAAATAATAAAGTGAACAGAATAGAGAATTGAGGTCGGTATAGTAATAGAGGACAGACTAGAAATGAGGATCCGAATAGTAATAGAGGATAGACTAGAAAAGCGATCCGAATTCCAACAGGGGATAGAATAAGAATAGCAATCGTTAGGCGTCACGATAATTCCCATATATATCTATTTCCTCTGTGGTCGCGTGGTCTACTTAAGTCTAAAATGGGATCGATTGTGTTTGCTCACTGGCGATCTATGTTCAAACGCAAGTATCAGCAGCGAAACTTTATTCTTATATAACACTGCGTAACGAACTTGACTAAATGCATGGCGAAGCGAAGTTTGAAAAAGATATCAAAACTATATTAACAGGTATAAAGGAAAGGAAATTGTGAAGACCAGTGATCGCCCATGTTATGAAGGCGCACAGCGCATATAACAAGACTGAATCATTTTACATCCCCAAAAAAACGGTAAAATGGATGAAATAGTTGTGAAAGTATCAAGGGGATAAAAGTGCAAAGAGAAAACAATACAGTAAATAAGAGAAGAAAAAGAACGAGAAAGACTAAAAGAGAGAAAGAAAATGTATGAATATGGTTTAAAAAAAAAATGAAGAACGAATGAGTAAAGAAAAAAAGGTTAAAATAAAATCGGGCAGGGAGAAGAAAGAGAGAAACAATGATTATTCGAGACAGAAAGACAGTAAGGGCAAACTGGTCACTGGCAGGCGTCTCTCTCCATACTCACAGAAAGACCGCTGGCTTCTCATTAATGTCACTTAAATCCCATAATGCCTTTGACATGAGAACGTAAACACAGACTCAGTTACCGCTCGGTGGAAGCGGAAACACGAACCTAGTGTCACTCTTATTTCGCCAAGTCAAATTTCAAAATTGCAAGTTAGTTTCCCAAGCACTCGAACATACAGTAGTAACGTTATGTGTTTTATTCTAAATTTAGTCGTCTTTATTTACTAAAAAAACAGGGCGATAGTCAGTACCGAGAATCGATGTTATTTGGTAAAGTTCAAAGCTATCAAACTACAATCAAGGAGATTATTGTATATTACCTTTTATTCAGAATGACTGTGACCTCTATGCAAACAAAAGGAAGCAAACAAACAAATAATGAACATCAAAAAATAGGTAATCCATTGAAATACCATTCAAAGCCATGAAAAGTCTTTTCACTTGTAAAGTTCATATATATATATATATATATATATATATATCAGTGGAAACTGAGGTCAAAACAGAGCGGCGATAGTCTGTTTAAGGATAGAACGCAATCTTCAGACGATCTATATTATATATAAATATATCTGTTTGTGTCTGTATGCGTGTGTGTATTCATTATAAATTTAAAGACGCCCTATAACTAATATTGAGAACATTTACCAATAAATATAGTTAGGTAACTCCATGAAATCGTTAAAAAAGATAGCATAGGATGATGAAAAAGACGGCAAACTTGACGAAAACAAAATTTTATCGTATACATGTTAATGTTATTATTAGTTTGGTGCAAAAATAATGCCGTTTTCTCACATAGTAACTTATGTGAGAAAACGACATTATTTTTCCACCAACCTAATATAAAGAGGAAAGACCAATTTTTTTTTTAATTATTTAAAAAAAAATTTCGTTCTTTTTAGAACATTCTAAATTTTGATAAAAAATCTTGTTTCTCTTTGTATCACACATCAATTTCGAAAATCTTGCAAAAATAAAAATAATTGTCGGATGTTAATGAAACTTTCCGAAACTATTGAGCAGATGATCGAAATTATTATAATTTTATGACAGAAATATTTTTCTAGAAATTATATCGAATCTAGTTTAATGATTACAATTATATCGACTCTAGTTTATTGATTACAATTGTTTAATATGGTTATCTCCGTGCCCGTAGACTCGGCCAAAAATATAGCCTTTGAACCCGCCTAGACGGGTTCAGGCCCTGTCTACCTCTACCTGTCAATGATTGTATCGAGACGTAGATCAGTATTTATCGATCCACCCACGAGGATTGAATGTGACACAAGGCCGGTTTAATGTGGGTATCTCCGAGCCCCTAGGCTCGGCCAAAAATATTGCCTTTGAACCCGCCTAGACGGGTTCAGGCCCTGTCTACCTCCCCCGACGAAACCTTGCCCTTCGGCAAAGCTTCGTCCCGGTTCCTCTCTGCTAACGCAGAGAGTCCAACAGTCGTCTCAAACAGTGAAATACTGTATCGAGACGTAGCTCAATAGCAGGTATTCTCTCTGTCAGTATAAGTATACTTTGGACGAGTCTATCTTATGTAAAAAAGGGAGAGCCCCACAACAACAATCATTTACACCAACCAATTTCACTTAGAAATGAATGAGCATTTTTTGCTTTCAAGAAATACCTAGTTTCATGGGGTGCAGATATTTTGTTCAGATGATAACGAAAGTCATTTTTCAATTTTTTTTTCAGTTTAAATTGGCTGTAGTCTAACACAATAAATTTTGATATGTTTGTGATGATTTTTACTTGGGATAGAAATGTCTTATCATAGCAGATCTGTATTACTTTAGGGGGATATAGCCGCCCTCAAAAAGCTGTACAGCACTTGTATTTTAATTTATTTATAGTATTTATAATTTCTACAGATTGTATCAACAAACTTATGGTGTAAGCTACAGTAATAAAACAAAAACAAAATAAAAGAAATTGGAATGCTGAAAGTCTTTTTTAATTTAATAATTACAAGGTACTACATAAGCGGCTTCACGTAAAAACAGAAACGTACGCCAATTATGCCCTTCCGTATAACTCGAATCTCACATTAGCTGTCTATATGTGATGATAAGTCATCACTCTTCACCTGTCAATAGCCAACGATGGTAAGATCGCCTCCTTTTATTTTAAACAACATTTTTCTTCGAAGAAAATAAGTAAAAGTTTCTTTCAAAATATATTAAATATTCTTTAAATTTGCTAATTTTCGTCAAATAAATTTTGAAAAACGTATAATTTATTTTGGGACGAATTTTTAACTAGGATTTTTAAAAAAATGGCTGATATCGTGTTTTTTTAGTAATTTCACTGACAAAAAAAGCATGATTTTTAACTAAAATTTTGGATATGTTAAGAATGAGTAAAAAATTTAAAGAATAATCAAAAAATACATTGGAACTTCTTCTTAATAATGATATATATATACTTAAGCAGATATTTTTTTCATAAAATTTAAGGCCGTTCTTGTCATGATATGCTCTTTTTATAGATTTTCTTGGAGGTAGCTAAATATAGTATACATTAAAATCATTTTTATTTCATATATAAATGTGTGTGTGTGTGTGTGTGTGTATTTATGTGCGTGGGAGTGTGTGTGTGTATGTGTGTGGTTACGAAGGATATCTTAATTCAAGCGTTTTTGTTTGAGAGAATTAAAATTAAAAGAAATTGATATGTCTAGATTTTTCAATCAAACTTGCTTAATGATATATATATATATATATATATATATATATATATATATATATATATATATATATATATGTTTGACTAAAAGGAACCTACACCACATTGGTTCCTGAAAATGTCAGTCGAAAGACTTGAACCAAACGATACAATTTGAACTTCCGTAACTTCGATAACAAAAAGAAAACTTCGATAACAAAAGGAATATCAACCAAACAAGACCTGACATTGCTAGAATTAGTACGAATATCCCAAGTTTCAACCAACAAATTAAAGATTAACAAGGATTGAAACTTTGGATTAATACCAAAGAAGTAACTAATTGGTTTACTAATATCAAAGAGAAAACAAATTGTACACTAATGCAGTTTGATATTGAGAATTAATACATATCGTTATCAAATGGATTTTGCTACCCAATGCTCAGACATAATAGAAAGAAAGAAAAGCATTATTATAAAGGCGAAAAAAATCCGTACTCATACACAAGGTTGAGCAATGGATTAAAAATTCTAATGACCACTTCGACATCAGATGGGCTCATTGGACTCTGCTAAGACTTCTGTCATTATAGGTCTTTTTTATATTAGATAATATGACAACATATCGCGTAATTAATATAACTGACTTTGGTTTGTACAGAGGATTATACAGATAATTTTAATATTTGAACTTGAAAATTACTGTAAGTACTAAACTTAAAAAGGTGAACGTCCTTGCTATAACATTAGATTTAATGAATAATATATACATACCTTATAAAAGAACCCCAATACAAATCCTTTGTATATACACCCTAAATCTACTCATCCTCCATCCATAATTAAACATATATGTATCGAAAAGATTATAAGTGCGAATTCAGCAAATGAGAAAATTTTCCTTGAACATAGTGATTTCTAAAAAAATCTAAAGAGTAGCATCAACAAATGGCCAAAACTGAATTATATAAAAAAAATGAAAGTGGAAACAATAGAAAAAACAGAAGTAGAAAAACCATTTGGTATAAAACCCTATACAATGAAATGGTAAAAAATAAATTAGGACAAAAATCCCTAGTATAATCGTTATACATTTTCCTAGAGACAAGAAACACCGTACAATTTTTAATAAAAATACCCTAAAATTAAGATACAGTTCTACTGAAAACTTACAATGGATTATTTAGAAACATAATACTAATATCTTGAGTAAACATTCAGACCAAATCAAAATATATTAGAGAATATAATAAAAAGAAATGAAGATAAAGAAAAAATATGTAACTGTAGAAATTCTCGAAACTGCCCACTTAATAATAAATGTTGCACTGAATCATTAGTGTATCAATCCAATAACTCATCTATTGAGGATCCAGACAAAGTTAAAGTCTACATTGGATGCACATGAATTCAAAAGGTGGTGGAACCAAGATCAAAGTTCTTTTAAAATAATTAAATACCGACATCAGTCGTCCCTATCAAAATATTTCTGACATTTAAAAGAAACAAATTAAACACCTACTGTAAAGTGGAAGTTAATAAGAAAAGCTAGAGTTTGTAGGTCATTAAATGACCCATGTTTTTTGTGCATACATAAAGAATTATACATTATTAAGTTTATGAAAAATTAAAAAAATATATTTAAGAGATGAAATAGCTATTTTTTGCTGACACTGTCAAAGATGTCCCTGAAAAATGATTAAATGTGTGAAAACATGAAAAAAGAAGCATACATATTTATATTTGATATTTGAATAATACATTTTTAAATAAGAAAGAAATTCTAATATATTTATTTGTTTTTTTTTTCTTTTTTTAAAATATCGTATATTAGTTATTAGAAGTAGGAATAATAATTTAAAATTGTAGGAATAGATTTTATGTTTTAGAAATACGACGTACTCATATTAAAACAAGCATTTTCAAAAATATATTTGTGTAAATTAAACGGGAAAATAAAAATGCCAAATACATTTTTTCATTGAAAAAAAAAAAACCCTGACGACATGCGAAAACGGATGACATTTCTTGAACAGACACCCCTACCCTACCTTAACTGAACCTGATTTTAAAAGTAACTTTTGATACATAGGTTGTATATAAAAATGAATACCCTACCACAACCTATCAAAATGTTTGAATTTGCCGTAACCTTGACAGCAAATAATATCAAGACTATATGTGTTTATAAACTCAATTACTCCAAAAGTCGGTTGAAAATGGAAGAATACTAGAGATTTTAATTTAATTATATAACTAATTTAAACTTTTAATTTCTGTTTTTGAAACCTGGTAGTTGTTGTGTAGCGATGGGAAATTTCTCTATTCTTCAAGGTGACTCTTGTTTGATATTTACATTTAAGTAACTTTATCATATTATATATATATATACTTGTGTGTGTGTGTGTACACACACAAACACAAACACACACACACACACACACATATATATATATGTGTGTGTGTGTGTGTCTGTATCTATCTATATATATATATTTATATTTATATGTATATAAACAGTATTTTTAATTACTTAATGAATAGACTGCTCTTACTATAACCTTAGTATCATCATCTATACATATATATATCCATTTTTGAAACTTGGTTAGAACTGTGTAGCGAAAAAACATATTTTAAATCAATTAATTTATAAATCTGTAAATTTACATTGAGCACTATTTTGTAAAAATAAAAATATCTATAAGAACACCGGATTATATATCTTACTGTTCTTTCTTTTTATTCATAAATACATACATGCATACATACATGCATACATATATATATATATATATATATATATATATATATATATATATATATATATATATATATATATATATATATATATAGATGTATATAGTTAGTTAGTTAATGAAGCTATTTGGTAATCTGTATGGATAATTCCAAGGAGGATGTAATCCAGAGAGCTCAATGTAAAAACAGAGCAATATTAATTATATTAAGAAACAGACAATTTTAAGGCTTCAAGGGAATTATAATTTATTTCCTTGGGACCGGGATATGACCCTAATTATTTAGATCACCATTTTCAGACAAAAACATGAGTGAAAAAAGTTTCCAGGATTAAAAACTTGCATATTATTATTTTTAATTTATGTACATATGTGTGCATAAGTTTAAAAAAAATATTATTTGTATAAAAAGGTGATCCGAGGAATTAGGACCAAATCCCTCTGCACTTCGTTTTTCTTTTTGATCGGGCACACCTCAGATGTGCTTGGTAATGTTAGAAGCGAACTTCTATACAATGGAAATATGGTGAATTTCTAGGCACAGCTTAGATGATATACAAGGCCGACGTAAGATGCACCCAGTGAGGATCGAAGTTACTAATCCAGGTTTTGTCGCGAGACAAGCTTGCTAACCATTACACCACGTCGAGTTTCCCAAAATGCTTTTTTATATACACGGAAAGTATGATGTCCGGGAGTGGTTGGCGTGCGTTCCCCTACCCAACACATTGTGACATGATATCGAGATTATTCTTGGTTTATCAGTAATACCGTAGAAAAATTTCTCAAGCCCCCTCAGAATTGTCTTTTTTTTTTCTTTTTTTTTTTTGCGGGATCCCTCAGGCGTCTGGTACTATCTCCAGTACCCACTGAATGAGAGGCACTGCCTAGTTGTTGGCTCCTCCCACCCGGGATTGAGCTTATATTATTTTCAACTTAACGATAGAAGAGAAATTATATACAAGGGAAGTATGATGTGTCTACTACGGCTGTATATTTCAGTGCATACATGACGTAATCGCATCTGAAACAGGGACAGTTTAAAATGCATTTAATGACAATAACCTGGCAAAATGTCTTAAGCACCATTCCCACATTTGGGGATGTCTCAAGTATTGGTACATAAAACAAGCCTCCTCCTAAAGGAATGTTACTACGTGGGTAGCATCTGCTCCTCATGGACTTAAGCTCAATATTCTTGATTGAAACGAACCCCGAAAGACGGGAGGTGGGATAACTCTACAACGGAGTCGTATTGTAATCAAACTTAAGGATGTAATTCCCTCTTTTTAGTTTCAGAAACAGGGGGTGTATTATGCACAAACACTATTATTCACAAGATAATACAGTAGGCAAGATAGTTCTCTTTAAATATTTAGTCGTACGTATGTCCGTATACCTTTGCACTGATTTTAAATTATAGCAAATTTATGGACATTCATTTTTAAACACAGAAGTGGCATTGACGTATTTAAAAACAACTTTTCTATGATTTGAATATAAGCCCGTATATTGCATCGTCTCAGACACTTTGCGATATAGCAAGTGTTTAAATTCGTTTTAGCTTTCTTTATTGATGCTAGATTTTCATTTTTTTTTGTTGTATTTACTATTCGTATATTTCTTATTTTCATAATCTGAGAAAATAATAATATTTTCTCTGCTAGCATTTATACTCCAATTAAATTTGCTAGCCACATACACGTGTACAAATACGTTATGTAAACACACCAACACATCTTTGTTTCTTTCTGCCGTGAGGACTAAAACTGACCTGTCTGCACTCTCAAAATCTTGTTCAGTGAAGATGGCAGCTGCTCCGAACAGATGTAAGCAAACGATCAACGTGATATTTTCTTTAAGATAATTTACCATAGATATTTGTTTCTTTAAAAAAAAAGAATTAAAAAATAAGTATAGGCTTTGTTTTAATCAGAAGCAAAGAGAAATGAAGATGGCGCTGAAGTTGGCGCGAATCTACTACCCGTATGGACAGCTGGCGTTTTCACAAGCCATGTTCCATTTTATTTTTTCCTTATTCGTTGTCGTCTGTTATATGGAGACGCCCGGCCAGCTACCTATATTGTTTTTCATGTCTGCTTATCCTCGCGGAAAATTCATTTGTTGCTTCTTCTTTTTCTAAATCAATTACTCGCACCGTGAGTTTTATTCCCACTTTGTCATATGATTTTTTTTTATTATATTGTTTTTATTGATTATTATTGATTTTGTAAGCATAATTATTTTGGCCGTTGTTTTTCGTGTATTTAGTAGCTTACTATTTGGTTAATCTACTTATTAAAAAGACATTTTATACTCGTCTGTTGTATACACTTAGTAGAAAGATTTTGCTTGGAAAAAAAAAGGCAGCCGAGCACTTAGCCAGAATCGAACTCATTAAACTAGAGAATTGTTTTTCGAGACTGAAATACGAAACCTTTTCTTACAGAAGTCTATTGACAATATTTTTTTGATTAAATGTGCTGCATTTATATGACGCGTTTTTTAGGACTTCAGATGTTCTTTAACTTTTGTATCGTTTGAATTAGGTTGTCACACATGAAATGGTGCAATTCTGGTTGTCTATTGATCCAGTCGTTTAACGAAGTATGTAAAAAAATCCTTGACGTATTCCTGATACTTTTTTATTTCAGACAATTTTTCGTTCAATATATTGTTACACATAAGCCCAATTAATACGATTACAATGAAATAATATAAAGTAATCTTACAGTATGCGTACAAACCGTGTCCTTCTGCCTATTTCGCAATATCAAGACGGCCTTTGTTATTGATATTGCTGAAATCAGAACTGTACAGAGATGGTTTTAGAAGTTTTGTTCGGGATAATAAACCAAGGGGAAGACTACAGTCGGTTAACAGACATAATCAATTGAATGTTGTTCTGGTTGAATTATGAGAACTACAGTCCGAATACTCGGATCAGAACGAGAAACATCTCGGAAAACTGTATCTCAGTATTTGAAAACAATTAGAAAATTAAAGAAACTGGGTAGCTTTGTTTCTCGTGAACTGAATTAGACTCAAGAAACCGTCGCTTTGAAGTATGCTCTCTTTTGCTTGCCTGACTGGGAAACAGAACAATTTTTGCATCGAATTATTACATGCGATGAGAAATGGGTACATTTTGACAACACAAAGAGAGTAGACTAGTGGTTAGATGGGAGAGAATTACCAATACAATGCCCAAAACTTCAACTGCACCCTAAAAAGTTAATGGTTACTCTATGTTCTTTCAAAGGGGTTATTCATTTCTTGCCTCAAGGGAAAACAATAACAGCAACCTCGTATTGTGGAGAAGTAGAGTGTATTCATGACATTTTTTCAATTGAAAAAGAAACATCCTAGACTTGTGAATAGGGATGGCCACATGTTGATGCTAGACACCTCACGGCCACTCAGATCTCAATGCATTGTCCAAAAGCTGCATATTCTGAATTAAGAATCTGTTTCATTCTCAATTTTCAGTTGATATCTCTCCTAGCGAGTATCACTGATGTAAGCATTTTGAGCTTTTCATATACAATAAAGCATTCTGCAATGAGGAAGACATAATCGAAGTTGGAATCAAGTATTTAGCGGGACTTTGGACAACAGGAATTCATCAAGGAGAGGCCTACTTAAACTTTAATATATTAGTTATTTAACATTTTCGAAGCGTTTTATACATTTCCTATCAAGTGCATCATTTCCTTTACGCCATCTTAATGGTCCAACATATGTCATTTTTTTCTATTCATCATCTTCTCTCATCCTTTTATTCAAGTTTGATCTAAGGCGACTTTCCTAATTACTTGCAAATTTCAACAATCTCTTTCTTATTCTGTCTTTTTGTTCCCCTTTCCTTTAAACGCTACACTTTTCCCCCATGCTCTTATGGAATCCTCCATACTTGCCTGTCACCCACTGCATGGAGATGCACTCTTCCCCAAATTAACCTTTAACCAATCATCACTTCACTTTTCCAAATTCAACTTCCCATTGGTTAAAAGGACACAAAAATGTAGCAAGTTGATATAATCCATTTTTCCTGCGCAGCTGTCTGGTGCCTATTTGAAAACCCCAAAATGTATAAAAAAGAATCACTCGAGTTAATTCAAGTCAGTCAGATACTGAGTTTCGAGTGATGCCAGCAGACTTCACGCGTGCCAACACACTGACTCAATACCAGCCTCTCATCAATTCAACACAACTCGCACTACTATTCCCGCCTGAAGAAAATTAGCTTACAATTTATTAAAAAAAAAGTTACATTATCACTACGAAATAGTAATTGTAAATTTAATCAATTTTAACATATCAGTCAAAGGCACACAACTCTTCATAACATGAATCAACACTTACAATCGTCACACACATACACAAGATTATTTGAATTCACACAATTGACATTTTACTTTGCAGAAATCAAACTGTTTTAATTTCACAAACTTAAACCATCAACATTCATTCACCAATTATCTGCATGGACACTCTTTGCAATGTTATCTCATTTGCTACATTTAACAAGCAACCTATCATCAATTTGTCTATGTCAAATATATATATATTTATATATATATATATATATATATATATATATATATATATATATATATATATATATATTGTCTTCATATATTCGTTTAATTTATTGGTTCTAGATAAATGCATAATGTACACGCAGATTTTAGGCCTTCGCACAATTTCACCTTCTGACAAATCTTACGTAGCATAGATTCTGCAACACTCTAACCATTGTATTCTTAAAATACATCAACGTCTTTTCAGAACTTCAGGTGATTGACAACTTTCTATCCTTTTTAGCTCAACATATGTCGCTATACTATTCATCACAGTCTCTGTTCTGTCATTCATTTAGACAAGAACGATGTTATCATCTGCTAATCATGATTTTAGTATATTCTGTGATGGTCAGATGGTATGGCCAACATCTTTCTTTAGAACCAGATCTCTTTGGCCTATGGCTTTCTTTTCAATTTTGAAAAATTATCTAACATATATTTATATATCTATTATTATACGGATCCTTGGTGGCCGATTGGTTAGGCACATCAGCGTAAATGACGGTTCCGTATAGGATGCAGGTTCGAATCTTGTCCAAGGACGAATATTTTCTATGAAAATTTCTCGGACATTCAGGCCGGTAAATGTTATTTAATACTGTTTATTATAAACAGATCATTTACTTAAATACTTGTATCTATAAAAAGAACGTTAAACATAAAAAAAATGTCTATAATAAATAAATTGTCGGACTCTGTCCATTTCGTAATATATATTTATATGTCAGGCTTTTCAAAACCTCAGGCGATCGACAACGTTATATCTTTTGTAGTTGATATGTCATTTTACTACACTAATCTCCCAACCCCTTATACAAGCTCGATATTAAAATCTACTCTTCGGGACTTCAGTATGTCCTGTGAAGATCACATTCTGTACGCCATCTTTTCTCGTCACGTTCCAGTTTTAATGTGTTTATTTGTTTAGCGGCATATCAATCCTTATGCCTCATTTAATGGCGAAATTGAATTTTTTTCGTGGCTTTAGTAATTTCTTGTGCAAAAATATACCGCTGGAAATATTTTTTCTATAAATATATTGCTGGGAATTTTTCCAAAAATATATTGCTGGAAATTTTTTTTTTTTAATTATTGCTGATAATATTTTTTCTTTAAAAACATATATATTGTTGATATTCTTTTTTTTTTTAACAAAAATGTATGATGGTATTTTTTTTTTTTTTTACAATGAAAATGTATTGCTGGTATTTTTACTATAAAGATTTATTTTTATACTTTTCATAGTATTTTGACCCCAGATTAGGACTTGATTATTTCCCCATAGCAGAGATCTTAAGAGGTGCTACAACTCCGAGCAGGATGGACATGGGAACAGCAGCAATGAAGAGGTGGTTCTAGGCTTCTCAGAACATTTCCACCAGAGGCCTTGCTGCCGGATGTAGTTCATGCCAATTTGAAACGTTTGTTTCTTATTCTACTTTTTTGTTCCCCTTTTACATAAAACCTCCTCTTTATGCCTATTGTATACTCAATATCCTACTGTACAACGAGATATCTGAGGCTTCCAGTTTTCTCTTCAACTGTGAAAAATTGTCTAACATTCATACGCATAGAGGAGGATTTATATTACATAGGATCTGAGAACTAAGGTCTTGAATAAAGGCATATTTTTTTTCTATTGGAGACGGATAAATTCAATCTAATTTTCCCTTTTAAATATTCATTTTAATGTTTTATTTAGTATGTTACATTTTTCATCATAATTTGTATTTAAAAATTCTTCTGCATTGAATTACTGGTCGATATATCATTCTCTTTTCCACGCATGGAAATCCGTATTTTCTTGTGATTTATTATTAGTGATATTTGTATTTCTTGAATGCATTTAATTCTGTTTCATTTTACGAACGACATCACATTTTATGATCTAAAACTTAATCCAATTAAGACAATGCTTTAGATGAAGTCCTTCTTTACGTTTTACACTTCATACCAATGAAAGCTGTCGTTTCAAGCATTAAAACATGTAATGTGTCGTCATATTTCATTTGTTGAAACAAAATGCAGTATTCCTCACTTTAAAATGCTAACAATGTTGTTGAAGTTTTTAAGGTATTAGGTTGGTGCAAAATAATGTCGGTTTTTGACGTATTTTTTAACGTCAAAAACCGACATTATTTTTGCACCAACCTAATATATTGCTCTGTAGTTTGTTTTGTTTCCATTTGTTTTACAGCATATCAACCTGAATGGGTTATTTAATGTCGACAAAATTTTTGTGGCTGGTAGTATTTTATTTTGCCAAAAAATCATTGCTGTTAACGATTTACAAAAATTAATTGCTGGTGTTAAAACCTATTTTTACACTTTTATAGTGTTTTGACCGCAGTTTATGGGATGATTGTTTGCCTATAAATAGGGATAAATAGGGACACTAACAGGTGATACAACCACGCGTAAGGTTGAACCTGGGAACACCAGCAATTAAAAGGTGGTTCGACGCTCCTCAAAACCTCTTGATCAAAGGATTTGCTTTTGGTTGTAGTTTATCCTCTTACCCAGGACGCGGATAAACCTAAGACAAATATGCTATGCGCGTATGAGGCAATGTGCCGGTTATCAGCGCAAAAAATAGAATCGACAGTTAACTTCGAATTCCGCCTTAGTCTGTTGCATTCACTTTCACACTAATGTCCTTGGAAACGGCATGGATTCGGATGTGTGCTAAATAGCAATGGATACAGTGGAATCCAAATGAAGAAGTAGAACATGAGACATGACATCAACATATGTCCTAACAATTCACTGATGATAATGATAATGGTCTGGGTATGATGATGAACTACATCAGGCAGCAAAGCCGCTGTTTTGGATATTGAAGGTTTTTAGCAGCGTGGAACCAACTCTTAATTGATGTTGTTCCCATGTTCACCCTGACCTGGGGTGGTAGAACCTCTTAGGGACCCAGGTATGGGTAGTGAATCCCCAAACAAAAGCAAAAGTCTATGAAGGTATAAGAATAGCAACAATACATATTTATATGAAAAAAAATTATCATCGATAAACATTTATAGTAAAATCACCAACAATATCGTTTATTGTAAAATAATCAACAATACATTTTATCTGGAGCTGAAAGCAAAAAACAGCGTTCAAAATGTATTTCGTTGAAGCCATAAAATTGTTTTCAAAATCTCGGCATTAAATAACCCATAAGGGTTGATATAAAACTAAAGAAAATTAACCAAAACCAAATAATAATAACACCCCCCACCCCACCCCCCAAAAAAGCAGAAAAAATCAAAACAAAAAATAATAATCTGTGGACAGGCATGATAATCTATACCCGGTTGGGTGTTTAAGATATGATTACAGCCATATCACATTGAAACATCGGTTCGCGAAAAATTAAGCAACGTCGAACCTAGTCAGATGTGAACGCTTGGGAATACCAGGGTCTGAAAGCTTGATTGTGTGGGTGATCATAATAAATAAGGGTTCGGAATTTTTAATTGGAACGCCGAATTCAATTTCCGTTTAGGAGCGTTATATTCATTTATGCGGACATACCGTTGGGAAAGGTGTGAATCTACTTTTCTCCACCTTCTATGGATTAACTAGTTAGATTTGTATCACTAAAACCATTATTATGTAAAAAATATTCTTACAATCTAAAAATCATTCCTGGCTGTAAATAACCTGCAAAGGGTTGATAACCCGTAGAAAACGAATCGATCAGTGGTTTAAGATATGCCGACGTAGCAGTTTGATTTAAGTTACATAAACAGTTTTTGTGTCACACACACACACTATTGGAAGAGAGTTTCTCAGCACTAGAAAAGGAACTATAATAACAGGGCTAACGGTTATGTCTGGCTATTACAACAGTAAAACGATGAGACCTAATAGCCAATCTATTAAAACGCTTAAACTCACGGTAGCAAGAATGGCAACTAATCAGAAAAACCTGCATGACAATATTTATAGAAAAGACAGAGTATTGGTACGTTTGCCTTTATTTTAAAGTAAGATTTTCTTTGTATTTTTTGGATATGCTTATCCAATACCATTTTGGCATTTTACGACAGATTCTTCGATATTTATAACTCATTTGTTGGTGTCTTTCATTTCCATATATAATTTCGACGGCATGGACGGTCGACGTACGTATGACAATTTTTATTTTTTTAGACCAGACGAGAAACAATAAGGCGTATCTCATTCAGTTATATACCCTGCGTGATACATGCTTAGACGATCATGTATCTTTCGGGCAGATTTTTTTCCAGCAGTATCCCTTTCTTCCTGCGATAGGCCAGTTGCCATCCAAGGTTATAGAACTCAGTATGTCCTGCTATTTACCCATAGCTGGGAGAGGAGAAGTGCTGGATTCATACATTTACGAAAAGTATTAGCACGCAAGTGGGTGTAATGGATTCCATTAGAATTCGATCTCGGCTCTCCAATTCTTTAATCCAAGTCGCTATCTATTACTCTACTGTGATTCCCCGTTACAGAATTTATTGCTTAGATTCGAACTTTTCTAGCATTCTAACAATTTATTGCTTTATTAGATATGCAGAGAAACTGCTATCCGTGTAAATGAATATAAAAGGATTTGCTAAACGATGTACGAATGCACTTTCGCACAAGCGCCCTGGAAAGAGGCATGAACCCATCTCTTCCCCACATTCAACGAGTTAAATCGCAGCGTAGATTAGGCTCTCTAGATTTGTTTAGCAGGCTGTTCAAGAGAAGACTAAATTTAAAATATTGTGAGAAGCCGGTAAAAACTATCATCCTCATCTTCAAAATATTCACCTCCTATATCCCCAGATTTATAAAGTATCCCATTTCAGCATAGTCATTTTATTAGTAACTTATAGTCTAGTTGCTTTCGAACCTTGTATTAGTTGAACTTTATAGAGAAAAAATGTGACTTTTTTCAAGAATCCATTGCAATTCATATACAATGCTGTTCGATAAAAGTGACTCACCTGATTTTTTTTACTTAAAATTTTTTTCGCCTATTGTTTTTGGGGTCAAACTAATTGTTAATCTTACTAATATAAAGACAACTTTATGACCACCTAGTAAAAAATACCCTACGGTACTCTATTGATAATTATAATTTGGGATATAAATAAGATTTATGGAAAAACTCTGTGCCAAAAAAAAGTGACTCAGTTATTCTCCTGCAACTAGTAATCAATAGAAACATAACCGAACAGCTTTAAATAAAGAATAATAGAGGTATAATTTATTTATAATAGGTAATATAGTTCGAAATATTTAATAATCTATGGGTCCTCCTTTATTTTGAATAACCTTTTCAACCATTTTTGGCATTGACTTGATTAGGTTCTGGCAAATCTCTTCTCCAAGCATTGAATTCCATTTGGATATGAAATTCACAATTAAATCCTCTTTGTTGCTCAACTGCTTTCTCGCGAGCCTGTACTTTATATTGCTCCATAAGTTTTCTATGAGGTCAGGAGATTGGGGCGGCCATGTCATAACACTCACCTGCTTCTCATTAAAGTATTCTTCCATCAATTTTGATTTGTGACGGGGACCATTATCCTGCATAAAAATGAGCTTGGTGTGAAGGATTTGCACCCTTTCAGTAGAAGTGAGCAGACAAAACTCTAAAATTATATTTTACTGCTCGCTCCTGAGGGTCTTTTCAATAGGTTTTAAGAAACCAGTTCCATGAAAAGAAAAGCATTCCCAGAACATTATACTGAACGGATGCTTGACAGTACTTACTGCTAAACTCAAAGAGCTTTCAAAGCTTCTTCTTCGGATTTTAAATCGCTTATCCTTTGAATTTAGCTCAATTTTCGTTTCATCGTAGAAGAGAACATTTAGTAAAAAAAAAAACAGGTGAGTCATTTTTATCGAACTGCACTGTATATTAAAAAGGAAACTGTGAAGAAGCTTGTTCTTCAGCATCCTCAAGAGATATGGCATTTAAAAATATTTTCCTGCTACACTGAGATATTATTATTATTATTATTATTATTATTATTATTATTAATGTGTTAATTGTAGTCATGTTTTCACGTATGTGAGTGAGTGTCTGCATTTGTTTTTGACTTGTATCTTTCAATTATTTTCTCGCGCTTTAAGCTGTAAAACTCATCGAACGATGAAAAATAAAACTTGGATCGATATTCTTACCGGGTCAATAATAATTGTCGTGACATTTCTTCAAATCTGTAATTAATTTCTGCATTGATGATTCAACATTAAAAATAATTTCTCTTTGCCACGAGTTCGATCGCTGAGCTGAATGCTGATCTTCTTCACAACAGACTAAGCAAAAGAAACAGGAAAATAAAAACGATGGGCGCCGAATTATCAAAAATAACGCGCAGTTTGAATTTAAAAATCCAGAGTTATTTTAGCGCATGTGTATGCGTGTGTGCGTCTCTCTATGCATGCGTGAGGGTACGTGCGTGCTAACCCCACGTTTGTATGCGTTTGTGTTCATATATTTCTCTGCGTTTGCGTGTATTTCTTTCATACCATTTTTCATCCAGTACAAGGCTCAAGAACTACTCAAGGTAGATGATTACTGAAAAAGTTCGCTGTATTTGGGTAAAAGGAAACATCAAGAGGCGCATATTATCAGTATACATATTATGGAAAATTCTTGATTCTTGACTATTGATTAGATCTTCGATATGGTAACTAGTCTTTATGAATTTAAGTGCATTACGAAGTCTCACCAACTTACAGTGGAATTGGTTAAATGTAACCGCAAGTTTTAAGCTAACAGTTTATTTTCTCGCACTTATCGCTTGTGGAAAGCTCTTCCGGCTCTATGCTTTCCAGGCATCTTTAATCTTCAAAAATTTAAATGCAATGTTCATCGCTATCATAGTGTCCACCTGATTACACATTTTTTGTTCTCGCTTCTTAATAATGTTTCTGTTTTCTTATTCTTCCACACCTAGAAACAACCCGAGTCTTAGAGGTTTCGAGTCTTAGAGGTCTTTGAGTCTTAGAGTTGTTACCTCGCTTTCCATTGAGACCTCGTTGTTATTCTAGTTCTGCATTTAAATTTAAAATGTCTAGGTTTCATAGCAAAAAGCGATATTTATTTCCGCTTCAAATGCAGGAAATGTGGCGCAAGGCAAAACATGGGGAAAGGGCAAAAGGACAGTCTTCTTCTGCCTTAACTTTAAACTTATCTAGTCAGAAACACTGACCCAAGCATACAAACAATATTTCTAACACCAAAACAACACATTCTTACTAACCTTTCTTACTACACTCACCATAATACCTCATATCTCTATGAAAATCCTAACTAGTTCCCATATATACAAATTATTGTCTGAGGAGGGAGGGGAATAAAACAACTATCTAACAACTTGCCCCAAATGTGTAAATAGATTTGTATCACAGCGAATAGCTCATCCGAAGAATTACTATGAAAATATATATAGAAAAAGGACAGGAAGACAACCTTACGGCGGTTAGAATGTGGCTGAAGCCGAGACAGCAGACCAAGACCAATAATATTGCTGATTCTTCTTTAGATGAAACTCGTAACACAGGGAGTTACGGAATGAAAAAGAAAATCACTCCTTTTCTGCATTGCGGCGATAAATACAGTGTATGATGGGTAAATTGTTACATTTTTATTTCACGGATGCGCGAGTTTATCGACTGCACCGTATAGTATGATTAGTTGGGCACCGTTTGTGAGAAAAAGTGCAACATGACGGAATGCACTCAGCCAGAGATTGAGAAACACGTATACTGTACTGCTTGGCATTCTTGCTGGAAGCTCCAATACGAAAATTTCAGTGTTTTGGTGCCAATTTCAGGAGAGTGCAGAGGATTCGGAAAGTAGACTAATAGTGATTATGAAGGAATGGCAGCTCGGAAAAATCACTCTGGTTTTTCTGATGAGAAAAGAATCTCAAATTTGTTGCTGAAGGCCTCAGACTCAGGTCTACATCAAGTGATTGAGGAGGTAGTACTGCCCTAAGTCAAGAGCGTGGCAACTGTAAGATCTTATGTCTGATAATAGGATTCTGCACCATGTCACACCAGGAGAATACAGTCATGGATGTCAGACTATTTCTGCGACCACATCCCACCTTACATTTGGCCACCTTATTCTCACGACTTCAACAACATGGTTATTATGTGTGCAGCATAGATGCGCAAGAGACTAGTAAACCTCCTTGTAACGCCAAATATGAACTAAACCCAAGGATTATGGCAGCATTCACTAACGTAAACGTCCAGGAGATATTCAAGAGATCCCGGAGTCCCCAGGAAGCCGTGACTGAAGCCATGGCGATTTTTCTGAATATTTTAACTCTATAGTATTTCAAAAATTTTATGTGTAATTTTGGTAAATGTATCTATTAAAATGAAATGTCAGTGTTATTTTCATTTTTGCGTAATTCAGACGAAAATTTATCCATCGCATCCTACATGAGATAGACGACACTCCTTCATTTTTAATGAAAGCAGTTCGTATAGAGACAAGTAAAAATATCAGATATAAAAAAAGAAAAAAAAAAAGATTATGATTGTATACGTTCCAGGACGATACTAGCATGATTAAACTAATTTTATGGAGAAGGAACGCCTTCTTTAAAAGCGGCTTGTGTGTAAATCCGACCAAATATGTCGGCGTGCGACGTCTTCTCACAGTTTGAACCAACATCGAGAAGATGGTTGATGAAAAGAACCATCAATGTATCAAAGGAAAGAGATCCAAATCATATGGAAGGTAGAAGGATCCGCTGGGTGCATCAGCAGCAGTGGACTTGTGCCATCAACAATTAGGTGATCATTCTAGCAGCTTATATCTGTTGGAAAACATAATCACGGTCACACAATGCCATCATATTAGTACGAAATCGATCGTCGAGGAAGACAGCGAATGATGATGAATTGCGTTCAGGTCACCGGAATGAATTCTTAGGAGCTTAATCTGTAGAGCTTCTCAAGGTAATACACAGGGAGACTGAATTCAACATGAGTTTAATTTAATTCCTGTGTACAAAGCACACACAAAGACAATAAGACATTTTTCGGATAATATATAAAAATATAGAATAAAACGTAAATAATTTCAATAATAGATATTTTAGATTTTAATGTATTTTGTAATGTTGCACTTTAGTTAAGTTCTAGAGAGTATTGGGCAACGTACCAGTTACTAACCAAAAATGTTGTTGAATTAATAAATAAATGTGGTATATATATATATATATATATATATATATATATATATATATATATGTGTGTGTGTTTCAATAAAGGTGCGATTGATTTACAAATTCATGAATTATTCATACATAAAACAAATACAAAGGTCAATGATTTACATGGCGAGAAATCCATCTTCGCGAAAAATTCAAATAATATACAAAAACTCGGAACCTGTTTATGAATGAAAAGATCCTGTTTTATAAATTTCAGTTGGATTAGGTCTTTTTATTTTTACAAGCTTTCGTCTGTTCCTACAGACATCCTCATGTATGAAATAGATTGTGTTCTTGTTTTTACACTCAGGGGTTTTTGTATATTATTTTAATTGTTAGAGAAGATGGATTTCTCGCCATTTAAATCATTAACCTTTCTTTTGTTTTATGTATGAATAATTCATGAATATATATATATATATATATATATATATATATATATATATATATATATATATATATATATATATATATATTATGTGAATGGACAAAGACCGAAAATAATTTAAAGACATTTTTATGTTTATGCATACTTATTATAGATACAAAGGTTTAAGTAAATGCTCAGTTTATAATAAACAGTATTAAACAACATTTACCGGTCTGAATGTCCGAGAAATTTTCACAGTAAACAGGAAGACGAATATTTTCTATAAGAATTTCTCGAACATTCAGGCCGGTAAATGTTGTTTAATACTGTTTATTATAAACAGAGCATTTACTTAAATACTTGTATCTATAAAAAGAATGTATAAACATAAAAATATGTCTTTATATTTATTTATATATATATATATATATATATATATATATATATTTATATAATTGTATATATATATATATATTAATATTATATATTGCATAAAGAAAATATATATCAATATTAAATAATAGAGTATATATTAATAATAAATAATCGGTTATATATTAACATTACAAAGTTAACTGATGCTAACTATAAATATGTTTCCTTCAATAAAAATAATAGAGTATATATTTTATGTGTTTATCTTTCTCATTCTTTTCTAAAATCACCCTTTACAAGGCACAAGAACAATTCAAGTTAGAGACTTACTCAAAGAACTGTCTGATATGAACGTAACAGTGAGAAATTAGGAAGTCAAGTTTACAATAATATAACGGCTGGAAAATGGTTGTCCCCAGTTTTTAATAAGTTGAATTTTCGAAAGCATCTACGCTGGATTGTTTCCCACAAGCAGCGGTTCTTGGGAAGAATGTTTCAGTTTCGAGTGGGGACAATTAAACACTTGGACCATAACTAGCTGTAGCCGCAGTGATATGACGTAGTGATACTAAATAATAGAGCTCGTCTTTATATTTGACATGGCAATAACGATAAAGCCGAAATAATTATAACGGCTTGACGCTGATTGGTCAATTATTGCTGGATATATTTGAATACCTATTCTCTATTCGCACCGAGGAACACAGAAATTATTATAACTTCAAATTTAATTCCAGTTAAGTACGTGACGTTGACAAATTAAATGCGGTCCGGTCCGGTGTTATCCGACGGAATGTGTAATGATTTCTAATTTGGTCGCGTTTTCGGAAGTGGGCCAGGTCGAAAACTCATCCACATGTGTGGTACGATGAAAGACGATAATCAAAAATGGGCTGAAGCTGATTTACAGTTAAAAGTAATTAATAACGAATTATGACAACTTAGCGAAATATTTATTAAACATTTCCTGGCGAAAAATTAAATCTAATTAAGGAAATTGTTTCCAAATGATTAATTGTTTAAAAAAAATCTTTCTTGTTTCTAAGAAAAAAGTGTCATTCAAGAATGCGCTATAGAAATTCTATGAAGAAATTGTATTGTTTTACTTCGTTGGCGATTTTCACTAGAAATACAAGTATTCTATCAAAGGAATCTAGCAAAAAAATGAATTGTAAAAGATTTATTCGGCAGATGTGAATAGTAATAGCGCTCTCTTTGCTTGAAACCTTTTGAAATACGGATAATGAAGAAAATGCTAAGTATTAAAAACGTTTTATATAATGTTAAGTTGTTAGGAAAACATGTTCATTTTTTAATCAAATTTTGTCCCAGAATTAATGCTGTTAAATATTATGTAAATCAGTCAAAATAGGAACACAGAACATTTATACATTTCTGTCACTGACTCACAAGATTATTTCTGATTTTACAAAAAATCATCTAAATATTTGAACAATAAATCTTAGAATGCAGTTTATGGATCTTCTTTGCAAAGGAATGCCTTTGGATTAGCAAATTGAAAAGATCTTTGAAAAAGAGGTTTTTCGTGGGCTAGAGATTTGGGGAATACATTGGATATAGCAAAGTTTCTTAGGCCAAGTTAGAGATTTTCTCTAGTTGTATTGTCACAAAACAGAAGAGGTCTTCGTCGATAAACCAGTACTGGTCGCACATTACTTAATTTATTGTGCATTTCATCCAGCTGTTGGCTGTAAACTTTGCTTAGATTCCAGAAGGTTGTAGTGGATAACGCAAGTGGCGGACCAGCAGCCAATCACTATAAACTTCTTTTGGTGTAATTTTGATTTTCGAAAATGTTTGGGATCTTCATCATCTTTTACTCCACCGTGCCTTCATATATATATATATATATATATATATATATATATATATATATATATATATATATATATATATATATCAAATAGGAAAAACTTGAAAAACTTTTTTTATTATACTCGGGATTCTTTATATATATATATATATATATATATATATAAAGAAACGAAATTAAAAAAATACAGAAAATTTACATAAATGAATATAATGTTTAAAACTACGTGTAAACAGAAAATATATTGAATAATTATCAGACATAACCCAATTCATAATGTTGTCAATGTTTACGTTAAGATACGTTTCGTGAGAAGATAAGATCGTTCGGGAAAGATCATCGACAATCTGTTTATAAACAGTAATTTTGACTTTTCTAACCAGGGGCCTCTCTTTAGCTGACTGATACAGCACGTAACATCAATTGATGGTCCGGACACAGGTTCGATTCCTGTCGAAGAATGCATATTTTCTAGGAATTTTCTCGAACAATTCATGCGGGTAAATATAATTAATACCGTTTATTTAAACCAAAAAAAAAAAAAATTAAAAAAATAACAAAACAAAAAAAAAGCATTTGCCAAAATAAATTGTATCTGCGAAAATAATTATTAAGATGTTAATAATAGATATTTTAGTAAGGTTTTTGAAATTATACTTACTTATCTATTCAATAAGGCTAAATTTACCGTTAAATCATCGATAATTATAATTAACATAATAATAATTATTATTATCTTAGTTATATTCAATATCAGCATAATCACAATCGTCAATAGAACACAAGCAGTTAGCGTTGAAAATACAAACACCATCATCATCATGTCCACAAACAGAATTAATCTTAACGAAAATGGTGGTAAAAAAAAAAAAAAAACTTATCAATAAGAATGTATGTGAGCATCAACATGTGTATGTTTGTGTGAGGAAGTGTAAGTGTGTGACATTCCAGTGGGTACATCTGAAAAGCGTCAAGAACCACCCTTCCCGCTCGTTGTTGAAAGGAACATCGCTATATATAAAAAAAGTTGCAGTCCTGACACCGAAATAGAATTACAACTGCGTATGTATGTGTATGCCCGAATCCATGAATATGTATCTGCAACTAGTCACGTATTGTTTATATGGATATGTTTGTGTGAAATAAAATGCATACACCTGTATTTATGTGAGTCTACGTGTATGAGAGTGTCATCACAAAATTTACAAAAGCAAATTCCTTTTCCCACTACAAAACACATTCAAACAAGCATAAATAGATCAAAATTAAAAAAAAAATAACCAATTTTGTCTGACGATCGCAAAAGAGTGGAAACCAGGGTCACAAATTCATATTCATGCAACTGAATAGGTTACCTCTGTCGCTTATATTGAGCACTTTCCACTTAGTATATAGGTGTTTTTTCCTGGTTCCTCAGATCACAATCCTAAGCATAAAATAATGGTTTTCAATTTACGTATTATTTTTAGACACTTTTGAGGAGAAGTTTTCAGTTGATGTAAGGTGATAGAGATAGAGGTAGGTGGACGAAAGATATGCTCGAAATTAGAGAAGGAAGGGATAGATAAGAATTATTTTTAATCTATTTTTATTAAAATACTTAAGAGTAAAGAAGGTGGGTAACGACCAGACATTGACCTATTTAATAAGTCATCTGACAGGAAACGAGACAAATAAAAAAGAAAAAAAGTGTGGAAATAAGAAAAGGAAGAATATATATAAATATATATATATATATATATATATATATATATATATATATATATATATATATATATATATATATATATATATATTCTCCTAATTATAAATGATGTTTCGTAAAAACAGCATCCATTGAAATAAGAAATTTACAAATCATTTATATGGGCATATTCATATGTTTTTTTTTGTTTTTTTGTTTTTTACGAAGACTCCTTTGGAGAGGGACATTGACAAACTGCCGCTTTCCCATATCTCGTTCCGAAAAAACACACTGCTAGCAGAGAAATGGTGGTCGGTGTTCGATGAAGTCTCCGAACGTTTCTCGACACGTTTGAATTCGGAGATTGCTTTCTACAAGACTGGTTAATAATCAAGATGAGATAGAGTCCAATCTGGCCTTTCATCCAACCCGTTGCTTTTCCAAAGATTTTTGCACGAAGGTAGCAATGGGTATTCGAACCTAGGTCACCGAGGTTTTGGTTTCCAAAACGCTAGCTATGCCGAAACATGGAGGGAGGATATATCCGAATTCAATAAGAATGAAACTGAGCTGCTTTCGAAAATGAAACAGAAAAAATTAATATATATATATATATATATATATATATATATATATATATATATATATATATATATATATATATATATATATATATATATGGGATATGGGAATGTATTTATGTGAATATATTTTTGGGAGAATATAGGGAACCCTATAATTTAGTCCTTTAACATTTCTGTATTACGGAAGTATTTTTTATTACGACTCTTGTTTGTTAATTTCTCTTTTATATCAATGCTTTATTAGAATCATTCTTACTCCAATAATCCCTGACCTGAAGACACACAAAAATGTTGTTATATTTTTTAATACTGTATTTTTTTTTTACAATCTTGTTATTTCATGGACTAATTTGAATTGGAATTTTTGCATTTGTAAGGCAAAAAGGTGTACCCTTACTCGACATCGTCTAAAATGATTCAGATGGGCAGTCCCTTTTTTTCTGATATTTTTGGCGGAAACTTGTTAACAAAAAAAAAAACGAAAACGTTGAAGCCAATAAAAAATCAGTTGCACTTGGCAAAAAAATGAAACAACGTTATTTTTGATGTTCCGTAATGAAAAGTGTTGCAAAGTGTAGCAGTTTTTACCAAATTTTTTGAATGATTTCGTTTCAGTATTTTACGAGCGGCGGTGGGGAAAATGGGCGACAAGTGAAAATGGAAATCAATAACTGATATAGACATAAAGAAAAAGTTCTGAACATTTTCAGTTGTAAGTTAAGCAACATACATAGATAAATATATATGTTGAGAAAAAGGAAAATGTATATATGTATTGGTGAGTGTGTAATATTAGAGATGGGTAGTACTAAATATCTGCTCTAACACTCACGCTCACATGCACACACACACTCATATATATATGCATATACTGTGAATATATATATATATATATATATATATATATATATATGTGTGTGTGTGTGTGTGTGTGTGTGTGTGTGTGTGCGCGCGCGCATAGGAACAATCTGACATAAGTCAGATAGGTCAATTACTGACAGATAGATCAATACAAAGATACATATGTATAGATATATAGATAGATAAGTAATATCAATACCCACACATGCACAAACACACGCACACACACACACACACACACATATATATATATATATATATATGTAGATAGATAGATAGATAGATAGATAGATATGTATAAGCTTAGATTTTGACTTGAGAGAGGATGTTTTCATAGACTTTAGAGAGCACAACATCCCCCTCCTATTTAATCGTCAGCTAGAGAATTTGTTCAAATTGATTAATAAGAAAACATTTACGAGTGTGCACTGAAAAGTTCATAGGCTGACGGTGAATGAGTGACGGAAGAGCTGTGAAATTTTGCAGGCCTTAATTTCAAATCGTCATATTAATAACTGCATTGTTTAATTTCAAGTAAACTGTCTCAATTTAGGAAGCTTCCGAAGATTATGCATTTTATAAGATTATGTTATAAGGATTTCAATGATTGCAGCAATGAAACTGCAAACCTAGGATTTTTAACCTAAACATAATTTTTAACTGGATTTTCTCATAAAATGGTAATAATTTGAGACATTATTTATCATGCCAAACCCCAAATTCATACCACATTTCCTAATGTAGCGACATGTCAGTATGAATTTCGTTTGGGTCTAAATATATTTTCTGCAGGTACTTGATAAAACAGCAATCTACCTGTTCAAAGAAGCTTCCAATTATAACAAGTAACGACGTCTCTTGAAAATGAGCCAGAGACAAATATACATTTTGGTCGAATCACTTTGAGTTAGTGACAAATATAAGTGTTGTGCTAATCACTTTCAGTCAGAGACAAATCTAATCACTTTGAGTCAGAGACGAAAGTAAGTGTTAGGCTAAACAATTTGATCCAGAGACAAATGTAAAGGTTGGGGCAACCATTTTGATCCAGCAACAAATATATAATCCATGCAGAGAGAACAGTTCTCCTCACCTGCTCCTACGAAGGCCTAGGTTGATTTATCTACAGCTTTTAGAGGTTCAAAAGGCATTGTGTTTATTGACTATCTTCAAAACGGTCACATAATTGATGATGAGTACCAGGCCCATATTCTGATGCCGATAAAATGGATTACCAAGAAAAAATGACCTGGAATAGTGTTGAAAGAAGAAATGTTTTATGAGGCTTTTGCTCCAGCACAAAAATCCTACATTTCATTGTCTGCTATGCGTGACTGGTTTTGAAATGGTTGATTATGCACCCTATTATGCAGGTTTAGCCGGATATGATTATCATATGTTCCACAACAGGAAAAACACTTCTATGTTGACATTGTTTGACTAACAGGATTATATATATATATATATATATATATATATATATATATATATATATATATATATATATATTCCTGTACATAGGTAAAATAATAATAATAATAATAATAATAATAATAATAATAATAATAATAATAATAATAATAATGTACTCTCCCGTCGGTTAACAGCCGCTAGTGGTTTACAAAAAAGGACGCATATGGAGCAAGAGTGAGGATTGTGGGATGAGATCACTGTTACATTGGCTGACCATTTATATCTTGCTCTCGCTTCTGCTGAGTCCACTAAAACACGTTCATTTCCATTATACCCACGCCAAGGCTAAGCGCTCGAGAGTGTGATGAGGTATATTGACAGCTGACAAGTTGCTCTTCAGCTTGTCATTGTATCTTAGCCATGGTGTCCTACATATATATATATATATATATTCCTGTATATATATATATATATATATATATATATATATATATATATATATATATATATATATATATATCGGACACCTGCTGTAAGTAATTACTCAGTGTAGTCAGCTCCAGGCTTTATATAATAAATCTACAAAAAATATTTTAAAATTTATGCATAATTATAAGGTTTTGTTGGATTAGTTGTATATTAGGTCCCAAAATAAAAATGTAGCTGTTTAACTGTTTTATTCAGTGTAGGGAGGACCGTTCTTGCATATTCAGAACTTTAATTTCGTGCATGCGTGTTGCTTGTTTTTGTTGACAGCACATTATCGTAGGGGGTGTCGTGCATCCTCTGTGTAATAAACAGAAAGATGACACACTTTTCTCAGCCAGATATTTTGAAACAACCAAAATGCTGTACTGCTTGATTGGTGTAATGCTGTGGAAGCTCCAATACGAATACTTCAGAGTGGTTTTATTGTAATTTATTATAAGAAAATGTTATAATAATGCGTTGCTCTACTTTTTATTGAGCACTTTTTAAAAAAAATAAATGATGCGGTTTGTGCATTATTTGCTGCATCTATTCTTTCTCTCATTTGGATATATAATTTATAACATATATATATATATATATATATATATATATATATATATATATATATATATATATATATATATATATAATTATACGTATATATATTATTAAATATATGAATATAAACATATATTATATAAATATAAATTTTATAAATATATTTGATTTTATAAATATTGGATGCTGCTGCTAATGCAACGCTCTTCAAGTAGTATCAAGCTCTCATATCCAATGACGTCTTTTGTATAGTGAAAACGTTAAAATTTCCCTTTCTTTCTGTGAAGATAACTTGGGGGTACAATCTCTGACTGATGCCATGTCTATTCCACACTGAAGAGCTGTGATACAGCGAAACAATCTGTTCTGCGAATGACTATATATATATATATATATATGTGTGTGTGCGTGTGTGTGTCTGTGTGTCAAGAGCGAGTGATAAAGAGGGGACAGAATATAGACAAATAGTATTGAATGAAAGAAACGAAAGGAACGTTAAAAGCAAAGAAGAACTAAAGAAAGTTTAAATGCTGGAGCAAAAGAGAAAATTAGTAAAAGAAAATATAATTAAATAATTTATAATAATTTATATAAGGCCGAAATCATTTACAAGAAAGAAGAAAAGGGTCGATAATTAAAAAAGTTAAATAGAATTAAATAATACTTAAGAAAGATAAATGAACTATCAAAAAGAGGAAGGCAAGATCAAATTGAGAATTTTAGAAAATGGATTTTCGTGATGTGATTAAATGAGAGGAAAGATGTAATTAAGAAAGAAAGAAAAATGTATAAGAAGGAAGAAAATACGACGAAGTAAAGATGGGCTGAAGGAATGAAGGGGAATTTAACAAATCGAATTACGAAAAAAATGAAAGAAAGAAAAGAAGAAAAAAAAGGAAGAAAAAAACAAATAAAAATGAATGAATGATAAAAGAAAGAATATAGGCGTGATGAAAAAAGACAATTTTACAAAGAACGAGAACAAAGGAAAAGTATAAAAATTGATCGAAAGAAGAAAATAAGAAAGAAAAAAGAACGAAAGAAGCAAAAATAAAGAAAGAAAATGATATGAATGAAGAAAAATTGATTGAATAAAGGAATGAATAAAAGGTTAATTTAAAAGAATGAAAGTAAGAAAGACAGAAAGAAAAGAAATAAAAATGAAAGAAAACAGGGAAGAAAGGAACCAAAAAAAAGCAGAAAGAAAATGAATGAATAAAAAAAACAAGACAACAATCAGAATGTAAAAGAGAATGAAGGAAAACGAATGACAGAAGTGTGTAACAAAAGAAATAAAGACATTAAAATTGACTGAAGAAAGAAATGAATGAAGGGGGAATATAAATGAAAAAAAATAGAAAGAAAGAAATAAGGAAAGAAAGAACAACAAATGAATGATATTAAGAAATAAAAATAGATGCATGATAGTAAGTAATGAAGGAGACAATTTAAAAGAAAGAAATGAGCAAGAATTACAGAATGTTACTGACGAATGGAATGAATTAAAGAGAAAAAAAGAAAGAAAGAAAAAGTGATCAAAGAAAGATAGACTGATGGAGTAATGAAATGAATGAATGAAAGAGAGAAGCAATGAAAGAAAGAAAAATTGATTGAAGAAAAGAATGAATGAAAAGGGAATTTAAAAGAAAGGAAGAAATCAAGAAAGAAAGAAAATGATTAGAGAACGGAATGAATGAAAGGGGAATTTAAAAGAAAGGAAGAAAGAAAGAACGACAAATGAATTATAGGAAAAAATAAAAACAGATGCAAGAAAGTAAGTTAGGAAGGAATGAAAACATAATTTAAAAGATTTAAAGAAAAAATATTGAATGAAATAAAAATTGACTGAATGAAGTGATTAAATATGATTAAAGAAAGGAATGAAAAAGAAAGAAAACATGATTAAAGAAACAAAGAAACAAAGAAAGAAAAATTTATTGAAGAAAGGAATGAATGAAAGGGGAATTTAAAGGAAAGAAACAAAGAAAGAAGAAAAGGAAAATTGACTGAAGAATGGAATGAATGAAAAGAAAGAAAAAAAAGAAAGAAAATTGATCAAAGAAAGAAAGAAAGAAAGAAAGAAAGAAAGGAAGGAAGGAAGGAAAATTGATTGAAGAAAGGAATGAATGAAAGGGGAATTTAAAAGAAAGAAAGAAAGAAAGAAAGAAAGAAAGAAAGAAAAATTGATTGAAGAAAGGAATGAATGAAAGAGGAATTTAAAAGAAAGAGAATGAAAGAAAGACTAATGAATGATAGGAAGTATTAAAAAACGAAAGAAAGTAAAGAAAGAAAGAATGAGAATTAAAAAGAAAGAAAGAAAGAAAGAAGGGAGAAAGGAAAACCAATGAAGATGGAACGAAATGAATAAAAAATGTTGAATTCTATAAATCGTGTACTAAACGAGAGTTAACTCAGAGTGTGTGACTGATGTCAAAAATATCTGATCCTTTTTTTTTTTATTTTGTGCCATCGCGTTTTGCTTTTTTCCTATTAATTTTTATTACTTATCGCATTCCTTACCCGTTTTTATCACACCGCTTAACAGCGTCTCCTTTCCCACACAACGGCACTCATTCTTTTTTTGTCCTTTTCCTCTTTCCACAGTCTCTTTCTTTCGCAGATCAGTAGATCGTGTAAGTGCATTTTAACATTAAAACCTACCTTTAAAAACAAGAAAAAAGGTATATGAAGCAAGTGTTAACACTTCTGAGGTCGATACAGATCAAAGGGTCCGGGTGACAGAAGCAATCATCAAACTCAATATCCGATCGTGTGAACCTGCTTGGGCATTGCCGGGGTCCATTTTTCATCAGGCGATTTCGTTAATCAGCGATCATTGCTTGCGAACGGGTCAGGAAGGGAAGCCGACGATGCCGGCATCGACAGCTTTATCGAGATAGTCTTTTGATCGACCTAACCTTTCTGGTTTTATCATCATTGTTGACGATAAAATTTCTTCCATTTACACTTTTTGTTCGGTTTAGAGTTCCAAACCTCTTTTATTATTACCAACCCGACCAAAATCGAAATTCCCCGATATATTTGTGTAAAAAAGGTAACGTGACAGATAGAAACAACTTTTCTTTCTTTTAAATTCACCTTTTTTTATATACAATACAAACCCAAGGTCCACGCAAAAGGAAGGGTTACGGAATGAAGTTGTATAAGCGTTATAAGAGGAAGTCAGATATTTATAAAATATTATTATTTGGATGGTTAACATAAGACTTCAAGAGATACATATCATTGTGATCAAGGAAGTATTTACTCGGTATCCTGTTTCACACAGTAACAGTTCTTGGGGAGAAATTCTCTAAGCGGAACTTCTTTACTAATGGAATACGAATATGCAAATCTGAGTACGTGGTATAGCGTGACTTAGATGTGAAAGTCGGAAGTTTCACTAGTTCAGGCTTTCAGAATCTAAGGAGTGAAACACGTCCGAACATTTACGATGAAAATAATTCATAGCCTAGGGAGAAACTAGCAAATTTTAATCTGTAAGAAAATCGTTCTAGGATGGGAATTAATTTATTATCTAAAATTCTGCGTAAGCGCTTTTGAACTCTCTCAAGACTGTAACGTGAGGAATGGGTAGCTTTAGTCGATATATGGTAGCAATACATTAATCTATATTTTATTTTGAAATTGAACTCAATATATGATCTGGACTGCTGTCTTAGTCTGTATTCAATTCTGATCAGTATTTTTCACTTCATGTTTCTTGAATCACGTTCATCTTTTTTTCCTTTGCCCAATCCTCCACATACTCAGCCACTTCTTCCGCTTCCCTACCTCTAAGCCTATTCTTACTAGTAGCATTCCCGCCTTGCTTGTGGTGAAATTATTTAAAAAAAAAACTTAAAAAGTGTTATCGAAAGTTCTGCAGATATCATTTTTCCTCGGTTGTAGAGATAGATAAAGACGTTTAATGGTTGTAGAGATAGATAAAGACGTTTAATGGTTGTAGAGATAGATAAATATGTTTAATGGTTGTAGAGATAGATAAAGACGTTTAATGGTTTTTATAATCCGTGTTAACACGTTAAACTTTACTTAACAAATAACTCAAAGACTTATTATAGACTCCATATTGTAACAATATATTTAGTTAGATGGATGAAAAAAATGATAAAAAATTAATCCCAGCCCCGATCGAATTTGTACTTCATATATTTCGAGTTATTTTATGCCTACTCTAGTAAATTTGTCTCTGGATTTTAAGCCTCATACGGAACGGGGCGGGATTCGATCAAAAGAAAAAAAAATATCTAACTTGACAGATAGAAACAACTTTCCTAGGAGCAGACATAGCAATTGATTCGATATGACCTTTCAACTTCATGTCAGTAGAAAAATTATAGCACAAGACGCATAGAGTCACTGACCTGGAGGTTAGCATTAGCCATGTTATGGTTTCAATACATTGAATAGTTAGGAAATAATTAAAAACAAGATTGAAAACGATAACATTCCGTACGTTGTTCTCTGCAGCCTTCTTTCGATGTCTCTTGATCCAATTCACCTTCAGAAAATTTCAAATTAAATCTCTTATTTAACTTAAGTGTTAGATTTTATATTTTTCGCATTCTTTCCACCCCTCATTTTGTGTCCTTATTACTACTGCTCAGCTATTAACAGATTATAATAAATCATTGTTAAATATTAATTATTAATAATTATCAATAACTAATAATTATTAATAGTTATTAAGAAGCTATGAATAATCTCAAAAATTAAGAAGATGGGGGTGGGCGTTTATTTAGCACCTAAGTTTTTAAAATTATTTTAAAGCATTATTCCTCCAGAATATCAGCAACCATGACTCTCCACAAATTCCTTTTCTTTATTATCTGTGAATTGCCATTGAACACAATGCATAAAAAAAATATTATTTTGAATACAGTTCAAATACTGCCAGGTCTCGTACGAATTCAAATCCCGAAAGAAATCCCTGATTGGATAAATTGATGTCACATTAGAGAAAATCAACCTATCAATACTCTCACTGCTTCGAACAAAATGGGATGATGTACTTAAACGTAGCTTAGGTGTAATGACGTTAATATCGAACTCACTCCTCAGTTGTATGTGATCTACGAGAAAAAAAAACATCACTTACCGCTGCACCATGATTTGATGTCACCACGATTTATCAGATCTGTTCTATGCATTATAAATTCCACATATCCAAGTGATTTCTATCTGTACATACGAGAAAAACCAAGGGAAAAGTGTAAAGTGTAAGTATACCACACCCAAATCACAATCTAACTGACCCTACCCCATATATAAAATAACTCTGTAATTAAATCATTTACATAAAAATTAAGTTTAATCACAAAATTCAAATTGGGAAACTGTGAACATACACAGATATCTTGGTTGTTTTTGTTGTTGTTGTTGTTCTTCTTCTTCTTCTTCTTCTTCTTCTTCTTATTATTATTATTATTATTATTATTATTAGTTACTTTGATTTATGTTGTATACATATTTCCTTCCGGATCCTAACCAGAAATCTCAGGTCAGACATGGTTTCATGACATTTTCCAGTGATCATTTTTCCGCCCAAAAAAACAAAAAACTAAAACCACAAACATTTTACATAGATAAAGCTCTCCGTGATGAACAGTATTCCGTATTTTATTTAAGGCATGGACGACCAGGGATCTCTGCAATGCGTCTATCAGAACATTTCCCTATCACAGAAAAGTCTACAATTACAAATGTATTTATTGATATGTCTTATATGCCACATTTTTTAAACATCCATTTAAAGATCCGTTTATTCTGATAGTTATCTGAAGATCTTAAAAATATATATTATTACTAGCAGCATGGCCCGGCGTTGCCGATGCTTTATTCAAAAATTGTACGACTCATACAGCAATCGCTATCACTTGACTTAAAACATTTTTGCCCTTCCTTGCTTTTAAAGGAGTGCCTTTTGCCGTGCTGATGTTGCTACATACCTTACTTCTTGCCTATCTAACACTGCGAATTTTTTCTAAGCTCTATACTAAACATTAAATCTGTTACGAAAAAAGAACTAAACAAAATGAATACAAAGCGATCAGTTTTAAAAAAAAGGACTCGTAACTGGAAAAACCGAATGAAAATGAATGTTAACAACAAATACTTTTGCACACCCAAATCAGTTCTGCGGAATCAGAAACAACGTTGAGTTTAAGCAAGCGAATGAGCCAAATGGAGTAAAGTGCCATGCAGATTTAAATTTTTCACACTTGTGACGAATGCAGCTATCGATTTTTTTTTGCATGTTAGAATGCCAGTTAATATTCATGTCAGTCAGCTGTTGGCTCTCACGCTGGCCACTAAAATCTTCCTGCCTATTCGTGGCAGCCAGCTATAGGCTCTCACTCTGGCCAGTAGAAAATGGCCGCAAACTACGTGAAAACTGCCGTAGATCATGAAAAAATCGATTATTTCTACTATCGATGGGAGTTGGGCAATGCAACGTCGGTCTTGGCATTCCCAGTAACTTGGAGCATGTGCATGTAAATTTTAGTGCAAATCCGTCGAAAATTGCGGCCGTGCATTCGTTACGCGCGCGCGCACACACACACACACACACACACACACACACACACGCACATCCTGCTTTTTATAGATAGAGATTCTGTAGGAACTGCAATGCCAATTAGAAATCACATTTTTTGTGGTCTTTGATTCCTATCTAGCGGTGATTAGATTTGATTGTTCTTTTTGTGTGTATCGTGAAGTCACATAAAAATTGTTACTGGTCTTATCTCTGTAATCGGGTCTGGATGACGTCCATACTGAACTCATAATTATTGTTACTGGAGATACCCATTAAAATTTCACGGTTTTCCTATTTATGTTTTCTAACTCGACTTAATTCTTTACTCCTAAGTTAATGATTCAATAAGCACATGCTGAGTTCTCCGACAATAAAATATCCGTATTCATTCTCCTTAGGTCCTAAGGTCAGAATTGGCATCATGGCATATTCCACTGATCATAAGTCTACTGGAATCTTTTCCAACCAAACCGAGGGCTCTAACTACAACAGGGATTGTTGATGTTCCTATGTGCCACATTTTTAAGATTTCGATTTCATGGTACCTGTATTTTGGTATGAGATTTCCATTTCAAGGCTCCTTTTCATCTTCTTCTTCTTCTTCTTCTTCTTCTTCTTCTTATTATTATTATTATTATTATTATTTACTTTGATTTCTGTTGTATACACATTTCATTGCGGCCCCCAATCTGACTTAAAGGAGAGGCTCCACAGTGGCAGGCCATCTGCTGCTGTGAATGCCGATTCTCAGAATACTGACTGTAACTCCTGGAAATGGATTCATATTTTCCATTGATTATTTTTATAAAAATAAAATAACTAAAATCCCTCACATTTTACATTGATAAAGCACATTCTGTTCTTGTGGTCTTTGATCACGATGTTTGGGTGATCAGCTTTAATTGTTTTCTCTGTGTGTATTGTGAAGTCCTAAAATTTTTTTACAGGTCCTATCTCTGTAATCGGGTCTGGATGGCGTCCATACCAAACACATAATTGTCAATACTAGAGATACCCGTGAAAATTTCACGGTTTTCCTATTCTAACTCGACTTAATTCTTAATTGTTCTAAGTTAATGATTCAATAAGGAAATGGCGAGTTCTCCGACAATAAAATATCCCTAGTCATCCCCTTACCGTTTCATTATATATTTGCGCTTAACAACTTTAACAAAATATAGCAATGACAACAATAAATAAGAATGCTAGTCGGAATTTTAAGAAGTGGGTAGAAATGAAAAGATCTGAAAGTAACAACTTTTTCCATTTCACTGAAACATCTGTTAAAAACCTCTTTTTTTACCCCACTTTACGTGCGATCAAAAGAGAATATCCCATTATTTATTAGTTATTGGCAGGAGACGCTAAACACTTTTTTCTACCCTTAGTCTTTTCTTACGACAATTTCTCTCAATAATAATTTTAAAATAATTTAGTAGATAATGTTATTTTATCAAATGTTTAGCAATTGCTTACTCGGTTTCCATCGGTCGATTATGTGTGTCTGAAAAATGGTGCGTAAATCACAGTCGTTAAGTATAGTATATGTTTTTATCAGCCTATTCTAATATATATATATATATATATATATATATATATATATATATATATATATATATATATATATATATATATCTTCTATAATTGTGTTGACTGATTTTCCAACAAAGATAATTCCTCCTCCTCTGGCCACTCTGTTTATGCCACTTGGAATGCTTCTGTCAATGTTACGTAGAAAACTGACTTCATTAAAAACACTGACATCATCAAGGACATAAAAAGACAGAATTAGAATACCACCAAGTGTAACCTTTCCATAAACATTCGCAAATCTTCTATGAATAGATGCAGAATAATTTTTAATCTGAAATAATTGCTAAACGAATATTAATTTTCGATTTGCTTGGACATCCCAATATGCATCTTCCTTTAAAAAGAGAAATATCTATTCACAGTCGCCATTATTGACTGCTGGAATGTTAACAACATATATATGCAGATGATTCAGTGTTGATTGCAAACACAGAAAGGAAACTGCAAGGACTCCTCCACAAGTTAGTGAAGCAAGTTGAAAAGGAAGGACTAAACCTCAAGAAGACAGAAAGCATACTAGTTAGTAAAAGGAACAAACCAACATTATAAATTTGTGGTACCAAATTAAAACAATTACAACAATAAAATTTACATAACTGCGTAGTGTTTTAACAGAGGACGGAAATGCGACGCCGAAATCCGAATGCACATTGGAATAGCGGAAAATGCCTTCGAAAAGCTAAGCAGAATATTAAGAGACAGATAAAAATCCTTAGAAATAAAAGAAGAGTACTCACAGATGAAGACGATGCTTGAATGTGCTTCTACCGAAGAATGCTGAGAATACCATAAACATAAC
Source organism: Acanthosepion lycidas (assembly GCA_963932145.1). Classification (NCBI taxonomy): domain Eukaryota; kingdom Metazoa; phylum Mollusca; class Cephalopoda; order Sepiida; family Sepiidae; genus Acanthosepion; species Acanthosepion lycidas. The sequence continues at coordinate 4,033,674 of OZ010605.1, forward strand.
ATGTGAGCAGCGACGTGGTTTCGAGAAAATGGAAACAAAAGAGACACGTACTTAAAATCTGAAAGAGACAGTTGACATTTCTAGGGCAGATGATGGGGAAAGAGGCCTTGGAAAATTTAATACTCACAGAACATATCAAGTGCAAGAGGGAGTGGAAAACAACGCATAAATTAGCGAGCTTGAGTAAATGGATAGAGGGGCATGGTTTAGGAATTAAAACAAAAGGTTAAAATTTATTAAGAACTACAAGAGAAAGGGCATTGAAGGGCCTTATATATGGAAGATGATTATATGGTGGTTTTATATTTTTTTCTCATGTAGCATAATCTCAGGATGAGATTTCAACTTTGTAACTATTTTTCAAAACGTTCCATTTAATTCAGTTGTATTTTTCTTCACTCTTGGCTTTATTTTATATTATTCGAGATAATCTTGACTATATATAAAAGCAACAGCTAAAATGGAAGGTACATGTTACTCGAAAAAAAAATAATGTCTTAATCAGCATTTTGATATTCCACACTACTTCAAAAAAAAAAACTGAAACCCCTTTTATACATGAAAGAATGATTTTCTTTTCTTTTTATGTACCATGCCCTTTCAGAAGATAGACGATCATGAGTCTCCATCTCCCTCTATCCGTTGCGGCTCTCAACAAGTTCATTCCTTCTGCTTCCTCACCCACGTTCTGTTAAACACCTGCTCAAGCTCGCCAGGTATATCACGCACTGCTTTCACTTGTCTTTCTTTCCCTCTATTTGACCTGTGAGTATCAGATTCTCCAAGCGCTCCTTCCTCATTATGGGTCCCAGAAACTTCAGCTGCCTCTTTCTGATATTAAGTATAAGCCTTCTCTTTGTTTGCATCCTCTCTAATACCTCATCGTTACTCAAAAGCTCGGTCCATGATACCCTTAACCGCCTTCTGTAAAAACACATCTCCGTCACCTCGAGTCTCTTCTTCATCTTTGAGGAAATCGTCCAACATTAGCTGCTGTAAAGAAGGACAGATGTCACTTAACAGTTCAGTATTATTTTCCTTGTTACCAAAGAAATATTCCTGTCTCGCAATATTCTGTCCAGCTTTTGGTTGGTTGGTTGATTCGTTAGTTTTATGGCATATCAACCACTGTGGGTCATTTAATGCCAAATTAATATATATATATATATATATATATATATATATATATATATATATATATATATATATATATATATATATATATATATATACACATATATATATATACATACACATAAACCTATACACATATTAAATATACAGTACTATCAAACATAGATGACAACATTCTTTTTTTCAAAAACGCATAGCTGGCAACATTATTTTTTCCAAACGGTTATAGCTAGCAACATTATTTTTTCCAAAAAACGTATAGCTGGCAACATTATTTCAAAAACGTATAGCTGGCAACATTATTTTTTCGAAAACATTATCTGAAGCCTAGTTGTTGGACATAGTTTATCGTCATACCCAGGACGCGGATGTAGTTTATCGTCATACCCAGGACGCTGTCAAGCTTTTGGAATTTTTCCTTGGAAACCATTTTCCTGAAAAATTGTCTTAAGTGAAATATTTATAAAAATTTCAACCAGGAGTCAATGAATGCTTGATCAATGAATGCCAAATGTTTCCTTATAGGGAAACGGTTAATATTACTATTACAATGATCTTGTTTCAAATTATTTTTAGCAACTCAGAATTATATTCTTCGTGTTTTAAAAAAGACTGATGCCACACGCAAACACTAACTTATTATCGTATAAAATACTTCATTGCATTAAAATAACCTATTTAATTTTTCTTTCGTCTCCGTTATCATAAAGGACAAACATTTCGGTGAAAAAGTGAGTTTTGCAACTCTTCTTTCTTTATATTTATTTGACTATCGATTAGAATTTTACGGGTAGAAATTCAGCGGTTTACTGTATTGATCACTCTTAAGAAATCAATATAGTGACACCCCCTGCTGATAGGTAGGGATTAAAATTCAAATGGCAAATACACAGAATATGAACAGAGCGGAAAATACTGAAATTATTCTGTAAGAAAATTGATATTTTTATGGCGCGATGACTGATATTAGCATTCAAGCGGGGAAGATATTTGAGTGTGTTTAAAATAAGATCCTAATTAAGGTTTCCTTTATTTGATACTACGTTTGTTCATTAAGATAAAAAGAGAGGGAAAGTTTTGTGTAGGTTAGAAGAAAGCGTCGATTAGTAGGGCGAGTTTAAATACGGATACATTTTTTTTAATTATATTGATTGAAGCCACCGGGACGACCTGTAACTGTTACAAGCTCAGTAAGAGTGAAGGATGTTGAATATCAAAGAGAAATTTTAATAGAAACGTATTTAAAGAATTGTAGAAAGACAGGAAGAACCGTGGATAATATTAGGTTGTCATACATGAAATGATGCTTTTTATGGGAAATGAATAAAAACGCTTCTGAAATGTTAAATAACTAATTTATTTAGATGAAATAGGCACCAGGTTGATAACTGACTGGAGCACCTCTAAATTGTTGATCCAATCCTTAAAAACATCCTCATCCTTTGATGTGACAAGCAGTTAAAATGCTTCCATTACTTCTTCCTTATTGGAGAACATTTTGTTGTATATGAAAAGCTCAAAATTAGTTGTAATCAGTAGGGGAGATTTCAGGGGAACATGTAGGATGAGGCAAAATTTCATAATTCAGGAGATGCAGCTTTTGAACATTTGATTGAGAAGAGTGCGGCTGTACACTGTACAGCAAAATTGGACCAACTCTTCTCACATGTCTAAGATTTTTCTTTTACAATACGAGGTATATGTAGGATGAGGCAAAATTTCATAATTCAGGAGATGCAGCTTTTGAACAGTTGATTGAGAAGAGTGCGGCTGTACACTGTACAGCCAAATTGGACCATCTCTTCTCACAAATCTAAGACGTTTCTTTTTCAAAACCAGGTTGCAGTTATTGCAACAAGAATGACTAACCCCTTTCAAAGATCACCATACTGTAACCATTAAATTTTAGGGTGCAGTGGAGATTTCGAGTATTATTTTGCCGATTCACTTGCATCTAACATCTGGTTTACTCTCTTTTTTTGCATCTTTCTCATCGTTTAAAACGATTCCATGCAAAAATGGTCGTTTTCCCCAGTTTGTACGCATACAAGAAGATTACTCGACATTGTTTCATTGTAATCATTTTCGTTGGGTTTATGAGTAGAAATATATTGAATGATAAACTACCTGGAATGAAAAAGTGTCAGGAATTTGTTTGTTTGTTTAAAACTTAACGACCCATCGATCAGATAGAGATCATTTAAGGTCAAACAGATGTTTTTTTTTGTTTTTTTTTAAATAAGGTTGAAATGCTTTCAAGAAAACTTTCCCTTTCCTTTCCTTCTTTTTCGGTGTTGTCTTACTTTTTTTTTTCTTTAAAAAAAAAAAAAAAAAAAATCACTGTTTTCAGAGGTGCGCCGTTCTTCGAAAATCTCTCACCAGGCAAGTATCAAAGTTCCCCCTTTCATCATCAGACACCAAATTGGAATTATATTTTATTATATAGTCCAACTTTCCTAAGAAAGGTCAAGATCAAATTGGGGTCTGATTTTTCGAAAAGTTCTTTCAAGTTGTTCACGTTGTAAAATAATTTTCGAATATGTGCCCTGTCACCGCACTTAAGCAAGAAGTGCTTCACAGTATAAGCCTTCTGGCATGCTATGCATTAGGGTGGGTCTTTGTCTTTTAGGAGGAAGGAGTGAGTTATGTGCCTGTGTGCTATCAGAATAAAGGATGAAACCACCTCATTGCGTGATTTTTCTGTGTTTAGTTAGTTGTTTCTTTAGGGTTTGATTTTAAAGAATTTGTTGGTTTGACAGTTGTTCCAAGCGTCTTACCATTTCTTCAAAATAAAGTCATTTATTAGGGGTTTATAGTCAGTGTATGGAACGTTTATGTTACTTGTGTTAAGTTTCAGAGAGTTTTTTGCAGCCACATCAGCTTTTTCATTTCCATGAAAACCAGAGTGGCTGGAAATCCAACAGAAATGATGGTTTTATTTTGTGAGATCGCACGTATTCCATGTAGGAGTTTGATGAGCAAAGGATTGTTTAATTTTTGTTTTTTAATGATTCGAGTACTTATAATGAGTCTGCAAGAATAATGAATTTAATGGAGTTAAGTTTAGTGATGAGTCAGGAATAAGTCAATATTTTTTTATAAACTAACGACGTTGATTCGATAGACTAACGAATCAATAACCAGCCAAAAATCCATCATTTCATGTGTAACATTCTTAAGTATATTGTATGCCATACAATGGTCTCGAGATCTTTGCATCACAGCCTTATTATGGTACTGCTGCATGTGTTACAGAGCATTTTAAGGTAACTCTGGAATGTCCTTTCCAGGGCTCAGGCCTGGACAGGGTTTAATAAGAGATCGGCCGTTGTCATGCAGCACGTCTCCA
>OZ010605.1:4043156-4048156 GCA_963932145.1 Acanthosepion lycidas
GATTAACGTGATATTTTCTCTTCGGCAAGTTACAGAGAAGGTTCGTGAGAAAAAGCAAGAGGTATACATGGTGCTTGTGGACTTGACGAAGGCCTTTGACACTGTGACTCGAGATACTCTTTGGCAAGCATTGAGGAAACTTGGTATCCCAGAAAACATGCTAAAGTTCATCATCTCCTTTCATGAAGGCATTAAAGCTAATATCGAGTAAGATGACTTGATGTCAAAATACTTCGATGTCGCAAACGCCACCAAGCAAGGCTCCTGTCCTTTTTGACCTTCTTCTCAGTGATTATGAAATTAGCATTCGCAGACACAGTGAGCGGCGTCAAGTTTCAGTTTCGAACAACTGGTAGTCTCTTCAATCATCAGCGCTTCAAAGCCAAGAACCACCTTCGAACGCAATTTATTCGTGATTTGTTGTTTGCTGATGATGTTGCTCATGTTGAAACATAAAATCGTTTCGCTGCTGCATGTAAAGACATTGGTCTTACATTTAGCATAAAGAAAACTGGAGTAATGCACCAACATTGTCCTACTCCGAAGCAATTCTGTTGGGAGAAACAAAATCATCAGTCTATAAATTTCCAGAGAGACTATTGAAAATACAAGACACATCCCTGAACTGTGTAAAGTCTTTCACCTATCGTGGTAGCAAAATCAATTACAGTAGAAATTTAGATGATGAAAGTCTACCAGTGCTTTCGGCAATTTTCGCCATCGCTTGTGGAATAAGCGGTGTATTCGACTGGATAATAAAATTCGGGTTTACAGAGCTGTTGTCCTTCCCAAACTTTGCTACGGCTCAGAGTTGTAGATTCCATACAGGTACCATATACGCCGGCTAGATGTTTTCCATAAAAGCTGTCTGCGTACAATCTGTGGAGTAACCTTCAAGATAGGACATCTAAATTAGACCTGTTTAACAGGTGTAATATTAGAGGAATCGAGACTTGTTAGCTGTCAATATACCTCGAGCGCTTAGCATTGGAGCGGGTAGAATGGAGATCAACGTGTTTTAGTGAACTCAGCAGTTTTCAATCTGCTTGTCTGAATCGTCTTCAGAAAGTGAGAGATGGTCCTAAAAGGTCAGCCAATCTAAAAGTGACCCCATCCAATAATCCTTATTCTTGTTCCATATGCAATCTCCTTTGTAAATCACTAGAGGGTCTTAAGTGCAACCTATTATTATCTCACAAAATTTCATAACTGAATCAGTTAAGTTGTCAGATTATCATACGTCGAAATCGAGAGTCCATTAATATATATATATATATATATATATATATATATATTATTATTATTATTATTATTATTAATTATAAATTATTAATGTACATCCTTAACTATAATTCATTATTTATTAATATATTCTTTTTTATTATAATGATCATTATTATTATTATTATTATTATTATTATTATTATTATTATTATTATTATTATTATTATTATTATTTCATACCCGTAGAACATGTTTTTTTTATAACGAGAGTCTTAATTGTCTTTCGAAGTTTTCGTCTTAATTTTGTCGTTGAATTAAACTTGCATCAACATTTTGAACGGAACATACATAATAGAATGGAAAAAAATGTCGTGAAATTGCAAATAAATTTTGCAACATTCTGCATACGAAAATAATTTTCTTAATGTAAGAAACTATTCGGGTGTTTACACTTAGAAGAAAAGAACGAACCAAAAATGGAAAAAAATAATGAAGCCGGGTAGGGAAATACAGACACCATGACAATTTTCTGAAGCAAGCTACTCAACGTTCATGGTCTGCCAATCTGGTGGCAAAATCAAAAAACATTCACATCTTTAAATTGACGGTTCGGTACTATTTTTGTTATTTTTAGCTTCTTCTGTTGACTGGGGTTAGGAAAATAAGCTTGAAGAGAATGGATATCCGTGACATGAAGACGCAAAGCATAGCAGATCTACTAATACATTTCCTGTAGAACATGGAGGTGGAATGTTTCTCACCAGGTCGACTTTGGCGGAATTTCTAAACCTGGAGAGTCAAGAAGAGAATTTAAAAAATTCTAACACTGAGTGGAGAAAGATTCCGCATACATATACACTGTAACCAAAAAAATATCGACGGTTGGTAATATCATGAGTTTCCCTAGACTAGGTAATAGAAGAAAGTGTGAAAAAAAGATCAACTATCAACTGAAAGAAAATAGAATGTATGGTTCTCAGCAAGAGAAATCGTCTAAAATGCGAGTTATTAGGTTGGTGCAAAAATAATGTCGTTTTCTCACATAGTAACATATCTGAGAAAACGACATTATTTTTGCACCAACCTAACACAAGTTGGAGATTTCAACATCAAGTAGGTACAGAAATTTAAATATCTGTGAATTTTTTCAACAGGGTATGGGATAGTCGTCAGCGGGATCAGAACACGCGCTGGACTAGAGTAAGGAGCATTCTAAAATCTAAGCAAGGTGTTGAGAATCTGATAACATTTTTTAGAATAAATAAAAAGAGTGCTGGATTACTATGTGATATTCATTCTCTTCAATGTTAGTAAATGCTGAAAAATCTTCACACGGATGAAGAGAAAAGGCAGCAGAGATATTGACCTACAGAAGGATACTGAGATTCCCATGGATGTACCGAGTAGGAAACACAGAAGGCTTAAAGGAAATGGCAAAAGAAAGAGAACTTATATTCAGAATTCGGAATAGACAGCTGGAATTCTTTTGGTACTGAAGAAGGTTGTCTTGGAAAAATTACCCTCACGGAGCGTATTGGGGACAAAAGAGATAGAAGACAAATTTACATTGAGCTCTTGTGAATGGATAGGGGAATGTGGGGGAAGCAAAGGAAGAAAACTGATACGAAGCGACAGGAAATTGCGGCAAGCCATGATTGACAATGTCATGAAGGGAGAAGGCATATAGTAGAAGAATTGTTGTGAATTTTAGTTTAATTTTATATTGTTTCTCTTGGTAAAAATTATAAATTTCCATTAAACGTTAGTCATAATCTTCATACTTCTAAAATACACTGTGCAATTTTCATTAAACAATTACGGGCAATACATTTTATGTGTAGGTGAAGGCATAAAATGACGTTCAAGATGTTAAGATTCCTGCAGTAAATAACCTATAGATGTTGATATGTCACTAAAAAGAATCAAGCAGGCATCAAATATGAAATAACATATAGAATAGTTGTATTAATTCAAATCTCCCCACCAAATTAAATTTGGGCATTAAATGACCCATCAGGTGTTGATATGCCGTTAAACAAGCAAAACAAAGCAGAAAGATACACTTCTCAGATTACGATAAGAAATTAGCTAGATGAAGATTGTATGCCTTCAGCTACAGATAAAAGGTATTATTGGTAATTTTACTATAAATATCTATGGCTTACCATTATGTGGGATATATTTTGGGGGGTATATGGCAGAGGTATTTCTGTCGTAACCTGTTTTCCCGTTATTAAATTAAAAAAAAAAAAAATAAGGATATTAATTCAGTTAAAACATTCCAGGAGAGACGTGTTCATTTTGTTTAAAACCTTTATCTCATGGTAGTGAGTTCAATCCTCGCTGAGTGTACTTGATCGTGTTGTACATGTGCTCGGCAAGGTAAAGCATTCTAAGTAGAAAACGAGTGTCTAAAGTAAAATATGAGAGATGGTTTGAGATCGACAGAAACAATAAGAGTAACAATATTTGCGTCTGAAATGGATTTTGAGCTTTTAAATCCTTAGTATTCATGACAGGATTTGGAATGGTGCGGACTGGAATTGGCGTTCTCCGGTGTGGGGGGGGGGAGCGGAAAGCGTTTGAACAGATGGGAAGACTTCCTGAAGACAAACGTCTTTCAAATAAAATCAATAGCCTTCTCAGCCTCCTCTTCTTCCCCGATCTTGGTAAATCTCTTGCTGACTCAGTGTTCGATCATCAGCCTGACGTGATTTTCTACTTACGAAGTGACTTCTCTTCGATGGAAAGCAGACAACGCTTTTTATCTCATTTAAATACTCTTCCGACCTTGTTGTTTGTATTTTTAGCTTACGACTTAATGTAAACCTTATTTCATCATAATTTAATTCTGCTAAAGTATGTCGGTGTTCTTCTGTTGAATTGAATATTGTGGAAATGGGTGTTATGTGTGTAATGAGATACACATTAATGAAGTTCGCTGCCAAATAATAAAGTTAATGGTATTATTAGCCGTTTCCTTATAAAGAAATATTTGGTATTCATTGACCAAGCAGATTGTACTATTATAGGTAGAAATTTATAAAAAAAATTATTCTCTTCAAAAATATTTTTTCAGTAAAATGGGCTTTTAAGTCCAGCAGCTGATATCGATATTTCCAGTATTGATTGGAGTTTTTTTGATTGAATTCTTGTGGAAGGTAATAATTTTGATTGTTGATCGGTTGGCTGAATTCGTTTAGCCGCATATATATGGGTAATTCGATTCAAAAATCTGAATATTAGGTTGGTGTAAAAATAATTTCGTTTTCTCACATAGTAACATATGTTAAAAAACGAAAATATTTTTGCACCAACCTAATATTAAAAAAAAAATATCGCTTCAACTAAATATATTTTGAACCCAATTGTATGCGTTCAGCAACAGATAAAATATATTGTTGCTCATTTTAGTATAAAAATGTATTGTTGGTTCGGTGATATTTTTAGTGGCATATCAACACGTCTATGGGTTATTTAATGCTGAGATATAAATAATTTGAACACAATTTGATGGCTTCAAATAGTATATTTTGAACGCAATTGAATGCCATCAGCTAGAGATAAAAGGTATTATTGGTAATTTTACTATAAATACCTATTGTTTATTTTGTTTAGCGGCATATCAACACCTCTATGGGTTATTTAATGCTGAGATCTAAATATTTTGTACAAAATTTGATGGTTTCAACTAAATATATTTTGTACGCAAATGTATGACATAAGCTGCAAACAAAAATATATTGTTGGACATTTTACTATAAATATGTATTGTT
>OZ010605.1:4050656-4053156 GCA_963932145.1 Acanthosepion lycidas
ACCTGTCAGACAATGTCTAAAACCCCATCACTCCTTACATCTGTCCACCTAACTTCCCAGACCGCAAATCCTTTGAATATAATTTATGGGATGCAGTTGAGCGAGAGACCAGCAAAACTTCTTGTTGGTGTACTCATGTGGCATATTTTTTTAGATTTTCACTTCAAGATTCTTATATTTGTCTATATCTCTGAGATGAGGTATTATGATTGCTTGTAGTATTTACATTAATCGGTCTGTCATCCTCATATTATGATTGCTTGTAGTATTTACATTAATCGGTCTGTCATCCTCATATCCATTGCCATATTCCCAACGTTTCAGCCGTTGTATGCTACGGCCTTCTTAAGGTGATTGCAATTTCGAGTTCAACACCAGGCCACAACAATGCTATACAAAAAAGAACAAAAAAAACAAACTCAGAGTTGATTTAATGTGAAATCAGTCCAGGGCATACAAAAGCCTAAACTTTGCGAATATGTCAATGAAGATGAGAAAATCATTCTGAATAATATAAATAATGCAAGTAATATACTTGTATTTTGACAGCTTTATGAGGATCTTCAACGATACAATACAATTTACAGGGACTGCCTTGTCAATAAGAAAACACATTCTGCTTTTGTGGTCATTGACGTATGGATGACTATTTTTGATTCTCTGTCTGGCTGTATTGCAATGTGTCATAAAATTGTTACATTTCCGTAAAAACTTGCATATATTCCAATACAGATATTGGCCCACCCTATCATTGCTGCGATTTATATTGTGGGTGCTAACACTGTGCAACGTTATACAAAACGGTCAATTATTTCTGGATATTTCTCGCAGAATACAAATTTGGGATCAACACAATACATCAGTACGTGTTCGTGGTAACGTCTAGTTGCCAAATATTGGTATTGTGCAACAAGAATAAAGCTTTCATCTTCAGCTTTTAATCCTGCGTTACTTAACCACTGATGGCTACGGAGCTTATCAACATCGGTAGTATGGATAGTGGAGACGTGCTGCATGACAACCGCCGATCTCTCATTAAACCCTGTCCAGGACTGAGCCCTGGAAAGGACACTCCAGAGTTACCTTAAAATGCTCTGTAACAGATGCAGCACTACCATAATAAGGCTGTGTTGCAAAGATCTCGAGACCATTGTATGGCATACAATATACTTAAGAATGTTACACATGAAATGATGGATTTTTGGCTGGTTATTGATTCGTTAGTCTATCGAATCAACGTCGTTAGTTTATAAAAAAATATTGACTTATTCCTGACTCATCACTAAACTTAACTCAAATAAATTCATTATTCTTGCAGACTCATTATCAGTACTCGAATCATTAAAAAAACAAAAATTAAACAATCCTTTGCTCATCAAACTCCTACATGGAATACGTGCGATCTCACAAAATAAAACCATCATTTCTGTTGGATTTCCAGCCACTCTGGTTTTCATGGAAATGAAAAAGCTGATGTGGCTGCAAAAAACTCTCTGAAACTTAACACAAGTAACATAAAGGTTCCATACACTGACTATAAACCCCTAATAAATGACTTTATTTTGAAGAAATGGCAAGACGCTTGGAAACAACTAACTAAACAGAAGAATCACGCAAAGAAGTGGTTTCATCCTGTATTCTGATAGGACACAGGCACATAACTCACTCCTTCCTCCTAAAAGACGAAGATCCACCCGAATGCATAACATGCCAGAGGGCTTATACTGTGAAGCACTTCTTGCTTAAGTGCGGTGACAGGGCATATATTCGAAAATTATTTTACAACGTGAACAACTTGAAAGAACTTTTCGAAAAATCAGACCCCAATTTGATCTTGACCTTTCTTAGGAAAGTTGGACTATATAATAAAATATAATTCCAATTTGCTGTCTGTTGATGAAAGGGGGAACTTTGATACTTGCCAGGTGAGAGATTTTCGAAGAACGGCGCACCTCTGAAAACAGTGATTTTTTTTTTTTTAAAAGAAAAAAAAAAGTAAGACAACACCGAAAAAGAAGGAAAGGAAAGGGAAAGTTTTCTTGAAAGCATTTCAACCTTATTTAAAACAAGACAAAAAAAAAAAACATCTGTTTCACCGTAAATGATCTCTTTCTGATTAATGGGTCGTTAAGTTTTAAACAAACAAATTCCTGACACTTTTTCATTCCAGGTAGTTTATCATTCAATATATTGTTACTCATAAACCCAACGAAAATGATTACAATGAAACAATGTCGAGTAATCTTCTTGTATGCGTACAAACTGGGGAAAACGACCATTTTTGCATGGAATCATTTTAAACGATGAGAAAGATGCAAAAAAAGAGAGTAAACCAGATGTTAGATGCAAGTGAATCGGCAAAAAAATACTCGAAATCTCCACTGCACCCTAAAATTTAATGGTTACAGTATGGTGATCTTTCAAAGGAGTTAGTCATTCTTGTCGCAATAACTGCAACCTGGTTTTGAAAAAGAAACGTCTTAGATTTGTGAGAAGAGAT
>OZ010605.1:4058156-4090656 GCA_963932145.1 Acanthosepion lycidas
TTAGAGGATAGCAGGAGGAATCAGGAACATTCTACAGCGGTAGATGGAACCAACCATGTTTACTGCACGTTTATCAATGGTGGCATGTATGAGTTCCACGAGGTCTGGCTTTGTTTAAGCCCCAATAGTCGCTCAAGGCACGGCGTAAATAATAGTTTATGTGAGAGAGCGCTTAATCGTGAGAATATCCTGAAACTATTTGCAACAACTTGCAGCTTTGGCTTTCAAACGGTTTCAATATCCACGTCCCCGCGTAAGGATTGAGTAAATTGTGATATGCTTTTCAGCCATTTTTAAGTAGGATAGACCACTTGATGTCAAAAATGTCACTTCCTGACAAATCAACCATGTTGAGGTAGGAACTAGTCTATCATGCTCAGAAAACGAACCTTCGAGCCACTCGTTCAGCAGCTATTAGATTGTTTATATTCGAATTAATATCAACGTATTTGTTGATATTATTGCAACGTTTCGGCTGTTGTAGGTTTTAAATTTCATCAGGTGTCCGTCATCAATCTCGAGAACATTAGTTCGAATCTAAATAATGCGAATTTAACATCAAAAATAAAAAGGTCTGTGAGTATTACTTGGCACAGTATATTGCTTGTTCAGAAAATACATAAGTAAATAAAAAATATTTAAATTAGGTTATCGAATATGTCCACACACATCCACACACACACACGCATATATATATATATATATATATATATATATATATATATATATATATATATATTATCATGGGATATTTTTATTTTTTTTTAATTTTAGCTGAATGTGACTACTTTTACTTTATAGGAATGTTTTATTTCCTAAAAACGGTTTAGTGCTTCCATAATTTGTAATCGTTTATTACATGTAGATTAGGTTATTGTACTTTTATTTTCACACACACACACACACACACACACACACACACACACATATATATATATATATATATATATATATATATATATATATATATATATATATATATATATATGGGTCAGCTATATATAAGAAATTTTTAGATAACAATATTAATTTTAGCGGGTAGCAGTATAACAAAAACATGTTTCCGTAACGGCGACTGAAACAGTACTGCGATTAAGCATTTTATAAAATTCCTCTTGTGTTTGTATAAGTCTTTTAATATCTGGATAGAAATTATGGAAAATCTATCCAAATGTTTGGGTTATCGAAGCGCTTTCGGCTATTTTTTTAGTCATTATCCAGGAATTTTAAAATTATTTTTTCATTCTTAGCTCATCTGGAACTGGTAGAAAATATTGAACTGACACTCTTTGGGTCTGTCACTGAATCTATACCCGGTTAAGGCAGTGGAGAACTTTCAGAGGGAAAATTAGCAGGAGATAACTGATAACTGACATCCATCAAACATGGCATGTGGAACTAGAACAGTCTACCCCAGTGATCGAAATAAAGGGTTCAGTTCGAAATTCCAACCACATGAAGAAGGCCGGAGCGTACAACGGCCGAAACGTTGTGGCAAATATGGCGACAAAGATGAGGACAATAGTCCAACTAATGTAAATGAAATTATATATATATATATATATATATATATATATAGAGAGAGAGAGAGAGAGAGATAGATAATGTTCAGACTACTATAGATATGTAAAAACTGTTGACTATGATAGATTGATAATAGATAATGTTCAGACTGTAGATTTATATATATATATATTTATATATATATATATATATATATATATATATATATATATATATATATATATATATATATATGAAACTTTCTTTGAAACATTTTTTTTCTTTTGAATTCGTGTACTTACTAATAATACAAAGTATTTTTACTGTAATAATAAAAAAATGAAATTTAAATGTTTAATTATTATAGTTTATTTAATATAATTCTTAAAATACACATCCATGTAAGAATATATATATATATATATATATATATATATATATATATATATATATATATATTTATATATATATATGTGTGTGTGTGTGTGTGTGTGTGCATGTGTTTGCGTTTTTGTGTTAGAGAGGGAGTGTAAATAAATAGTTGTATTCATAAAGAGAAATACATTGTTGTAAAAACTGCTGATTTTCTATCTATCTATCTATCTAGCTGTGCCATGTAGCCTTGTTCAGATGGAACAATGTATCCTACCATCAGAAATGTATCCTACATTACCTAATGTAAGGGAAAAGCATAAAAGGAAGAAGAGATGCCATTTATTGTTGTCTTAAAAAAATTAAAAATCAAAACAAATTATAAAATAAAATAATTCCCTCAAAAATAATAATATTAAAAACAAGATATTTGAATCCTTTAAATAAGAACATTCTGAATGTCTTTTAACATATCGAGAAAAAAAGTTGGGACAATGTCTTAATAATGTGGTGGCAGAATCCACACTATAATAGAAACTGATATGTATGACACACCCTAAACCGGCATCATTCTCTCTCTATATCTCTCTCTATATATATATATCTATCCTTCTCCCTCTTTTTTAATCGCTCTATCTCTCTATTCCTCTCCCTCCCTTTCTATCTCCACCTCTCCCTCTCTTTCTCGCCTCCTCTATCTCCTCCTCCTTTTCTCTGTCTCTCCTTTTCTCTGTCTTCACTATCTCTATCTCCCCCTCGATCTTTTCTCTCTTTCTTTTTCTATCCCCTATATCTCCTCTCTCTCTCTCTGTCTCGGTCTCTCCCTATATATATATATATATATATATATATATATATATATAGCCACCTAAAAAGTGAGATCACCCCTGTTGTATGTGAAATATATATATATATATATATATATATATATATAAATCCCTATAAATGCCTATCAATCTCTCTCTCTCTCTCTCTCTCTCTATCTATCTATCTATCTATATATATATATATATATATATATATATATATATGTGTGTGTGTGTGTGTGTGAGAGTGTGTGTGTGTAAAGTTTTTTTAATATATGTATTTCGATGCTATTCTGTTCCTCTCTGTCTTTCCGAATACATATTCCACTTATTGATATAACTTTCGGTATTAAATTTTTACGTCATAAAAGAACACAACGCAGACGGTAGGTGATATGACAGACGACATGTTCAATTATTACCAAAGTGACATTTATCACCAGTGAATGCTTAATTCCTTTCGCCGGTTAAAGTCATAATTTCCCTTCCTTCTTTGGTTTCCTCGACAGCTTTCCCCCCGTTTACTTTACCTTTTTATTTCAGATATCAATGTATTCTTTATTCATTTTTGCCATTTCAGTTTTATTTCCATAAACTTAAAAGATGTAAAAGATATTGGACAGCCCCGCTCCTCTGTATAATTCTTCCCACCCCCGCCCCACGATTTAAAACATCCAAACCAATGTCCCTTCAGAGAATTACATAGCACCGTAGTCCAGAAATCTGTCATCTCGTTTTAGGAATACAAAACCGACAAATCATTAAAAGGAAAAAAAAAATCCCAACACGTGACAGATGTTCTCCAAAGAAAGTGCTAACATTTGGCGCTATCATATCGCACTCACACTGATACTGCTCATACAGGTTCATAAATTTTAAAACATTCTACACTTAGTTTTTTGCTTGTGAATATATTTGTATCGATGATATTGAGCAGTTTAAAGTTATTTTTAGTGGATTCTCATATCTGAATAGTTCATTGATTAAACAGTATATTTATTTATTTTGGTCTACCGGCCAGAATATTCGAGAAAAATTATTAAACAAAAATATGCGTTCTACAACAAAGATGGATGTATATTATAAATCAATATAATAATAATAATAATAATAATAATAATAATAATAAAGAGAAAAATTCAGAATACACACAGACACACATTTATTTATATCTTTATATGTATGAATTTATGTATATATATAAATACATAAATATATGTAATAAAAATAAATAAAAAAAGTAAAAAATATAATAGAAGTAAATAAAAACACTACCCCCGCCAAAATAACCGTTAGAATGAACTACCCACGATGAACCACTTACCAGTATATATAAATAGTCGAGAAAAAAAAACCCAAACCATGCGGTCTGACGATTGTCTCTCGCATGAAACAGTCTGTCGACTCTGAGTGTTGACATCAATGTCACATTCATATTGACATACGCTCTCTCCCTGAATTAGTTATATATATATATATATATATATATATATATATATATATATATATATATATATATATATATATATGAACACTCTTTTTCACTTTTCAATATATTTTTCAGTAACCACTTTTATACTTACTTCCACTTTATTTCTGACATCAAAAACAGAAATATAAAATACGTTAAATCTCTTTTCATATATATATATATATATATATATATATATATATATATATATATATATATAGCGAAAATGAGTTTTGAAAAATCTACTTTCATATGTGTCAAAAAAGAAGTAGTTGAGTAACTACTGACAACAAGGTTCGAGGGTGACACTCTGGTCTTATGAATATATGTTTTCTGCCAGGTGTATAAATAGCGGTGTCAGTCTACTGACTGCAGTGATTATTTAGTGACTATTCAGTGGAACTCTCCAGTCTAATTAGTGTGAATTATTGAGCGTCGACGATAAGGGATTTGATTTAGGATTTACCGGACGTTAAGCCGAGCCGCTACTATTCATTGAAATGGTTAAGTATCTTTGAATAAATTTTGGCTTTCTTTGTTGTTGTTAATTGTTTATTTGAACTTGTAATTAAACATTGATTTATCTTAACATTGAAGTCTCGAGTTATACTTAATTGTTGACGGCCACCGTACGTCACAAAAAATGTTTCACCGATTGTTTTCATGAAAAAATATTTTTGTAGAAACATTTTATGAATTTCAACCGAGAACAGTATTTACTACAACGTCACCGGATACCTAATGTTTCCTAAATTCCATTAGCATTAATATATATATATATATATATATATATATATATATGTATATATATATATATATATATATATATATATATATATATATATATATATATATTATGAAATGGACTTAGTACGACAATTATTTTAATATAGTTTCTGAAAATATATTATAGTTTTATTTTACACGAGGAAAAGTAAAATTATCGAAAGAGAAGATAAGAGCCCAAACATTTGAATTTACTTTAAATGAAGAAATTATAAAATTTTGTGATTAGAAATTACTTTTACTTATATTTATTCATTTATTTTTCAGAGCTACGCATTCAACATTTCTAGTTTTTTTAATTCCTATGTACATGTGACCTTCCCCAAATCTAAACACTTATTTTATATATATATATATATATATATATATATATATATATATATATATATATATATATATATATATACACAAACACCGATATATATATATATATATATATATATATTATAAATTAATTGATTTAAATTTTTTTCGCTACACAGTTCTAACCATGTTTCAAAAATGGAAGCTGAAAGCTCCGAATTTAATTTGGTAATTAAATTAAAGAAATTAGTTCCATTTCATCCGCAAGCGAATTCAAGTTTCCAAGGTTACAGAGAAATCCATTCAATCAGATTAGGGGTGTTTGCATGTTCATTATCGCTGTACTTTGATGTATCAGTCATTAGTTACGTTTTGGTAGGGGTAGGGATGTATTTTTCATGTAAATTTACAGGTTATTAAAATTATAAATTATGTAAATTTCTTTTTATTTATATAATATCTATTAAGAATACCGGATTATGTATCGTACTGTTCTTTCTTTTTACATACATACATATATATATATATATATATATATATATATATATATATATATATATATATATATATATATATATATATATTGGATTCATGGATATTATTAATTAAACCGACATATATTTATCCACTAAAAATAATGCCTTCATGGAGTTCTCAAGTAAATAACTGAATTGCAAAATAATGTTAATTGTGATTTTCCTCTCACACACGAGCGCGCGCACACACATACATGTTTGTGCGTGTGCATATAAGAAACGATTTTTCTTTTTTTACAATTCGTTTATTTCCTTGAGAACCTCGTGAAGGCATTGTAGTTAGTGTATACATACATACATAACATTACATACATAAGATTACATTACATGCATACCATTACATTCCATACATTACATACATACATTACATACATACTATTACTTACATAAATACATTACATGACATACATTACATACATACATTACATACATTACATACGTACATACATGCATTACATACATAAATACATTACATACATACATACATAAAATGATGTAGTCAGATTGATATTATAGTGAAGTAGTCATACAAATAATAAGTCAGTAAAGTTAATGTAATGAATAGCGAATTCACTTCACTAATAGATTTAATAAAGTATAAACTTATTAACCAATCGTTGGATAACGATCCATGTTTTGAAAAAATTGTAAAAGGGATTAAATTTTTCGTCAATTTTCAAGTACTTTCGATAATTCTAATATTATAATCATCATACATGGGTTTTATTTTTTTCATTTTCCTGTAACTTCAAGTAACTTCCAAGACGAAAATAAATGTAATACAGGGAAAAAGGTATTATTAAGAGTTTGTTATTATTAACACTTACATTATTTTCGAGCGTGCAGTTTCGCAACGCTAGAGTTGCATTTTGAACATTTTGAGTGAAAATGTTTGACTATATTAATCTGTCAATTCACGAATTTCACGAATTTTTTGTTCTTTCTTTTTATTTCAGTTAAAGTCACATTGACTAAATTGTCCAATCATTAGTCAATGTTTTAGTAGTTCTCCAGATATTTTGTACAGCAGAAAAGTCCTTTTAAATCTATAAAATCGTGCAGTGTGATTAATATTATAAAGATGAAGTCATATAAAGAATAAATGAGTAAAGTTAATGTAATCAATGGCGAACAGATTTAATAATGAGTGGTTAGTAAGTTAATGTTATATTAAATCTGTTAGCGAAGTGAATTCGCAATTAATTACATTAACTTTACTGATTTATTTTTTGTATGAATTCTTCTCTCTCTCTCTCTCTCTCTCTCTCTCTATATATATATATATATATATATATATATATATATATATATATATATATATGGAAAGAGAGGGAGAGAGCCTACCCAAAATTACACACACTTGAGAAAAGGAAAAAAAAACTAATATAGATATTGTAGTTCTAATTTTGTTCAGACATTACTAGATTAATGCAAGTTGCCTTTAGACTTTGCATTCACAAGAGATATTGAAAATGGTGGCTGTTCGCGTCTACAGATTTAATAGTACTGCAAACTCCAGCTTGCACAACGTTGGCCAAAGTGTCCAGTTGGATGACTGCACATGCATTTTCAATTTCTTGTCTAAGTCTTGTCAATTTCATGCCATCTATCGAGAAAATATCGTACTACAGAAAACTGTATTACCACAATATGATAAAACTATGAAATAAAGATAAGGGTAACACATTTATTTGTTAAGGAATATAGGAATTGGTTAAGTGTTATTTTGTTTATGTATGCAACGATTTGAAAATAATTTACAGGCGTCCGTTCATGCTTGCTATCTATCTATCTATCTACGTATGTTTCTCTATCTACCTATCTTTCTCTATCTATCTATCTACGTATGTTTCTATCTATCTATGTTTCTCTATCTATCTACGTATGTTTCTCTATCTATCTATCTACGTATGTTTCTCTACTTAGTATGTTTATCTATCTATCTATCTATCTACGTATGTCTGTCTATCTATCTATCTATCTATCTATCTATCTACGTATGTTTCTATCTATCTATCTTTCTCTGTCTATCTATCTACGTATGTTTCTCTATCTATCTATCTACGTATGTTTCTCTCTCTACCTATCTACCTATGTTTCTCTATCTATCTACCTATGTTTTTCTCTCTATCTATCTACGTATGTTTCTCTACTTAGTATGCTTGTCTATCTATCTATCTATCTATCTATCTATCTAACTATCTATCTATCTATCTATCTATCTATCTACGTATGTTTGTCCATCTAGCTATCACAATTTCTTCTATATCTATATACTGTTAGTGAGACAGGAAATAATTCATTTTGCCATGAGCACTTTCATCATAAAATATGACTAATATTGTTCAGTAAAGGACACACTCAAATCTATATTACGTTCAGAGACAATTATTGAGCAACAAACAGATAGTATATATATATATATATATATATATATATATATATATATATATATATATATATAAACAGAGATTTGTATCCAGAGAACCGTTATATAGCCTTAAACAAAACGAACGTCATACCTAAGGTACCTTTCGGCCAATACTTTTTCAAATTTATTCGTTGGCAATATTAAATTCGAAAGAATACAAAGACACACTTAACAAAGTAAATGAGGACGGAAAGGTGGAATACGACTAAAAGACAAATTGTAATTGCACAAAATTAAATTGAAAAAGTTGGGATGAAAATAGGTAGTTCCACAAGAGTATAAAATAGAAAAAGTGGGAACTCACAAACCCTTCAACACACGCAAGGAACATAAAAAATGTTCCTTTTGTCTACACATGCAAGGCTGTTGACACTTAATGAAAACAGCTTCCGAGACTCGAAGATGATGTATTGTGCGAACACTGTAACTGTAAGCGTTCTGAAAGCAAAGGAAGTATTTTTTGCAGATTATTTCCACAACACAAAGAAAAATCACTGTAAGTCCCGACTCGAATATCGGGGGCAGAAAGAAATGCTGAAAACTCGATTCGCCGGTATTATCTCAAATCACAATGCGCCTAACCAGTCAGAAAAATAACTAACTCTCTAACAAACGCCGAAGCCAAAAATGCCCGAATTTTGCGCAATATTTATTTCATACTTACATACAAAATTGTGGCACAAGGCCGAAAAAGGCGGGGGTAAAGGCTGGTCAACACTATCTTATGCCTAGCTAATCAGATTCAAGACCCATTCATACATTACAATTTACCCGTTCACCACAAGAACTCATCCATCATCATTCAATCCTCCATCCACCATAATACCACATCCTCTCAAGGGGAAACTATAAAATGCACGCCATGCTATAAAAATTTGTATGATAATAAACAATATACATTAAAATTGTAATAATGATCAATTAGAAGGGAGGGAGATGAACCCAATAATAATAAACTAAAATTAACACAAAATACAAACTAAACGTAATTGATGTTAGTGGGGACCGTCCAACCCTTAAAACAGAGAGGCCTCTGTATTCGGACCAGGGGACAGAATCAAGAGGCTCTCTCGCTAAGGGAGTGGCGAAAAAGTGATAAGATATTATACGGACCTGGGAAAATATAAAGCTGACCCAGTCGAGATGAAAAAATGGGGGCCAAACAAACTGGGTAGGTTGGGAATCTCGACTTGAATCATAACCAAACAGCAGCCGGGATACAGGCCAGGAACAACACTTACTCACTTTAACTAGGTACACTGAAGCTTGTCTAACCTAACCAAGAGGAGGGTTCCACAGGAAGCCACCCCGATGTGCCATAGGTTGACCTAGAAGAGAAAATCAAGGCTAGCTCCGTTCACAATAACCAAGCTCGCCTCTTTTACCAACCTTTCGCTAAAGACTGTCGAATGCAATTGTTTTCTATCCCATCTAATTTTGATCTTGAGCTGATGCTCAAAGAATCTGATTAGATCCTGATAAGAAAGTTGGTTGCCTCGCAAGACTTCCTTCTATCGCGTCATCCAAATCACCATTCGGGCCGTGGATAGAAACGTCAGAAACACCATCCGTTTCACCCCGGAATACGGGGGCGACACATTGTCACACGCGTATGCGCGATCAATGAGCACGAGCTGTTCGGGAGCGAGACGAGCCGTCAGCTCCCTGACATGGTCCCATAAGAGGCGGACCCGGGGGCAATGGTAGAAGGAATGCGAAGCCGTTTCCTCTAAGCCAAGGCCACAGCGTTCACAGTCTGGCAAATCCTCCAAGCCCCATATGAAAGCCTTGTCGTTGAGAGGCAGACGATTCCGAGCCAATCGCCAGCTAAGCGAAAACTCAGTGTTACTGAGGTAATCCGCCGCTGACGCCCAAGACCAGTAGGAGCGATACTCCTCCTCCGACAAGCAAAGCGTATCTCATAGGGGATCCTTTACTAATCCACGATAGAAGACCTTCCTAGGCCGTGAAAGGTCACTGGACCGAGGAACGGGCCTCAAGGCCGACCGACATTCGCGAAGGAAAACCGATTGATCCCGGGGTTTACCGATTGATCATGCGTGATGGGGGGTCTGATGGTAAGGCCAGGTAACGCGTCGCTAACAATCCCCTCCAGCATCGAATCTCCTCCAGTCAATGTGCGGCGTAGGAAAGCCAACCTAGAGGCACGGATGTGACTCATCTGGTGCGGCATTCCCACCCACCCCATGACACAGACGCTTAATGCAGACTCGTCTGTCGTCCCGATTCCCGCGACCCCTCCATAAAAATGGAGGATAGCGATCGTTCGAGCACCTGCCTGTGGGTCTTACAGGGAGAAAGTACGGACAATCGATAAAGAATCAGGGGAAAAATGTATGTAACACACACCTCCGCCCTGCCCTTCACGGGCAACCTCCGTCGATTCCAAGTCTGATCGGCAGAATCGACCTTTGCTCGTACTTCAGACCAATTCTTCTCCAGCTGGAGGTCGGGTCCAAAGCACACTCCAAGAATGCGGACAGGACCGTCCGTCCAACCGAAGCGGCCCGGAAGATCGACCTTTTTCCAGGCACCTAACCACAAGCCGGACGACTTCTCGCGGTTTATCTTGACCCTTTTAACCTTCTCGTACCGATCAAGCGCTTTCTGCATCGCCTCAATGTCGCTGCGGGACGACACGAAAGCAGGTACGTCATCGGCGTACGCGGAAACCCTGGCTCGAGACCCTCCAGGAACGGCGATTCCACGTAAGGCCGGACTGCACGCCTCGTCCCTCAGCCGGCGAAGGAGAGGCTCCAACGCCAAAGCATATAGGAGAGGCGACAGCGGACAACCCTGACGAACCGACCTAGACAGTACAAAAGCGTCCGACAACCTTCCGTTCACCTGTACCACAGCACTGGGGGAGCGATACAGGAGGCTAACCCAACGGCAGAAGTTGGGTGCGAATCCAGCATCCTGCAGGACAGTAGCAATGGTCGACCCTATCAAATGCCTTAGACTGATCCAAATTGATCAGCGCGGCTTCTTCGTCGTCTTTTACACCCTCTATGATCGTGCGGATCAGATGCAGGTTCCTCTGAATTGTTCGGCCCCTCACAGAACAAGTCTGCTCAGGACCCAACAGAGACTCGGCAACTGACTGCAAACGCTCCTGCAGGATCTTTAACTCTGTGTTTAGCAGAGTTATGGGCCTGTAATCATCTAGTTTCCACCATCCTTGCCCTTTTTTAACAGAGTGATCACGCCCCTGGTGATCCGGCTGGGGATAGACCCCGACCGAACCCAGATGTTGAACACTGCAGTCAAAATCGGAACAAAGATGTGCGACAGCCTCAAGTACAATTCATAGCGCAAACCATCCAGACCGGGCGACTTGCCCCTGCCGACCTTCTTCAATACCGCGTAGACTTCGCCCTCCGTGATTTCTCACTCGCAAATAGCCGCTTCAGTCGGCGAAAGCCGAGGAAAGTCAGCCAAATAGCTGCGAAACTCCTCCTCACGGAGACCATGGTCCTTCGTAAACCGGCACTCGAAATGCCGCCGAAACGCCTCGCACATGTCGTCAGTGGCCCGAAGAGTACGCCCCTCCGGGGATTTGACTTCACGAATGTAACGATCGCCACCTCGACGGACCTCTTCCCTACGCAGATCTGTGCCCATATTCACCGCTTCGGAAGACATCTTGCTTAACTTATGTCTAATTACTTGGCCCATGTAGCGCTCGCTATTCGAACGATCCAGTGCCTCCTTAGCTAAGGCTATCTCTAGGGGATCCCCTCCCAGCTACCGCCCGGGAAAAACTAGCCTTAAGCGTCTTCACCTTTTCAGCTCTATCTAGAGCGAGCCGCTTGCCGAAATCAGTGGTGAAAGCCCTAATCCTACACTTAAGTCGCTCCCACCACCTATTCCCGATTACCGCCCCCACTAGCTCCCGCTGCACTAGTCTAATTAGCTGCTCCTGGAAGTCCCGTCAGTCCAATAATGACATATTGAACTTCCAGTAACCAGCCATTCTAGGCCTATGTTCTAACGGCACTCGGGCACAAACGACTTTGTGATCCGTAGAGCCTACCCAGTGGAACGTGGGACAAACTAGTAGATCTATGTCGGCTCTTCTAACATTCTGTCAAGGTAGTTAACTACCTCTTCAAAAGGCCAATTAAGAGCCCACGTTCACATTTTCCCCCCGGGGTGATCGACCCGGTATCTATCGACGAGACCATAATCGTCGATCAGATCAAACAGGCTACGATCGCCCCTTCTCCCACTAGCACCCCGCACCCTGTCTAACTTTGGGTCCATGATGGCATTCCAGTCCCCCATTAAAACTATGCGCGTTGAATCCACCAGAAACGGCCCCAACCGCCGAAAAAAACGAGACCCGCTCCTCCCGGTCATTGGGCGCATAAACCGCAACGACTCGGAACGAACCACTTTTCACGGCAATATCGGCCACGATCAACCGGCCCTCGGCATCGGTATGCACAAGGTCCACCTTCGCATCAAGAGTACGTCTGACAAGCAAAGAAACTCCTCTGGCAAACCGGTCCCCATATGCTTAATAGACGACAAAGTCATCCTCCAGGACACACGCATCGGAACTGCAAACAAAGTGGGTCTCTTCGATCGCGGCCAAATCCACACCAAAGGACAAGAGGTCCCGAAGCAGGCGGGCAGCCTTACCCCGATCCCTCAAGCCCCTTGCATTCAGCGTAGCTATCTTAACTGGCATCTTCTAAGTCCTGTAACATAGAAAAAACAGAACACAAAAATACACAAATAAACTCAAAACTGATGAATTCAAAATATTTCAGAAAATAAAATCAAAAACTTAACAGTTCAATTTCCAAAAGCTTGTCCAACTCGCACAAAAAAACAACACTCCAACCTTTAGTACTTGGGCTACGAGCTTTACTGCCCGAATTTTGCGCTCCCGAATCGAGAACACGAACTGCTTTTATCCGCTGAACCTATTTTTTTTCATTCGTCGACAGCTGGGATAGTATTGCTTATCAAAATACTTTTATAGCGATTCCTGAGACGGATTGTTTTCCTTTAATTCAATTATTCCATTTTCAGCATGTTATGCGGAATACCTGCTCTTCTGTTTGGTAAATAATTTCCTTTTTCTCCACTTTTTCCGTTGTAGAATACACGCGACACGCTGTCGCTTGGTTTGACGAGGTAAGTCGCCGTTTTCTTCGCTATAGTAACACCGAAAACCGTGTGTCTTCTTATTCAGAGGCACGAGCATGGTTGTCATGCAAATGTTGACCTATTGCAGACTCATGGACTGTCTGAGTATTTCTTCTTATAGGTTGACTGAGACTACCAGAACGCAAATAGGCGAGGACATGTTACGCGACCCGCGTACCCAGCCTTAGATTGTTTCGTCCTATGTACACCGCGTCACAACGTCATTTAATTTTTTTTTTTTTGTCTTTTATGAAAATACGACAACCTATCTTTAATAAAGGCCGGAAGCAAAGGTCTGGTATGAAAAATCGTGCGCAACTTAACCGCATTATGGGAAGACGAAATAGACGTCGAAATTTTGTCCGATGGTAACTGACATTTCATACCAAGCCAAGGTAATTTTAAATATATAGTGCACTGACTCGGACCAAACACCGCAGTTTCTTTAAACCCTCTGATTTTGCTATTAATAACACACCTAATAACATTGATGGGGTATCCATTACTTTTGAAAATATTTCGAATTTTAGTAAGTTCACCATCTAACAGTTCAGGGGAACAAATCATGATAGCGCGATGGACCATAGAGTTCCAACTCGTCTATAATCCAGTAAATGTAGTCTTACGGAAAACATTGGTGACGAAACCCCGTCCTTGCGTTCAACAAGGACATACAAAATTGGGGAGTGCCCGATTCTTCTCAACCTCCATTGTAAACTTAAGGGAAGGATGGACAGAATTAAGTTGAGCCGGAAAATTTGTAGCATATAGCAGAATCAAAGATATAAAATGTATCGTCCACATATCTCATGTACACAAAAGGTTTTTGAACATTGTCAAACAGGATTCGTTCACAATAGCGCACGAAAATATAGGGTAAAACCGGACCCAAAGGGCTGCCCATCGCAACCCCATCTGTTTGGACATACATCATCTCGTTGAAGCTGAACTTCACACCTTCTGTAGTCAAACGCATGCATTCCAAAAATAGATCCTCTGGAATATTAGAAGGGGCCAAATTACCCTTGTACAGGATATCGGCACAAATGCCAATGGTCTCATGTAATGGGACGTTAGAGAATAAACTGACAATATCAAACGACACCATCAGTTTATTCTCAGACGGAATATCCAAAACTCTAATGAAACTAGAAAAAAGAAAATGTCTGAAATATTATAGGCCGAAAAAATATTTGAGACCAGCTAGAGCAGTTCACCTAACCATTTAGACAACTCATGTTGTACGGATCCCAACATAGACAAAATAGGATATATATATATATATATGTATATATATATATATATATATATATATATATATATATATATATATATATATATATATATATATTAAATAAAAACAGACCACTTTAAGGTTCCATGTAATAAATTAGTTCACCAACCCCCTTCAAAGGACTGCGGATCATCAGACTTTACTTCCGAACAAAAAAGGAAAAAAAAATTTACACATTTTTGACGGACTGTATTAAACATATGTGAAATAAAGAAGTTAGGAAGTGAGTGGGGAGAGGGAAAAGACATGAGTGAGTTAGCAGACATTGACACATTTAATTGAGCTCTCTGGATTTTATCCTCCTTAGGTTTACTCATATGGATTACCTATTTTTTCATAAATCACACACACACACACACACACACACGCACACACACATATATATATATATATATATATATATATATATATATATATATATATATATATATATATATATATATAATTACTTATTCAAAAATTATAACTTACATACGTTAAAAAATCACTAGAATAATAGCCATTTTGTTTTAACACTTCTGGTGTCTTATCAAGTGATGGTGTTGAATATATGAATATAGTATTTGCTTTTTATTCTCTACTAGCAGTAGAGCCCGGCGTTGCCCGGGTATGTAACAGTAAGAGATAGATCAAGTATCGACCATCATAAAGACTGAAAAATAAAATTGACAAAGATTATTGTTTAAGGTTGACGGACACGCATGTCTTAATTATTATTATTTTTGTTTTTTTACCAATTGGTCAAACCAAAACTCAAACAAAAACATTGTTTTCAATCGTTATGTGTCTACCGATTGAATAGAATTTTATTATAAACAATTGTCTTGTAAATTTTTACATCATTCTGAATTTAAAAATAAAGAAAAAAATGTGCAAGACAATATGAAACACTACCTGCCAAAAAAAGAATTGAAGTTTTGTTGAAATCGGTTGAAAAATGTAGGAAATCCGATCATAAACGAACAGAGACACACACTCACAGACAAACTGGGTTTTATAAGTATACCTCGATATGAATTGTTCGCCCTTTCATTAAGGCCTCTTAATCGTATTTTCAAATTGAATTTGTGCAAAAATAATTGTGTTTTTCCAATTTCTGTGAGAACCACCGCAAAGTAATTTTACGTAGTCCTGTAAAGTTGTGTTGAAATCGGTTGCAAAATGTAGGAAATCCGATTCAATATATAAACGTACAGACACAAACTTGGTTTTATAATAAGTAAGATTCAAAACAATCGCTTGATAAGACACCAGAAGTGTTGAAAAAAAAATGGCTATATTTGTAGTGATTTTATAACATATTTATGTTATAATTTTCGAATAAATAATTATATTTGCTCTACTCTCTATTGAGTACTGTTTTAAGAATAATATTTTTTGGTTATTGGAATTTATTCCGTATACACCAATCCTATACTTGGGTATATATATATATATATATATATATATATATATATATATATATATATATATATATAGTATTGGTGTGAACGGAATAAATTTCAATTAAAAAAATTAGCCCCGAGACTGTAACTAAGTTCTACTGACCCTAGTTGCAGTATAAACCACAGTTTGGCTCCTTAAATAAACACAACACTGCCTGAGCGAGCGTTTGCAATAAGGATTGTCTAGCCGCCCTAATAGACAGGTATCCCCGAATACCAGTGGCTAGCTAGTATTATGGATGTATGTATTTGCACAAGGGTTAATCAACAAAAAGTAATGCCTGTTCCCATTTAAAATTAAAGTTATCAACATCCGAAGATTTTTTTTTATTCTTTTATTATTAACGTGGATTGAATATTAGTTCAGACAACCATAACCATATATTTTCTTAACCATAATCCTCTTACAGACTGTTGTACAACTAGAGATTTAAAGAGCTTATAGATATGATATAGTTTCATATTTTGCAAACAGAAAATGCTGTAGATAACTGCAAGAATTAAATGAACACTAATTAAAGGGACTATTTAATCTAAGCGCAATAATTAAATGGGTCAGTAGAATGCTATAAGGCCTCTTCAGAGAGAAAGAAAAAAGATCACAATGGCAGTTGATTTAGTGGCTGACCAATTGCTGCAGTGTATAAAAATAAAGTCACTCTAATGAATTATAATTGGAAATATCTCTGAAAGCCCTCAGGCACACCACGATAGTATCTGTAGTTTATTCTCATTGCTTTGATTAATGAATGTTCAAAATTGGTTCCTAGAATGGGATAAAATCCACGGAATTACAGAGGATGAACACTCAGATATCAACTCTATCGGTTCATTAAGAAGTTATTTGTAGGTCGGTAATTCCTGGGGTTGATTAAAAAAACAAAACAAAAAACAAAAAAAAAACTCCCACATCGTTAAGTAGGTAAGCAAGTTGCTGATATATTTACCATTAAATTTGTACACCTAAAACGTCTGTATTCGTTTTGCGATGATGTGATTCTGCCTTTAAATTTGTTTTTTTTTTAATATGTAACGAACATAGTTTTTTACCCAATGCTTTTCTCGACATACATGCTTATATTCCTAACGTGCTTAATTATGCATACTAATTTAAACTCTATTAACAAATTGGCTGCCAACCACAAGTTAAATCGTGGCTAGCAGTTTTTATTATGACGACGATGACGTGCTTCATCTGTTGCTGTCAATAACGAGTTTATTTCCAGTAACACTTTTAGCGTGAAAACGATGTTAAGAATTCAGTTGAAACTAGAAATCAACTAATAAGGTTTTTGGTTGTCTAAGTTGCCTATCATAGAGTTGGCGTTTGAAGACAGTTTATAGTCAAAGTGTTAAGCCTCTTAGAAATTCAATAATAAAACAGAAAATAGAAAGATTAATGAGATATCAGATATATTTCATCTTAGGAGCCAGACGATTAGGATTTATTAAGCGGGTAAACAACCGTAACAATATTAAATATGCAGATGATAAGATTGACTACATGAACTCCTACAGAAGGAAGTAAAATAAAGTGAAAAGAAAGAAATAATCATTAATTTATGAAGACAGAATATATTATTGTCAGTATGAGGAACACCCAAAAATGCGAACTACGAAATGAGAAAAAAATCCAAAATCAAGCAACTAAAAAAATTAAATATCAGGATAATGATTAAATGGAGGACGGAAAATAGGACACGAAAATCCGAAGGTACCATATAATAGAAAAAGATGCTTTCTAAAAGCTATTCAAAATATGAAAAAACAGGAAAATTTTGTTAGAAACAAAATAAAGATTTGAAGTGATAATTAGTATCGGTCCACCTATATGGCAGTGAAGAATAATCTTTACACGGTCGCAAAGAGATTTGAGACAACAGAAGTGTGGCTCTACAGAAAGATACCGAGAATATGAATTAGTGAATATTTGAGTAATGAGAAAATTGGAGGAAAATGTTAACAAATAGGAGGTTTATATATATAGAATAAAAAGTATTTTGCTGATATTTCTAATACAACTAAATGAGAAAGAACTGGAGAATTAGAGAGTGAGTGATCATATAGAAGATAAGAGAAGCTCAAAGAACCAGCGACTGACCTATCTGACAAGTGACTAGTAGCCATGTCAAATACAACCAACTATTAATAGTTACAAATGGTAGGATTTGGTGGAGAGCCATAATAGATCACATCCCGAAGGGACAAGGACCATGGAAAAAGAAGAAGAAACCCCTTCTTTTACTTCTTGTAATCTGACTTAAGATTTGTCATCTCAGCATTGTGGGTTGACTCATTTATCACATCGCTAAGTCTTTTATGACTGAAGTTTTCAGTGATTTTGATGATATTTTCCACCGCGAAACCTTCCGAGAGATACATAGTGTTTGAAGGAGGGCACTCCTCTAGACCTATATTGGACTTCTGGCCATTGCAGTGTGAGATATGTTAATGATAATGGTAGGATTAGCCTTTTCTTAACAAGCAAACATTTCGTATCCATTGAGGATATTAAACGGCAGCAAATAAACACCTATTCGAAGAGAAAATATCTAATATTCATTGACCTAAAATAGATTCAAACTCGGGTAAAACTGATAAACAAACATTCTCTTAAAACTGTTTTCCAGGAAAATAATTTTCTCAAGTCGCCTATTTTTTATCACTCGTTCAAACATTGATGGGGGTTTTCCTCATTATCTTTTTGATTGGATCATTATTTTCTCTTCGAAAGAAATCCGCTATTCTGTTTATTTGCTGTCGTTGAATAACCTCAAGTGATTTCTTTTATCATATTTGGTAAAGTTCTTTGCCAATCTGGGACGCTAACCAAAGAGATCTGATGAATTACAGATTTACTTAAGACCTATAGTTTTCCTTCTTTTGATGCTATTTTTAATCATTTACATTAACACAGATGTCCATCAGGGTTCTAGACGTGGATCTACGTTGTTCCCAACTTTCAGCAACGACGATAAACCTAGTTACTCTTGTCTCAACATTAAGCTTGGTTAGTTCAATAAGCTTGGATTGGCAGCTGATCTTAAAATATCTTGAATCTGTTGTTAACCAGGGCAATAGACTACCTGTTAATTTTAACGCAGTCAAAATGAAACTGCTCATATTTAATTATCTAGTAGAATACTTTTGATTTATATCAGCATGTCTTATGGGAGAGTGACTCCTTAGGCCTTCCCGGGTTAACGCAAAGTGTAAAGATTTATTCAATCAATTAGGAAACTTGGTTCACTGTGTCGTTCTAGTCAATTTTTCTCGTCACCATCCATGTGTTGAATATTGATGTCATATCTATGTTATTTCTGCAGTGTATTTACAGATTCTTTATGTTATGGGACTTTACCCATAATAACATAATGGACTATTCCATACGTAATAAATACTGCGCCTCAAGAGGAAGCAGGGAGTTCAGTCCGAAGTCGGGTGACCGGCTGATCGGTTGAACTCTCTGCCTACGGGCGGGGAGGAACCCGAAGGAGGCTAGGCCGAATGGCGGAGTCTCTTTCGGAGTGGTAGACCGACCCTGAACGCGTTTATACGGATTCAAAGGGCATATTTTTGCCCGAGCCCACGGGCTCAGAAACCCCACGTTAAACCGACCTTGTGCCACATGATGCCCTCGTGGGGGTGACTAAATACCGTTCAGTCCGAAGTCGGGCGACCGGCTGACCGGCTGATCGGTTGAACTCTCTCCCTTCGGGCGGGGAGGAACCATCACGAGGCTACACCGAAGGGCGGAGTCTCTTTCGTGGAGGTAAACCGACCCTGAACCCGTTTATACGGGTTCAAAGGATATATATTTGGTCGAGATCCCGCGTTAAACCGGCCTAGTGTCACATGATGCCTTCGTGGGGGGTGACTAAATACTGTTCCGTCTGAAGTCTAGAGTTCAGTATGAAGTCTGGAGTGAAGTCCGTCAGTCTGTCAGTCAGTCAGAGCGAGCGAGTCAGTCAGTCGAGTCAGAGGGAGTCCGAAACAGAGTCGCGTTCAGACAATTACTACTAAACGTGATTGTTCTTACTAACACTTATATATTCCCGTTTGTAATATATCTGTGTTATTCCATATACGTCTTCGAGTTTTCTTTATTCATTCTACCTTGGACTATCACCGTGGTACAAGGAAGCGGACCATAACACTTCATAAAATACAAAAAAATATTTTCAGTATTATTTGCCTGAACTGGCATCTCGACTTCTGTCGTACGTTAGCTTCCCTTTTCTATAAATCAATCGCATGATCGCGAATCCCATGAACAATGACGGTAGTAGGTGCACCACATGTTCTGGAGCAGGATATCCTGACGAAGCCCAGCACTCTCCAGGCTGGCTTGAATTCAGTTTTCCTTTTCCTAGACCGGTTGTCATTGAAGGATACAGAAACTCAGTCTCCCTCACCCAGCTATTTACCCATAACCCGTAAATAAATGTAATGGATCCGACTGGAATTCAAAGAGGACTTCTCCGATTTCTGAACCCGAACCGCTACCCTTTACTCCACCGTGCCTCCCTGCATGTTTGGATGTGTGGGTGGTGTATAGGTTAATGTTTCAGAATTGTTAGTCGGAGAGCAGAGTTCTGATATCTATAAATGGTAAATCTTCTTATCGGCTTTCCTCGGCTCTTAAAATTTACGAATTTTAGCTCAGTACTGGTTTGGGAAAACTTCTTACCATTTCACATCTGAAATGGCTAGATATAACCGTAAGTTTTCTGCTAACAGTTTCTTTGCTCTTGATTCTTGCTTGTGGGACTCTCTTCCAGCTTCTTGCTTTCAAGTCACATTTTGATTTTCAAAGATTTAATTACAATGCCAATCGTTATCTTTTGTCTTTGTAATTCCAGTTATTTTATTCTCTCTCCTAGTTTTTCATTTTCTCATATTCTCTCACATCCAGCAACTACTTGTGTCATAGCAGGTTTATTGCCCTACTTGGTTTCTA
Source organism: Acanthosepion lycidas (assembly GCA_963932145.1). Lineage (NCBI taxonomy): Eukaryota > Metazoa > Mollusca > Cephalopoda > Sepiida > Sepiidae > Acanthosepion > Acanthosepion lycidas. Next base: position 4,079,245 of record OZ010605.1, read on the forward strand.
GTCGTTGATTTGTTTACTTCAGCTTATCAAACTATTGAAGGTTATTTAAAGCCAGAAAATAGTTTTAGATTGTAAGATTTTTTTAATATTTTTTTTTTCAGAGATAACAATACTTTAATGATTCAAGTCATATCTGAGAGGAGAGATGAGGTGAAATTATATCTTTCTCGATGTTGTTTTCGGTAAGTTAATAAAACGAACCCAATAGAGATTGGAAGTCGGTTCGCCGATTATTAATTCCGACCCATTATCCATTAATCCACCCACACATACAAGCCTATAGCTTCTGGTATCCCGAGCAGTCACCCATCTAGGTACTGATATGCTCGACCCTTCTTAACTTTGTTGATCAATTAACCGGTGTTTCTCCACGCTTTAGAATATTTAGGACTTACCTTCGTTTCTGTTAGGTTTAAGTTTCCTTGAAAGCTATTTCTTTGATCCATTTCGACACTATTATTTATCACATTTTGAAGCTATTTCTTTGTTACGTTTAAATAAATTTATTTGTTTCTTTTCGAACTATATCTGATTTCGTTTGAAGATAGTTCTTTGTTCCTTTTAAAGTTATTTTGTTGTTCCTATTCCAACTATATCTATAAAAAAATTGTTAAACATAAGAATGTCTTTAAATAATTGTCGGACATTGTCCATGTCATAATGTGTGACGTCATACTGGAAACTATATACCGGGCAACTTCCTACCATAAAAGGAATCTTTAGAAATCATATATGCTCGCATATGTTCTAAAGGCACATGGCATTAAAGACACCATAAGATCTTTATTTTAGTGAGAATTATTCTTTATTATTAGTGAGATATCTTTTAAAAAATAGATCTTAGCTGGTTACAATTGATATCAATCCCTGCAATAATGATGTAATATTTAACGTGTTATTGATACCACGAGACATAGTTTCTTACTGGGAAGGTGTCGCTTTTAATCACTGTTGCAAAAACATATGTCTATTGAGCGAGGATTATATGTTGGCATTTGATGTGAACCGAGTGAATGCGTACTGATTTTCCGGGTAGTAATTTGAAAATGGGGAAGTTGCTCGTAAGAGATAAAAATTCAAACAATGATGTGTAAACGCGTAGAGATGATGGGAATGTATCAGAAACACTGTGAGACATCACACTCTCAAACAGATTACACCCAAGATAAAGTGAAAACACTTTTCTTCGACAAAATGCATGGGAATAGAGGCAGACTCACTTACATATGTAGGGCTAGACGGAAAAAAAAAACAACGGATGTGAATTAGTAAATATATCAAAGCTTACATCAAGATCACTTCCACTCGCGCACACAGGCCGAAAGATACATACACACTCAAACACGCACACACGTACATATACGATTACATACACAAAAGCTTACAAAAACACCCTTTTTCTCTCTCGCATGCATATACATAGAAAGAGTTTATATATATATATATATATATATATATATATATATATATATATATATATATATATATGTGTGTGTGTGTGTGTGTGTGTGTTGTGTGTGTGTCCTATGATTGCTAAAAATATCCAATTTACGTTTTAATTAGTAAAGATAACTTAAAAATCGATGAACATGAAGAAAAATTTAAAAGAAAAAAATATGCTAAAAAATGGATAATCACTGTTTTGTAATAGAATTTGTATAAACGAATAATTACTTCTTACAAACAGATAATACAACACAACATTAAATGAAAAAAAAAATCACACTCTCACAGAAGGATAACAAATTAGACCAAAGTATACATAAATACTAAAAGGTTGAGAACTAGTAGCAGAGAAGCTACTAGCCAAAAAGTTAAGTGATAAGTTTCTCTACGTTAATCACTCTCTCTCTCTCTCTCTCTCTCTCTCTCACACACACACACACACGTATATATTATTACTTCAAACGTTATTATTAGTGGATTTCCGTATTTAAGCAGGCACTACGTTATTTTTTTATTGAAACATTATTTTTCGCCCAACGGCTTGAACATTCGAGAAAACTCATTAAAGAAAAAAATGTTAGACTAATCAAATACTGTTTAAAAAGTTTCCATTCTATGAAGAAAAAAAAAGGCTCCAAACTGGAGAAAAAACAATGTTTTATCGCCATATTTATGGTATTATTAAGAGGAAAGATTAAAGTATATTTTTTTTTTATTAATTTATTAATTTTTTTTAATCCTTTCAAACACATTTAGAATTTTGGTTAAAAATCTTGGTTTCTTGCGTCAGCCGATGAGTCAAAGTTTAGTACAGCACATTTTAGCGTCTTTTTTGACCTTAAAAACACGATGATTTGAAAATTCTTGCAAAAATCAAATAGTTGTCAGATTTTAATGAAACTTTCAAGCCATATTCACGAACGATGAAAATAATTTTTTTAAAAATGCTTTTTAGAAAATCTCAGTAAAAATACATATATATGTTTGTTTCATTTGATTTTATTTTAAAATCTCAGATTCTTCCTATTTATATTAGTTACGATCATGACGCCTTGGAGAATATAAATCCTCAAGTTGTTTTTGTCAAAACAGAAAAAACCACAATTTACTGAACATCTGCACTGAATCGTAAAATAAATTAATTCAATATAAGAATAATATTTAATTACAAAAGTTTTTAACTGCTTTTAAAAATATGATATATTAACACTTTCACTGCTACTCATTTGCCCAGTGCTGCCCCCATCCGGCCAGCCATTTTTAAAGAAAATACCAAATTTCAACCTACATAATTTATAACACAGAAAACTGGCACCAGTGTATTTTACAGCATTCCATTTTCATGGATATACCTGGGAATGACTTACCAAATCAGTAAAGGGTATACACATGATATCTTTTGAAGATTTGTCCTTTGTGATTTTACGATAGATGGTGCAACGGGACACTCATAGCAGCGGTATGCGAAAAACGTAGGTTTCCGTACTTAGCCAGCTGGAGCAAGATAAGAAAAATGAAGATCTGCGTAGTTAGCAGCGGAAGTGTTAAGGATACTATTGTCTTAATAATAAAAACTTCGATGAATAATGAATTTTTGCCAGATTTGTTTTCATTTTTTAAGTTTTAATTAGAAAAATAATATTAAGTTTTAAATTTTTCCAAAGTATGTATTAATTTTAACATTTTAGATGATATTATTAAGTTACAATTATATTTACTTATAAATGAAAAAGCTTAACAAAAATCATCAAACGCCAATATTTTAAAAATAATTTTGAATTTTTTATAAGTGTATAAACGTGCTGATATTTCAAAGTACGATCGACCATACATGATATTATCAGAAAATAGAGCAATAACCATAATAAATTTAAACGCGACATTTTAAAAATTCAATAATACTTAGATTACAGAGTGCGTTTCCGTAAAATTTTAAGATTGCTGAATACTTAAATATTATATAAAAAAACGATCACATCATTTGCTTCAATAATGTTTTCCAGATAGTCTCCGTAGAACAACATTAAATTTGTCATCAGGCTATTAACACGGCAAACCAGCTACTGTCGGGTTAAAAACGCAGTTACAGTCGCGTTAAAAATGCATTTCTGTGATATTTTAAACTTAAAGTAAATAATCGTTGTTTCAAATCAGATTAATTATACTTTCAAACAGCTAATATTCCAAAAATGAAATTTCAGAAAAGTATATTTTATTTTTGGAGGATTTTTTTTAATAAAGAGAATTATATATATATATATATATATATATATATATTAAGCATTACGCCGTGATCAAGGCGTGAAGCCTCTAAGATGCAGGGGGTTGCAGAAGATTTGGAGCAAGATCAGATAGGAGTGATAGAGGAAAGGATGAGGAGAAGGATAGTGGATAGATCAAGGCAACTTGAGATGTCGATTGACATTACATTTGAATAGTTGGACATTATAGCTCTCAGGGAAACAGTAATAGGGAAGGGTGTTCCACAGGCGAGAGGTGCGAGGTATAAAGCTATTGGAGTAGAAGAGACGACTACATTTAGTAGTTTCTACAGTGAGAGCAGGATGCCAGCCTCGTAGGGCGCTTGAATTCAATAAGTCTGGTAACCAGTGAAAGCAGCTCATCGGAGCAATTAACATGAAAGTATTTGTAAAAAAGACAGAGAGAGGCGACGGCGCGTCTGTGAGATAGCAACTGCAGGCGTGATGCCAGATCAGCGCGAATTATATTACATATCCGCCTATGGGTCTTGTCTAGAACTCTGAGATTGCTATGAAAGACAACTAAAAAAGGGTGCTAACCAGGTATTTTAGCAAGAAAAGAATAAATTCTTTTCAGTCAATTTCATAAAAAAAAATCGCTCACGTCATTTTCTTGAATTATGTTTTACAGATATAGTCTCCGTAGAATAACACTCAATCATTTCATCATCTGTCATCGCCTCGTCAATCACGAAAACATGGTAATTTACGTTATAAACAAAGCTACTGTTTGTTTTAAAAATCCATTTCTGTGTTATTTTATACTTAAACTAAATGATATTTGTTTCAAATCAGATTAATTATATTTTAAATGAGTTAATATTCCTCAAATAAAGTTTCAGAAAAGTATATTCTATTTTGGGAGGATTTTTTTTATTAAAGAGAATTATATTATGTTGAAAGACGACTATAAAAGTGCGTTAATCATCATTTTTAACAAAAAAAAATCTCGTTCCTGCCAATTTAAATTATATTTTGTTATCGAGCAACGTATTTTGCTTATTAAAAATATTAAATTTCATCAATTAATTTGAAATTAAAACTAAAATAAAGGCCTCAAAAGAGAGTTTTTGTTTTTTAAAAATTCGTTTAAATCTTAGGTATCTCGCCTTTTGAGAATTAAACGAGTTTAAAATAAAAACTAAAAACGGAGCATCTAAGTCAAATATGTGTGTCCAAGAAAAATAACTTTTGAAGTAATACAAATATACCTGATCAAATGTATACACTACAAGAAAATTTTTGTGGACACCCTGAATTATTTTAAAATACACCTTAATATGAGATTTTTTTTCTTTGATGTAATAGATAACAATGCAGTAACTACAGTGTATTAGCTTCTATTCTGTTTTTTTTTTGTCCAAGTTTTTCTTACTACCAAAATTTTGATTCATCTCTGAACAATACAATTTGCTAAATTATTGAAGTTTTTATGCGAAATAATATATTTAGATTTTAACCATTGCCTTCTCAGTTGACATTTCAAATCAGTAAAAATGTTAACACAGATTCTAAAAGTTAACTCAACACTGCCTAATGTTATAAACAAAACATGTAGCAGCACAATTTTATATTGTTTGGACTATTGTCCACATCTTTGTTGCCATATTTATCGCAACGTTGTACGTTCCAACCTTCTTCAGGTGGTTGTAATGTCGAAATGAACCCTTTATTTCGCTCGCTGGGGTAGACTTCAATATGGTGGGTTAAACAATATTACCTTCCTATTTCTGTTTTAGTTCTATTATTATTCTGATTTACTAGTTCTCCGTTAAGGTTTAATTCTTGTCTAAACCACTATTTTTGAGGGTCTGGTTGTATATAAATTTCTTATCGTTAAAGATTTTTTGGCTCGAATTCGTATTCACAGTTTTGGGTGTGTGATCTCTCACAGATTTAGGGTGGTTAGAGTGCACGTTGATATATAGGGGTGTCTGATCTACTGTATGGAATGGTTTATATATATATATATATATATATATATATATATATATATATGCACATTTTCCGAGTCGCTTTCTGTGCTCGAGACACTCATCATATCTCTTAGACACTTAAGGATATAAACTCGCACCAAAGATGTAGATACGCATGCGTAACAAAAATTGCTGATCTAATCAACGGCAAAACATTCCAAGTTAGAGATGGCATTGCTTTATTTTATAAAGCCAGAGAGGTGGAATGTCGATGTGGAAAAGTGGCGGAAAATAGGGAAATATCAAGAAAATATTTTGTTTTTTCTTCAAAAGCGGAGATAAGGTAAAATATCTGAAGAAAATTGGAGGGAAAATCAGACGTCAAAATTAGCATTACTGAAAAGGAATTTTTTTACTGTTAATCCGAAGAGAAAAATAGGGATAAGGCAAAGTGGAATGAAAAGTAATTTTCACAAAATAGTGGGGGAGGGGGGGAGAGATTAGAACAAATACCGTCAGAATAGTGAGTGAGAAGTCGAAAGTACGTGAAATGGCAATAAAGAAAGAAGGAAAGAAAAGAGGAAATAAATAAATAAATAAATAAACAAGGTAAAAGGAAGGAAATAATGCTAAATGATTGAATGTAAAGTATTACGTTGGTGCAAAAATAGTGACGTTTTTTTACGTTAAAAATACGCAAAAAAACGTCATCACTTTTGCACCAACCTAATAAAACTTTGAGAAGAAAGAAACACATCAACAGAAAAGAATGAAGGAATTAAGAAGGATAAATTAAAAGAAGCAAAAAAAATAATATGAATGAAAAGAAAAAAGTAAAGAAGTAGAAATCGAGAAAAAAAACGAATGAACGACAGGAAAATTAATGATTCAAAAGAAATAAAAAAGGAATAAGAAAGAAAGAATGGAAATTAAATGAATGAAAAAAATGAGAAAAAATACAATGCAAGAAAGAAAGCAAAATAAATGAATTAAAGTAAATTAAAAGACAGAAAGAAAGAAAAATGAATGAAAAGGAAAAAAATAATAATAATAATTTGAAAAGTATAAATGAATGAAAATAAAAAAATAATAATATCATAAGAAGGAAAGAAAGAAAATATAAATGAATGAAAGGAAAAACTAAGATTAATAGGCAAAATAAACATTTTGAAAAATAACAAACAAAACTTGTAGAATTCTAAAAGAAACTCACAGAAGATGAGAATGAAAATGGAAGAAAAAAAAAAACGAAAGAAAAATATTTCTATTAGGTTGGTGCAAAAATAATGACGCAATAATGTCGTTTTTTGACGTATTTTTTAACGTCAAAAACGACATTATTACTTCATTATTTTTGCACCAACCTAATAAATAAATGAAAAGAAACGATTAATAAAAACAAATGCATTTAACAAAAACGTTCAGATATCATCCAAGAAATAAAATAGAAAGAAAGCAGAAAATAAATTAGAAATAACTGGAAAAGAAAGAGCAACCAACAATTAAAAATCAACAAGAATTGAAGAACAAACGCATACAGAGAAAGAAATGCAGTTGGATGAGAAGAGGACGTACATAATAAAAGGAAATAAATTGACGCGAGTGACATAGAAAAATAAATAAATATAAATTTATTGGTAAAGTAGAACAACAGAAAATAGAACACAAGACAAATGGCTCCGCAAAAGAAAGCGAAAGATAATGGTTAGGAAGATGATTGAGGAGACAAAGCCAATTTTTTGAAAAGAATTTAAAAAGAAAATGGAAACGTCTTCAGAAATTATAGACCGAAGCGGCAGAAGCAATGAATGAATAATAAATTCAAGAACAAATGAGAGAAAGTAAAATGATGGGCAAAAGAGAAACGAAATAAGGCAAGAGAGTGTTGAACGAAACAAAATAATATAGAAATAGGATGAAATAGAAAGAAAAATGAGAAAGAACAAAACAAAACGAAAGGAATAAAAAACATGGGAACTGGAAACAAAAAAGTAAAAATCGAAAATAGAAGTTTGGAGGGTAAGAAAAAGTCCAGAAATAAAAGGAAGATAAAAAAAAAAAAAAAAAAAAAAATTGAAAATCAACAAAGGAAAATATATAATAAAAAAATACCTTGAAAATGACCAAAAAAAAAAAAAAAAATCTGCACATGCGCAGAAAACACAGAAAATATAAAGAAGTAAAACTTGAAACAAAAAAAGCAATCGGTGCTGTTACGACTGACTCCACTTCCATCTCGTCAAAAAGTTAGCCCTGCAGATATTGACGTAATCGTCAGTGGGATTTTTGAAAATGATAGAAAAATAAGAAAAGATAAAAAGGAAAGAAAAAAATTGGAACCCTTTGGCCGACATTTTTGTTCGTTTTGTCGATATGTGGTATCTGCTCCACTGTAAGTCGCAACTTCTACTTGAAGGCTTCTGTGTCAACACTTTAACAATTTGTCACTGGGCGGTGGGTTCCACCGATAATCAAAAACGTGAAGACCTTCAGACGGCTCGGTGGGTAATTGCCAGGCAGACGACATCTCATATAAGTAACATATCTCTATGACATCATAATGGGCATCTATTTTTTCGTTTTTTCTTTTTGATACTTTTGCATAGGAATTAACCCCCGTCGCCCACAAAAGGCCAGGGATCTTTGTTTCAGGCAAATTTTATTGGGAAGCATTTTTTTCTTTACTTTTTGTAATAATATTTCTTTCATTCTTTCTTGACGGTTATTTTTAACATAGTATTTCGTACTTTTTATAATTCATGCCTTATTCTATTTATCATGAATTTTATTTCTCAATCGTTTCTTTCTTTCAAATAAGTAAAGTCAAATGTTATTTCATGACAAACTTATTTGAAACGAAATTTTTGTGTATATTTTTTTACGGATAACTTATTTTTTTTATTTTTATTTTTTTTTAACTTGATGCTGTTTTCAACAAGGTTTTCAAGACGCATGCGTTTCTTTCCTCTTTTTTTTCTAAAATTTCATTTTGACCGAGACTTTCTTTTTTCTTTCGCCTGTGTTCTTTTATCTTTCGAATATATTTTCCTCTTTTTGTTGTTCTCATTCACTGATAACATTTTTCTTTTATATTCCCTTTTTTCTTAGAGTACTTTCTGTTACATTAAAATGCTAAATATCTTCAAATTTTAATAAGAACATTTGAAAGAATATATGTGACATTTTAAAAGTATTTTTCTTGTTAATTCAGTATTTTATTTACTTTTCAAAATAGTTTTTCTTAGAAGTTTTCCTTGACATATCCCTTCTCTTATTCTTTCTTTCTTTCGCTTCAACATCTTTCGTTTGTATTGTTTTATCTTTCATATTTTGTTGACTTTTACATTTGATATTTTTCTTTTTTACTTTAAGTTTTTTTTTTACTTGCTTATGTCTTTCTTTCTTCGTTTCTTTCGCTATTTCTTTCTTTCTGTGTTTACTTCTTCCTTTCTTCTTCCTTTCCTTACTTATTTATTTATTTATTTATTTTCTCTTTTTTTATTCCTTTCTTTCTTTTTTCTTTTCACCTTTCGCCCTTTCTTGGTCTTCCTTTCCGTTTTTCTTTGCTTATTTATTTGTTACATTTTCTTTCATTCTGTCTTTTTTGCATATTATTTTTTCTTTCTTTATTCATACATTTCTATTTTCTTTACTTTTTTCTTCGTTTCTTTCTTTTTTCTTTACTTCTTTTTTCGTTTCTTTCTTTATTTCTTTCTTTTCCTGTTTAATTTTCTTTCTTCCTTACCTTTATTCCTTGCTTACATATTTCTTCTTTTTCTTTTTTTTTTACTCCTTTCATTCTTATTTCTTTCTTTCTTTCTTTCTTCCTCTCTTTCTTTCTTCATTCTTTTCGTTACTTTTTTCTTCGTTTCTTTCTATATTTCCTTACTTATTTCGATTTTTCTTTCTTTTCTTTCTTTCTTTAAGATATGATTTCTCTCGCTCTACTTTGTTTCGTATTCGTTTTTGCATAATTATTTTTACTGATTTTTTTTAAATCGAAATCTTCTTTTTTTAAGTATTCATTATCCAACCTTTACTTTCTTCGTCTTCTTCTTCTTTCCTTCTTTTTTATTCTTTTAGTAATATGTTTTTCTCTTTCACTTCTAGAAATTTTCATTAACATATATATATATATATATATATATATATATAGTTATGAGTCCATTTAAAAATAAATATTTATAATATATATTTTCTTTTAATTCTTTTGTACTTCCTGTTTACTGCAGCTTTTCTATTTCTCTTTCATTTATTCCTTCACTCAAAATTTACTTACGTTTTTTCTTCGTTCATTGTTTATATCGACTTGCGTTTATTTTTCTTTGACATTTTGATACATGATATTTCTTCCACAACGCTAATGGGTTCCCGTTTGATATTCTATGAATTACCCGTTAATTGTAGATTCCTATTTTTTTTAATAATTTCATCTCAAAAAGGTAATACAATCACTAAGAGGCATAAGGTTACTAACTATGAAAATTCCTTAACGTTCAAAAACAACAACGAAATAGTAACTTTTTGAAGAAGAAAAAACACTTGACTGGGAAGCAAGAAGGGAGTTCCACAAGGAATATGTCTTATTTTCAATTTACCTAACCACTATTACTGACCCAAACATACCACAGTATTTTTTACACCAAAAAAACAAAATTTTTACTTACCATTCTTATTAAATCCACCATCATAGCACACGGTCTCATGTTAAAATCATTTTGTCTGAGACCTACTCTCTTCCCAACTGAGCAAAGCTGTGAGGAAAAAGATCATTCAGTAATGGTACCAACGTGCATACTCTGACATCCATTTTCAAAGTCTATTCAAAAACCACCGACAGAATGTTGAATAAGTTTAAAAAAAGGAACAGTAGAGAGGAAAACGGAATTAGGATGTCACAACAGGAAGAAAGATTATCATTTCAACATAGAGCTTAAGAGATCAGTTAGAAAAATATTCAACTCAGTTCATAAGATGTTTTGCTCGTGAGAGACGGGGTCAGCAAGGGCAGTCCAAAGAGCAGAGAAAAAAGACTTGAAACTAAAATCGCACATGAAACTTGCAAAGTATTTGTTACAGCAGAAAGTTAGATGTTTAGAAAGGTTCTCTTTCTAGATAAATAACTGAAAAGATTTTTTTTAGTGAATTTTACGAAAAATCGTGTCAAGATGGCTAAACGTCTTAATGGAAAACCTGTAAAAACGAAACTCAATTAGTTTAGTGGTACTTGAGATATTAAACCGTTTCTGAGATGAATAATTATAGTGTTAAACGATTTGGACAATTTTGCTGTTACAGCCGGTATATTTATACTTTCCTTTTAAAAGAAAATATTTCAACGGTTTACACGATATGGTTTTACAGTACCTTACTTTTTATTGAGACTCTCTTCGTAGAATAGTGTCCATTAATATTGAAGGTGGTACCGACATCGCAAAGCTAATGACAATATTAATATTAGCCATTTCCTTATAAGGAAATATTTGGCATCCATTGACTTGACATTCAGAGGTACAAAAGCTTAGAATTCACCCCCCCCCCACCAAAAAAAAAAACAAACTTTCTCTTGATAGAAGTTTTCAGGAAAATAGGTTTATCAAGTACACTGTTTAACTCTTTCCAGTATTGACGGGAACTTCTTTTGGTTTGTAGTAGTGTGTAATGTCAGTATATTGATCATGTTATTCTTTTCACTGAGTTACAACTGCTATCCATTTTAGTTGTTGCTACTTTTGAAATTCATAAAATGATTCGATTTCTCTTCGTTGCCATTTTCCTTTATTTTATGG
>OZ010605.1:4093156-4115656 GCA_963932145.1 Acanthosepion lycidas
CTACATCCGTTTTTTTTCCTCTTGCAATGTCGTTACTTTTTATTGGAAACCCCGTGGACTTCCTGGCAGCAACTTTTAAAATATTCACCCAGAGCACCACAAAATATCCCACAAATTACAATTCCTCTTACTTTGCATTGATTACAACTCTTTCATTTCATTTCTGGAGGTTTCCTTTTTCTTATTATGCTGTGTTTTGAAAACGTCTTTTCTTTACATTCTTATAGCATTATTCTTACTGAATTCATTCAGTCTTTCTTTCAGCATTCTATATTAAGCAAATGTATTTACTTTTTGCGTGTATTTATTTACTTGAATATTTATAAATTTATTTTTAAAAAAAAATGAATGCTTCGTCTTATTACTAAAAGCGTTGCGTGCTGTCCACACTACCCTTTTAGACTTTATGCATCAAACGACATTAATTACGAACATTCCTTTTAGAAACGTGTGAATTGGAATTGTCTTCACTTTGTTTTCCGTACGTTGCCTGGACAAATACTCATTTTGCGCTGATGCTGTTTACTGAATATGTATTCTCATTCCCTTTTCGTGGTTTTATTACACACCAATAAAATAAAGAAAGGAAGTATAGAGGCTGAAAATCTTTTTTAACGTGTCGCGTCACTTCAGGACGTGGACGATCATGAATCTCAACAATTTCTTCTCCTTTGTAGCTATTAATAAATTTAGTATTTTCGCTATCTCCCCGCGTCTCTGTTTTGCCATTCCCTTCAACTCATTCTCTGTTCTGTTATCCATTTACACAAGGTAGATTTTCTCTGTCCTTCTAGCCTTTAATGTTCTGTGAATGTCACAATTTATAAGGTATCCAAACATATTGTTCTCCAGAAATTTCAATTGACTCTTTCTGATATTAAGAATAAGTGTCTTTTTTGTTTCCATTTTCTCAAGGAAATTTCTTTATTACTCACATGTTCAGTTTATACTCTTAGCGTCTTTCAGTAGGAGCACCTGTCAGTTGGCATATAGGGAGAGATATTACGTAACAGTTATATACTGTTTTGTTTGTGTCTTGCAAGATATTCCTATTTCTTAAAACTATACGCTATTCCAATATTCGTTCGAATTCCGATAGCTCACTTTCCGTCCCTTGTTTAAACACTTATCAGATCAGATATTTGTACTTATTTGATATTAGGGGTCGTTAATTCCTAATTCATATCTTGGGCTCTTTGTTTTCCAAACAATCATATATGTTGTCTTTTTAAAATTGAGATTTAGACATTTCTTCTAGCTTCTCTTGACTTTCTTCTGTAGAAATATTTGGTTTGGTTTCTTTTACGTCATATAAACAACTCAATTTTTTTTTCTTTTTTTTTTAGTGTCGACAAGTTTTTTTTTTATGTTTGTAATATTTTTTCCAAAAGTGTCTTGCTGGAAATATTTTATTCTCAAAAATGTATTTCTGGTTATATTTTCTTTTTCAAAAATATATTGTTGTTAATTTTTTTTTTTTTCAAAAATGCATTGCTGGTAATATTTATTTTAAAGAATTTATTTCTGGTAATAATACTTTTTCGAAAATGTATTCCTGGTAATATATTTTTTCACAAAGGTATTGCTGTTAATATATTTTCTTTTACTAAAATATATTGCTGGAAATATATTTTGTTTTTCAAAAATGTGTTGCTGATATTTTTTTTTTTCCGAAAATATATTGCTAGTAAGTTCTTTTTATAATTGTATTGTTAATAATAATCTTTTCTCAAAAATGTATTACTGATAATATTTATTTTTTCAAAGATGTATTGCTTGTAATGTTTTTTTCAAAAACGAAATGTTTGTGATATTTCTTTTTCAAAAATGTATTGCTGGCAATATTTTTTTTCAAAAAATATATTGCTGTCAATGATTCTTTCCATCAAAAATTCATTGCTTGTAATAATTTTATACAAAAATTCATAATTATTGGATTCGATTCCTATCCAAATGCAAGGGGACAGGATTCTTCCAGTGTCAGTTCGAGATTATTTTTATGTCATTCACGAATATATCAATCTTGTCTAACAAGCCATGTAAACGTTCTAACAGTCCATGCTTGGATTTAATTGTAATGCGCTATAAACTTCGAGAATAACGTCGTTAATTTATGAAGCTGTAGGCTTCCTAGTCTGGTGTATGTCAGTCAGTTTTGGGCCGTACGTGATACACGCTTAGGCGATCATGTATCTTTCTATACATGACTGAGGAGGCAAATTTCTTCCCACAGTAGGTTGTCATTTCTTTCTGCAGTAGACCCGGTCTGTCCTGCTATTTTCACATATCTAATCGAGAAGAGGATTAATACCTTTCCCAATGGTAATAGCATGTAAGTGAATGTAATCTATTCGACTGGAATTCGAACTCGGCTCTCCGATTCCTCAGTCTGCGCCGCTATTCATTACTCCACCGTATTCATTTGATCAGCTTAAAAAACAGTCAGAAGATATTGTTTTGTGCATAATTCGCAAAACAAAGAAGATTTTACAAGCACCAAATTATTCTGAAATGAATGTGTTATGGTCTATTAATACATGATTATATATATATATATATATATATATATATATATATATATATAATTACAGCTCCGATGAGTTACTTTCACTAGTTCCCAGATTGCACGAATTTAAGCGGACTACTAGGCTGGCATCACGGTCCATTATTTTCACTGTCGGAACGGTTAAATGTGGCCGTAACATCTACTCCAATTGCTTCGTTTCTGGAACCTCCCGTCTGTGCAAATCCTAATTATTACTTATTTCTTGGTAGCTATAATCCCCAAATATTCAAATGTAATGTCCATCGACATCTTCAGAGGCTTTGACCTATTCCCTGTACTTCCAGATCGCCTTTTTAATCGCATTCCCACTCTGTATCCCCTTGCGTACTAGTGGCATCTCGCCTTCCTTGCGGTCAAATATACATATATATATATGAAAGACTTAAACACTAATATTGCATGGTTATAATTTATTACATCGGAATCATAATTACGAATATTAGTGTTTGAGCCTTTTATATTATATTCTTACACTGTCCTGGACATTGATTTCTACCAGGATTCTATACTCTTGGGAATTTATTTATATAAATAATAATAATAATAATAATAATAATATATATATATATATATATATATATATATATATATATATATATATATATATATATATATGAATAATATGACAAGAGCAAAACTATTCTTGCTCGCCGCATTTCGTCCTCTCAGGGAATTTATCAAAGGAATTATTCTGTTTATGAACAAGAGCGAGAATGACATTTGTGTATGAAGGCTTTTAAAGTTGAGACTATTCATATATTATTGAGGTGGTTAATAATTAATTGAAAAAATATGAAGAACACAAAAGGACATCATTTATAGGACGTTGTACTCTCCAATGTGTCATTGATAAAATCCGTTAGAGGATAAAAAGCGTCGGCCAAGAATAGTTTTTTCATGTCAGTTTATTTGTTTTGCTCCTTCACAGATTCATTCTACCTGAAAATAATATATATATATATATATATATATATATATAATATTAATGGAAAATATACACATACATATGCAAATTATATAAATATATATACATAGGTGTATACACATACATGTATATTTTTAGAATAAAAAATTCCAAGAGGATAGAATCCAGGTAGAACTCAATGTCCAGGACAGAGTAAGGATGTAATAAAAAGGCTTAAACATTAATATTCCATTGTCATAATTTATTCCATTGGAATCGTTTGCATCGTATTTACGATTCCAATTGAATAAATTATGACAATAGAGTATTAGAGTTTAAGCCTTTTTATTATTATTATTATTATTATTATTATATATATATATATATATATATATATATATATATATATATATATATATATATATATAGTTTTACAAAGGTTTAAAGAAATATAGTTTTAACGTGTGCTACATTTATAGAGTAAAGTGCTCAATATCAGAGATAGTGTAGGTAAATATTAATATAAAAGAATACATTGAAGTCAACACTCAAAATCCGTATATGCATTTATGCTGTTTTAATGTTAATATAATGTCAACGTCGGACGTTTCGGTCTAATAAAACATCTTCAGGACATATTCATAAAATATAATTAACATTATCAATTCAACATGACAAAGACGATGGGCATAAGAACAAGACTTATCCAAACAGATAAAACTTTCTGTTATCTGTTTGGATAAGTCTTGTTCTTATGTCAGAACATATCTATACATCAATCAACTTCGTTCAATATGCGGTTATACACGGCAGGACAAAATCTCTAACCTTGGTCTTTTTATCAAATGTTTTGTCGGGGATATTGAATCCTTTCTGAGGAAATCATAGTTCAGATGGGCTGGTAATGTCATCAGAATGGGTGATGATCGGATGCTTAAATCCTCATGTATAACCAACATTTTCATGGTAAGCGTAATGGAGGCCGTCCTTGGTAACGGTTCAAAGATAAACGTAAATACAACTCAATTGCTGCAATTTTTAAAAAAGAGTTCGAATGTGATACCGAGGTATATCTCACTTTGAAAAGTATCGTCTCAACTATCTGAGAGAATAAATAATTAACAGTAAATCTCGAGCTAATTCAGATTAATTCAGATGACGGTCAACCCTTCAGTATGCATTTCGTGTGAATTTGTTTGCAAATCCCATGCAGGATAGTCGTCTCATACGAAACATAAACCTAAAAGTTGAACTGAAAGAAACTCATACGTCGAAAACGACGGGAGAGTCCATCAAAATGTTTAATATTTAAAAAAAATCACGAAACTAATTTACTTTCGTTTTCCAGGTTTTCAGGTAAGACGTTAGACATTTTGACACCAATTGTGGTACTATCAATGAAAAACACTTTGCGTTATTCATCTAGAAAGAGAACAGTTTAAATACGTTTGGTCTCAGCCCCATTCTCATTCTTACTGAGCAATGGTGAGTAAAAATATTATTTAGGCCTTCATTAATGGTATTAACATTCATGCTCTGGCTTCTATTATTCATGCAAATACCATCAAGAGAACGGTGAATAAATTTAAAAACACAGGGAATAGTAGAGTAAAAAACTAGATGCGGAGATCACAGCAAGAAGACGAGTCCTCATTTCAAAATAGAGATAAAGAAATAAATAATACAAGACTATTTAAATCCATAAAACGTTTGACACGTGAGAGAGAAATTTCAGCTATGACAGTTCAAAGAGCAGTGAAAAACGACTTGAAAATGAAAACGTGCGTGAAATGTGTGAGGAAACTTTTACTCCAAGACGGAAATCTAGAAAATTAAAGAGGGCGTAGATAATCTTGAATAAGTTGGAATATGATCCTGGAATATTATATATATCTGAATTTATTTTCAATCCTTAATAACTTCCGATCCTTATTTATGATTAATTAATTATGGACACATAATCTTCGTTTACTATCGATTTCATAACGTTTCTTCTATTAGGCTTGGAGTTTAATTACACATTCTTATAGGTCAATGTAGAGTACTAGAGCGTTATAAAAACCTCGGAGAATTCCAGTAAGATATCTTTAATCATTTCTAAGACACAACGTTTAAAACCTTAACGTAACAAATAAACAATTTTGCTTTTATACGATTTGCAAACTTTTGCTGTTACACTCTGTGCGTGCGTTGTGTGTGTATGGGTTGGAGTTTCTTTAAGTAAGGGAAGTTTTATCCAACGCCGCAAGGTAATAGATCTATCTATCTATCTCTCTGTCTCTCTCTGTCTCTGTCTCTCTATATATATATATCGGTAACTATACTCGTTTCGAAAAACCTTCGAATTTTTGATTTGCCAATAATCAAATCAATCACGAAGAAAAAAAGTTTTTTAAAAAAAGAAAGAGCTAGAAACATGAAAGTCTGTCGAAAAAAATCGCACAGATACAGTTTTAAAGTCCAAAGAAAATAAACCGACACAAGTAAACAACTAACTAAAAGAGCTCAATACAACCGTAGAGCAGACCAAGATAAACCTAGTGAGCCAGACAAACCTACCCAGGTTTCACCTAAGCGGATCGTCATATATGTGGGCTGTATGCATAGCAGAAATATTAACCTAAGAATTAGTCATTCTATTAAATATCCTCGTCAGATGGTGTCATTCATATGAGCGTACTGCAAGTTGGCTAACCAATTACAAATATTTAATGTGTATCCAATTGCTTTCTCAAATTTGATTAAATTTGATTTCAGCTAATAAATACTCTGTGTTAGAGGGAACCATAGCACTAAACTTTTCGACTGGCGCTGCCTAATTACAATAAAGAACTGTATCAAATAACAGAAAACCCATCAGTTGAGAACATTCTACAGCAGCAGCAGCAACAAAATGTATATTGCATATACGAGAAAACCATGATATCCTCCGTCTTAAAAAAATAATTATCAGTGTTTGTCCATTTCATAATAAGTGACGTCATTTGTTTACATTTGGATACGCATCGTGCAGATATGCAAGTATGAGAGAAAGTCATGGATAATTGTGGTTAAGAGCAGTAAAATCGACCTTGCTAACCGAACGCTCCTCTGTGGCCCAATCAGTTAAGGCACATCCGGTATTCAAGAAGGTTCCATTTAAGATACAGGTTCGATTCTTGTCGGAGCACGCATATTTTCTATGAAAATTTCTTGGACATTCAGGCCGGTAAATGTTGTTGATATTTTTTATTATAAACCGAGCATTTACTTAAATATTTGTATCTATAAAAAAAAAGAATGTATAAATATAAAAAAATGTTTTAAAAATAATTGTCGGACTTTGTCCATTTCATAATATATATATATATATATAAATATATATAAAGAAATATAGTCTTAAGGTGTGCTATATTTATGGAATAAAGTGCTCAATATCAGAGATAGAGCGTGTTTAAATATAAAAGTCAACATAGAAGTCAACACTTAGAAGCGACAGTCTGTTTCATGCTATATGCAATTGTCAGGCCACATATGCTGTTATTTTTCTCGGTTATTTATATATATACGGGTTAGTGGTGCGTTGTGGGTATTCTATTATGGCGGTTATTTTACCGGAAGTCGTTTGTTTATTTATTTGGGTCAAATTATATTGCTTATTTTTATTTTTTATTTTTTTGTTTGTTATTTTATTTATTTATTTATTTATTAACGTAGTAAAAATTTGTTTATATCACTTATTTAACAGTTTTGTTTTGGTTTGAGAATTTAATTAAAGCTATTTGTTCAATTTTGGGGTTGATTGTTGTAGTTCATTCTAAGTATTATTTTGGCGGGAACAGTTTTTAATTGATTATCTTTATTTGGGATTGGTTTGTTTATTTATTTACTTGGATGAATTTAGGTCAATTCATATTACTTGTATATTTTCTCTTTTCGGTTTTCGATTTTTAAGTAACAACCGCAATAATAGAATACCCACAATGCACCACTAACCCGTATACATATAAATAGCCGAGAAAAATAACAGCATATGTGGCCTGACCATTGCATGAAACAGACTGCTCGCCTCTAAGTGTTGACTTATATGTTCACTTTTATATTAGGTTGGTGCAAAAATAATTTCGTTTTCTAACATAAGTTACTATGTGAGAAAACGAAATTATTTTTGCACCAACCTAATATATATATATATATATATATATATATATATATATATATATATATATATATATATATGAGTGGGTGGGTGTCTGTGTATGTGATGCGTGCGTTATTGGTTGGTTGTGTATATACAGAGTCAAAAGGAACACTTAAGTTACAGGTTTTCTTCCATGGATTTTATGAAGTTAAATATAACAATTTTATTTTTCAACAATTATTTATAAATAATATTGTTTAAACTATATAATACATAAATTTGTTATTTAAAATATATAAATTATTTTTTTTTATTTCATATATATAATACATAATGTACAAGCATTCTGAACATCCTTCTGTAGAAACACATTTCCTTTGCCTCTAGTTTCTTTTCCCAGCGATAGTTACATAATAAACATAGTACACGAATCGAAAAATTAAAACAAAACAATTGTGTTATTATTTGCAAAGTCTGGTGATCCGAGAGCTTTGTTGTGATTGGATGATAAAATATTAGTGCCTTGTACACACCTGATAGCCGATCAGTATCGTCTGGCCCACCGTGGAGTGGGGGTGTAATGCTGAAAGACCCCAAAACTCCCAATCATACTCGGTTAAAAACATCTCTGATATGTGTCAAATGCATCAAACAGATGTATTTCACTTTACGATGAATAATTTACCTTAGCTACCTCAGTTTAAATATATTTTTATATATTATATTATATACGTTTGTTTTTACAACCATAATACACTTTTCTACTCCGTATATATAAATACACACACACACACACACACACACACACACACACACACATATATATATATTCATATTCTTTTCATAAGCGTCTTTCCCATTTTTCTGGAATCTTAAAGATACGTCCGAATCTTCTTATTTGCCTTTCAGGTGCCGAGTTTTCTTGTTTGTGTTTTTTTTTTCCACTGCTGTCATTTGAGTGACAACGGGTCGTGTGATTACCCTATACTGTCACCATTGTTTGTGAGTTTATTTGGATTTTCTTTGCCTTTTCTATTTGAATAGGCAGGTGAAGGCGGCTTATGATGATGTCTTGCAGACACTGATAATTCTCCCGCGAGGGAATTGAATTTTTTTTTTGCGCTGTTACATCGTTACTTTTCTGTTCTTTTGTTCTATGATTATGGAATCCTTCAAGTCATTGACACCTTCTTGCGTAGTTTGAGTGTGATAAGGTATCAGTAAACTTTTTTGTCACTTCCAAATAGAAAGTAAATGAAGAAGAAGCGACCGATACCCAACTGCAATAAATCAGGGTTTTTTTTTTGCCCCTTTTGATCCAGGATGGAAATTATGTTGAAAAAAAAAACAAGATAAAATGGAACAGCAGGCTTCCATTAGAGTTGAAAGTGTTGGACTGAAGTTTCGTCATTTTCTAATGCAGTCAGTAATTATAGCTGTTTCTCTTTCAAACAATATCTGTGCTATTTTTTGTTTTTATTTTTAGCTGTCGTGATACACTATTTTATTAATTATTGTTCACACAATTCTACGCACAACAGTCACTCAAGTGTTACGGAACAGACACAAAATAAAAATGATTGATTGAAAAAAGCAGAATAACATCATAGCAATCCGCGGTTTCGTATTTGCTACGTAATATTCTGGAGTTATTTGCCCTTTCCAGTGTGTGTGTGTGTGTTCGTGCTTGCGTGCAGGCGTGTTCGCTGTTTTTTATCTTTGTGTTTGGGTTTGTATGTGCGTGAATTTACAATTTTATCATACCGTTTTTCAACTAATACGAGGCTCATGTGCTAAATAAGTTTGTTGTATTAGGTTGGTGGAAAAATAATGACGGTTTTTGACGTATTTAACGTCAAAAACCGTCATTATTTTTCCACCAACCTAATAGACTGGTGATATGAAAGAAGGGCAGATTATTTGGGGTTGTATGTGTTATGGTAATTTACCCACCCACCCATGGGGTCTACCAGGTATAAAAAGGAGCTTTTAGAGGGGAGTTTTCTGCAGTCATCTCTGACAGTTGGAACGAACATTCTTCTTCTAACACTCTCGTTTGTATATGTTTGTATTACTGTTTCTGTTAATATATATTTTTTTTAACTCAGTTCCTCTCCTTGTGTCTTTATTTGTTGCCGTAACAAGGCCACAACAATAGGTAAGGTAACCATTCATCCACGACTTCAAAACGGTAACCCGTAGTGATCAGGGAAACATTCATTCGGAAGTCGGTTCTTGCGAAGAAACTATTCGAATGGATCTTTCTTTTTTCTTACGAAAAAGGTTACTTCTGTTAATTGACACTCATCCTCGGACAGAACGACATATCAAACGCTCAAGTATTGAATTCTGGATTGCTGAAAAGGATTTGAAGAGAATTAGAAAATTCTTTGTGAGGACGTGACCACCACTCTCACCGATGTGCGGATAGTGACTCAGAATGAGAAATCGGAGAGCAGGGTTCAAATTACTGTCAATTCTCTTACATTCACACACACGCAAATAATAGGGGAAGGTATGAATCCTAAAATTCTCCAACTCAAATCTATGGGTTAAATAGCATGGAAGATCTGGGTTTTATGGCAGTGTTGTGCAGCCATTCTAGAAGTAGAAAACGTCCATTATTTCAGACAATCTGTAATGATTGTTTGATTGATTTATTCGTTTTGTACGGGTTATCAACCCATTGTTGATTATTTAAAGCCATACTATATTTTAGATTGTAAAAATTGGGGGTTTAGAGATAATAATAGTTTGATGATACAAATCTTACTAATTAACCCGAGCAGGGAAGAGAAGAGATGAGATTCACAGCTTTCCCAAAGGTATTTAACGACTCTACTATTAAAAATTTCAAGTCATTATCCACGTCACCACGCGCACATTCAGGCTTTCACCACCTGGTTTTGCCCATCTCGGCACTGACCAAGCACGGTACTGCTTAACTTTGGTGATCGTATGGAAACTAGTATTTCAACGTGATGTGGCCGAGAAAAGAAAGAAAGAGCACCTCTTTCAAAAGTTAAAATTAGAAATTTCCTTTCGTTTGGAAACTTTGGCACATAAACAGAGGAAGTTAAAATACTATTTGTCGTAACAATGAGGTTATTACGTGACTTGAAATTCGGGGCCGTTTTTCAAAATGATGCATTTTGGGATTTGTTCAGAATGTAAAATATTTGACTAGATCATCAAAAATACTATTGTGAAGTGTGATAGTTTTTAAATTTTGAATTATTTGTTATCATTTTTAGTATCTTCCTTGAACTGGGTAAAATTTTGGGTGAGTAAATATAAACTAGTGATTTCTATATTATCTAGGTCTTTATTGCTTTCCCTTCTCAGTATTATAGGAACATGTTGAATTAAGCAAGATGGAAATCTCGAAAGCTCTAGGCTGGGATAAGAGATGCGCAAATCCAGTTTAGAAATGGGAGAACAGATATTAGGGCATAAATTCTTCGCAAATCTAAGGGTATGATTTAAGGATTATTGTTCCTCTCTGAAAAAGGAGTCCATTGTTCATCTCTTATCTAACATTTCCACAACTTTACCCAGTAACTGAACCGCAATAATGTGGTTTATATAGTCTCGCACTTCCCATAGCTTACAGAACCTCAATTTTATGCTGTTGGGATGGTTGTAAGTGCACCTGTTATTAGTACAACGATCATTTTCATATTCCATATTTTCTTTGTTTCACAGTAAAGCATTAAAATTTGTTTGCTTGTTCTTCTTCTTCTAAATCATCCTCACCATTATTATTATTATTATTATTATTATTATTATTATTATTATTATTATTATTATTATTATTTCAGTTGATTTTTGATGCATACTTATTTATTTCAGGGTCCCAACAAGAAACCTAAGATCAGAAATGGCTTCATTACTTTTTCAACTGGTTATTTAAGACAACAAACAAAAAATAACAAAAACAAAAACAAAAATCACACAAATTTTATACAGATAAAGCCATTCGTAAGGTGTGAGCTGTACTTCTGTGTACTAGTTTTTTTTATTTTCTTATAATTAACATTATTCTTGTTGTTGTTGTTGTTGTTCGTTGTTGTCTGCTTTGCTAAGTAAAAGATGATTCCAAGTCCCAAGTAGAAGACTCCAAGACACGGGTTTTTTCGTATTTTATCCAAAGAAGTGTTGCAATACAAATCGTAGTGATTGTATGAAAAGTTATCTACGCACCCAGAAGTACGCGGAAGAATGATATCTTGGAATTCCTATATTTTAGAGATGTCAAGAATTAGACCCACCTATTTATTTACTCCTTTTGGTATAATTTCAAGTGCCCCAATAATATCAGGTAATAATCTTGTCTTGATATGACACTTTATTTGCTTAGTGACTCAATTTTTTCCCAAGAGGTTATATCGGCTGGGAATGCAAATAATAATAATAATAATAATAATAATAATAATAATAATAATAATAATAATAATACATCCTTTAGAGAAGAGCGTAATTTAAGTAAAGAAAAAGAAAAATACAGTGTTTGCAAACGTTTTAAAGTATTTCGTCAGTAGGTCTGTCTTCTTCAAGATATATTTAAATATGTTTTTAAAATTATGAAAATATTAAAAAAAATTACAAAATATCATAATTTTTGGACAAACGTTCTTTGTTTTTTAATGAAAAAAAAAACAGCTGTCCTGGTAATGAACCCATAATGAATAAAACGTCGGCAGAGTGATGGAATGAAACTAAAACGTGCTCAATCCGATAGAGATCTTGTTCATCTTGGAAACTGTCCGTTAGTTGATTATTTACTAAGAGGAATTAATCAAAGAGATCAGTATAAATCTTATGGCACTCTCCTGTTATTTTGTTCATTCATGCATAGCGGGGAGTTAGTAATTTTGTATACATAACTATCTTCATGCGTTTTACGGGTCGCAAGGTTGGTACATTTTGAATAATTGAATAAGAGGTTTGTCGAACTTAAAGCCGTTTGCAATAAAAATGTCCCGCTGGCTACGTTGATGTCATATCTTTGTGTCTGATATCATACCTCTTGCCATTGAATATTTTATTTAAATTTCCCGTTGTGCAACCCATATAAATCAACTCGGGTTTGATTCACTGGGCGGTGTGTGTTAAATGAGAATCAGTACAATTGCCGCCTTCTGAAGAAATCATGATGTTTCATTTTAAATTTGTGATAGAATTGTTGTTTCTATGAGTGTTTTCTGGAGTACAACGATCCGTAACACCAATGTTATTTTGAATGTGGATCCTTACATGTGTTAAAATTGAACTGATGCTTTTATTTTCTATTTATTTATTTTATTATTATTTTTATTTATTTTTTTTTTTGAAAGAAACTATAGGCGTGTTGGGAAAAATCTCTGTAAAACGCGGATATTATTTGCGCGGTGTGCTCATAGCTGTCATGTAGTATTTTCGAAATTTCAGCAAAATTTAGGCGCCAGTTAATGACTAATGGAATTCTGTCAGAATTTTTATTATGTTTTTCGGTGTTTTAAACTGGGGTAAAATTATGGCAATTTTTTATCCATTTCATTGGCAATTTGTTTCAGTCAGGACTCTTGATAGACGTAATTAACATGATATTATACAAAAATATATAAATTCCTGTACCCGTTAAAAAATGTTTAATATGTCTTGTAGAAGACAGAAATGCTGTCGAAATATTGTTCAACATTGTCAAACATTCGCTTTTATTTTATTTTGTTCTTTTGTAACTAGTTCTCTTTACAAATTTTTAAAAATATTGGAAGCGTTACATCAATAATTTTATTTAATAATTAATTAAACTTAAAAACTGAATGTGCTTTTTTTCTAAAAAAAAATCCAAAAATATAGTTCTGCCAATCACAGACCATACTCTGTAAAAAGATTTGTCCACATTTTGTTAATAGCGATCTTTTAAATAATGCGAGGTCACTGGTTACTACGCAGCATTTTATTATAAAACAAAGCTAGGTCGAAATATTTTTAAAGTAATAATAATAATAATAATAATAATCAGCTCAAAAGGCTTTTATTATTATTAATAATAATAATAAGGTCAAAAGACTTTCATTAATAATAATAATAATAATTATTATTATTATTATTACTATTACTATAATTATTTTAGTAGTAGCAATTGTTGCATTTACTATTATTGCTTTATTTTTCACTGATTTTACATTGTTAACTCTTGTGAAATTATTTAGTTTCGAATTTGTATGCGCCACCTGGTGAAAACTAAACGCAATACTGACTAATAATATTAAGTCAATCAAACTTTGCGTTCCGTCTTTATAATTTTCGTAGTAATGATAATAGTCGCCATCTTCGTAATAATCTTTCATCGTGTAAGTTATGCTAAAATTTTATACAATTTGAAATTCGATTTTCTTTTCTTTAATTTTATTTTGAATCTTTTGTCTTTATTTAGATTTATGTATTTAATTTTCTTTGTCTTTATTCTTTTCATCTTTTTCTATATTTTAAAAGGTTTTACACAGTTTCTGCGGGACATTCAGTGCTTTTTAAACTCGGCATAATGTATCTTTGTTGATGAGTGTATAGGTATCTCTATCTATAAAAGGAGGATGTGCGTGTGAGTGTGTGTGTGCACGGACGCAATTTTCGACAGATTATCACCAAACTTTGCATACACATGCTCCAAGTTAGTGGGAAGACCAAGACCGATTTTGCATTTCCCACCTCCTATCGATAGTGGAAATAATCGATTTTTTCATGCTTCTACGACAGTTTTCATGTAGTTTGCGGCCATTTTCTATTGTCCAGAGTGAGAGCCTATAGCTGGCTGCCACGAAGAGGCAGGAAGATTCTAGTGGCCAGCGTGAGACCCAACAGCTGACCGACACGAATGTTACTTAGCACACTAGCATGCAAAAAAAATCGATAGCTGCATTCGGCACAAGTGAGAAAAATTTAAATCTGCATGACACTTTACTCCAATTGGCTCATTCGCTTGCTTAAACTCAACGTTGATTCTGATTCCGCAGAACTGGGTTGAGTGTCAAAAAGTACTTGTTGTTAACATTCTTTTTTCATTCGGTTTTTCCAGTTACGAGTCCTTTTTTAAAGCTGATCGTTTTGTGTTCATTTTGTTTAGTTCTTTTTAGTAACAGATTTAATGTTTAGTATAGAGCTTAGGAAAAATTTGCAGTGTGAGGTAGGCAAGAAGTAAGACGTGTAGCAACATCAGCACGGCAAAGGGCACTCCTTTAAAGACAAGTATAGCGATTGCTGTATGAGTCGCACGATTTTTGAATCAAGCACGGGCAACGCCGGGCCATGTTGCTAGTGCGTTTATATATATATATAATATATATATATATATATATATATAGCACACCTTAAGACAGAAGCTGCAAACATTTTTGGTTATAATGTGGATATTTTAAATATACTTATTATACTTTATTTTTCATATTTTTCCATACGTGTTTCCTGTCGTACGAAGTTCAACAGACAAAGAGTGGTTATTTATGCATATTAATAAAGGAATGAATTTTTCTTATTTTTTCCGATGTTAAATCATTGTCTTTGTATGCAGTCGTAAGACAAATTTTTCTTGGACATTATTCCGCTTAAGGGGTAATAAAAATTTGGATTGGTCAGAGAAAGGGTGAAGGAATGATGTCTTCCTTTTTATCTTTGGATGACCGCTGTATCTTCATAGATTTATCTCCTGTTTTTTGTATTCTGTGTGCCTGTGTGTTTTTTATAGTATGTGTATACATATTTCTAATCCATACATATATATTGTTTTGTTATAAGGTATTAGTATATATATATATATATATATATATATATATATATATATATATATATATATATATATATATATATATGTGTGTGTGTGTGTGTGTTGTGGGGTTCTCCCCTTTTTATATAAGATGGACGCGTCTAAAGTATACTTATAATGACAGACAGAATACCTGCGGTTGAGATACATGGAGATACGTTGAGACAGGTTGAAAGATACGGAGACAGACACAGGGTGTTCTGAGAGATAGATAGATAAAAAAAATTGCCGTTGCCAGCGTCCACAATAACTTGGCGACGAAGAATTCGGTCCCACACGGAAAAAAATTCTCTCTCGTCAACACAACAACTTGATGACGAAGAGTACAGACACGTAAGGAAAAAAAAATCGCTCGCCAACACCATAACTTTGCGACGGAAATTCGAGGGTCACGTGGACCACAACAACTTGGCGACAAGACTCGAAGGAACTCACACAGAGAACAACAAATTATGAGATAGAAGAAAAATTTCGTCACTCCCTAAAAAATGGAAGATTTTCAAAAAACAAATGTTTGAGTTTATAAGAAGTGAGGCAAGACAGTTAATAAAGAAAGACAAATGCAACTCCAGGAATTAATATTAAAAGTAACGGTTAACACACAACAAAAGAATATGGAAAAAAGGCGACTTTTTCTCAAGACACAGTTTGGAACACAATAGAAACGTTTAAATACTCTCTAGAAGATGATAAAAATTTCGGGGACTATTACAGAAGTCATGAAGACATTTTCGGAATTGTTTGCCAAAATTGGGAGGAAGCTAAGAACCTACGTTTATTACTCATGAAAATTGGTAACAGAGGAAAACACAACATTTGTAAACTATATTCTACCGACAAAGAGAAACGATTTGACTTTTGAGGAGGCAATTACATGACTTACGGAGCCTTTCAGTCCAAAGACTTCACTTTTTCACAAAAGGTGGAATGTCTCAACCTCGTTAAAAGCGAAAATGAGGACTACTCCACGTTCGCTGCAATTGTGAACAAACATTAAGATTACTTTAAATTGGCAAAATTGACTCCGGACAATTTTAAGTGTCTTATTTTCGTACAGCCAAGGAAAGTAAAATGCGAAAAAGAATGCTCACGAAGCTTCAAAACGTGCCTGGATAAACGCTACAAAAATTGTCAGAAGACTGCCAGAAATGATTGAGTATTAAAAAAAGACTCTTCGGATATCGAGGAATCGGGAGTAGCACACATACGTAAGTTGAACAAAAAGTTACGTTTTTCACACCCATCCCGAAAGAAAAACAAAAGTTTTATGATAAAGAAAATAAATTACAAGGTATAAGGCGATTAATGACAAAGATCAAAGCAAATCTAAGCCGCGCCACCATCTGCATGTTACAGATGTGGTGGATTCCAATGGAATAAAGACTGTCGATTTAAATACAAGAACTGTTTAGTTTGTGAAAATGGGACAATGCTGAAACAAAAAAAAAACACACACACTAGTAGGGTATGAACTACTAGAATGAACTACGAAGACAAACTAAACACAAGAAAATACGTGGAACTCCAGATCTTAAATAAGAAGGTAAAATTACAGTTAGACTCAGGATCGGATCTAACTATAATTAATTTACAGACATGGAGGAAGCTAAATAGACCGACCATGATGCATACACAGAAAATCTCCAAGTCTGTTACAGGGAAGCGTACCAATTTTGAAGGAGAAGTAATTCTAAACGTAAAATTCTATGGTAAAACAAAAAAATGAAGATATTTGAAATGTAAGACACAGAAAGTTTAGTGGGCACGGATTGGATGCAAAAATTTGACGTATGGGATTTACCCATTAGCTCATTTTGTAAGGAAATAGTTGCGAACCGTCAGAAGCTACAAAATTAAAAGAAGAACTACACAGGCAATTTCCCGAAGTAGTCTCGAGCGGTTTGGGACGATGTAATAAGTTTCCAGCTAAAATTGAACTAAAGGAAAATGTTCAGCCAGAAAAAGCGAAACGTGCCTTTCGCAACCATAGAAAAAAATCAAAAGGAGTTAGATAGATTGGTACAAACGGGAATCCTTTCAAAAATCGAATTCAGTGAATGGGCGGCACCAGTGGTCTATGTAAAGAAAAAATCCGGAGAAACACGTGTTTGCGCAGATTTCTCGACTGGGTTAAATAAGGCTATCAAGGATTATCACTACCCATTGCCAAGCCCGGAGGAAATATTTACCAAGCTTAACGGTGGTAAGGTATTTACTAAGATTAATTTAAGCGAAGCTTATCTTCAGATTCCAGTAGAAGAAAAAAGTACAAAAATTTTATGTATCAATACTCAGGACTTTACAAATTTAACAGATTGCCATTTGGGATAAGAGTAGCTCTGTCAATCTTTCAATAGACTGTGGATACCATACTCATGGAATAGAAATTTGCTACTGCTTACTTAGACGCCATTTTAATCAAAAGCGATAATGTAGAACACGCAACACATATTAAAGAAGTCTTTAAAAGAATTCGGTTTTAAAGTGAAGGAGAAAAAAAGCGATTTTTTTCTAAATGAAATCATGTATCTAGGCCTTATAATCAATGAAAGTGGCAGAAAACCCGATCCAGATAATCATCTGCAATAAAATAAAATATGCCTGAACCGAAAAATGTCGCAGAGTTGCAAAGCTTTCTTGGTCTAGCGAACTATTACGGTGAATTCATTGAAAACATGCACACATTGAGGGCTCCCCTCAATGAATTATTGAAAAAAGATAACAAATGGAACTGGACGGAAGATTTTCAGAAAGCTTTTAAGGAGATCATAAAGAAATTAACGTTTGATCTAGCACTGACGCATTTTGATCTCAAACTAGAAATTATCATTGCTAGTGACGCAAGCTCGCACGGAGTGGGACCTTGTATATTACACAAGATGAAGGATGACACAAGGAAACCTATAGCTCACGCATCTAAATCGTTGTTACTAGCAGAGGGGAATTATTCGCAAATTGAGAAAGAAGAGTTAGGCATAATATTCGCCATAGCTTGCTTCCACAGATATATATACGGAAGAGAGTTTACTCTTCAAACTGACCATAAACCTCTTCTCACTATATTCGGATCGAAAAAACTCACACTCTTTGGGTCCTGTCACTGGATCTAACCAACGCCTTTATTCAGTGTGTCCTTGAGCAGTAGAGAACTTTCAGAGGGAAATTAACAAGAGATAACTTATAACTGACATCCATTAAACATGGCCTGTGGAACTAGAACACTCTACCCCAGTGAGCAAAATGATCTACTATATTAAACTAAAATTAGATATTTACATTATTCGGACAATTGTCTTCATCTTTGTCGCCATGTTTATTACAACGTTTCGGCCGTTCTGCTCTCCGGTTTTTGGAATGTCGAACTGAACCCTTTATTTCGCTCACTGGGGTAGACTGTTCTAGTTCCACGTACCATGTTTAATGGATGTCAGTTATCAGTTATCTCCTGTTAATTTTCCTCTGCGAATTCTCCACTGCCATAACCGGGTTCTGAACTCACACTCTTTGGTTCCTCTCACTGGATCTAACCAAAGCCGTGTCTTTGAGGATATATATATATATACACACACAGACGTCTTATGTTGTGTAGGGTTCGTATTCATATTCTCCTTTTTGACAAACTTTGATTTTACTTTTTAGGGCACCGTTTTATTAGGTTGTTGAGAAATGCCCACAAATGTAAAATCTATTTTAATTTTTCTTTGTTTATTCAATTCCTTAGTGACACTTCCGCTAACTTTTAGTTCGAGTGGGTGATCTAGCCAATCAAATTTGATTATGATCACTCTTACATTTTTCTTAAATTTTTCTTTTCTTTAGTTTTATTCTAGGTTTCTTTGACTTATTTAACTTTTTTTTCATTTTTGTGATAACCCTCAATGTAAAGATAAGTCTAACTCTGAGATTTCATATGGTAGCGATCATTGCGTCATATACTAATTATTGTAGTGAAAATCCCTATGTTACTATTTGTATATAGAACTAGATAATGAACTCTTGCGCCATGGACATCTCAATATAACCATTTCTTAGTCTTGTTCGACCATCGTTTTAGAGTTGGTACCTTGAAGAAAATTTCCCCTCGACTGTTAAGGATAAAACGCAAAAAATTACAATTTTCAATAATTACGAACAAATACTCATACTGGATCGGCCGTCACCCGGACCAACAAGAGCCGCTTACCTGAGAGAGGAACCAGTATGGGACCGAATAATCTGTCACTTGAACAAACACTTCCAACAACAAAGAGAGACCTGGACACCATACCAGTATTATTTCCAACCTTGGATAAAATGACCTAATGGCAAATGTAAAAGAAAGCGAACGATAATAGGATCGCCTGTGGTCACTGGCGATCTATGTTCAAACGTAGGTGTCAGCATCGACACTATATTCCCGTGTAACAGTCCCTCTGTAAAGTTATCAAATACTTTCATTAAACCCCGTCAGAAGAACTCCTACACAACTGAATTTAATGCATTCGTCTTGTCTACACTTATCATCCTCATTGGGATTTCGTGTATTTTGACTCCAGCGTCACATGATAAGTCGGATCCTCTCACATTCAATATAACAAAAACAATTCCACTACTACCAACACCACCATTACTACTACTACTACTACTACTACTACTACTAATAATAATAATAATAATAATAATAATAATAATGTCAATATTTCAGAGCGATTAATTCTGAAAAATGGTATGAACATCACTTTGCACGAGTGGTATAATGTCATGAGATCACAATTGGGATATTAGCATAAATGCTGACCTTGTTATAAGATAATACGTTAGACATACAGATTAAAATTGGTAAACAAAAAATTCATTACATAACCATTTACTACATGTGGCACAACGTCAAAATTGGGGAGCGCCCAATGACAATCGAACATTATTTCTCAGTCTTTATTGATCTAGCGAGGTAAACGTGCTCACCTTTATTCCACGTCGAAACGCTCCTCCCCCTTCACATACTTATAGAATCACCATCATTTTCAAATATATCCTTTAAAGAACATGCTTAATATATAAGTATAAGGAACTTAAAAATTAGAAACAAATTGTACACTAAAAGCTTCTATTTCGCTTATAATAATTGGAGCCCTCGGTACGATAAAAAGTTCAAACAAGAACATTGATAAAACAAGAATTACTTTACAAGAGATTACAAAAACATTGCCCTGAGTAGAAGAGCTCATCTACTTAAGAGAGAAATATTAGTTTAAAGAAAATTTTTGAACGTAGAAATTATTTATTTTGCATATAGTCCTAACCTGAGCCCCAGGTAATACACCCTTAATGGATTCTATAAAAAATATCATCATCATGATTATTATTATTATTATTATTATTATTATTATTATTATAGTAATAATAATAATAATGTTGATATGTAACTATATATATTATGTAAGAGATACAAATTATTATGTATATTATTATTATTATAGTGGTCGTAGTAGCAGTAGTAATAATAGTAATTCTATTAATGATGACATGTAATTACATATTTTATGTAATACATAGATTGTTTCTAACAGAAACAAATTATTATTATTGCCATTATTTTACTTACTTTGAGTTCTGGTGTGTACAAATTACTTTCCGGGTCCCGCCCAGGGACCTACGGTTAGAAATAGCATCGTGACATTTTCTACTGACCAATAAAACACACACACACACACATATTTTACATAGATAAATCCCTTCGTAATGTGTGGGCTGTACTCGTAAGAACATTTTTATTTCGTTGTTATTATTATTATTATTATTTTCTTTCGGGTTTGAAATGGCTTCAAGCTCAACTGATAATGTTTTACATCGATAAAGTTCTTCGTGATGTGTGAACTGTACGTATCAGTACAAGTCTTTTGTATTTCATTAAGAATGGCTACCAGGAACTCAATAAGTCTATGCGAATAGTTTTCAATTAATCGAAGGGCTCCAAACTCAACCAGAATTACTGATGTCTTCATATGCGACAACTTTTAGATTTCCACTTCAAGCATTGTTTCTAGGTTTCTGAAGATCTTCCAAGATACATATAAATAAGAAAGCACATGCAATTACTGTGGTTTTAGATCACGATGCCTGGGCAATTTGTTTTGATTGTTCTGTCTGTGTAAATTGTAAAGTCCCAGGAAATTGTTATAGAACCTATTCCTGTAACCGGGTCTTGGTTATCTTCATACCAATTTCTTGCAGCTTACTTCCCGTAAAAGTTGTATATTTTCCAGTGCATATTTTGGCCTATTTTATGATACCGTGGTATGTATTCAGTAGATGCTAACACTGTGAAACCTGATATAAGATGATCAATTGTTTCTGGATATTTATCACATAATATTTCAGTTTAGCAAAGTTTTTCAGTATGTGTACTTGGTTAGTTAGCGAGATTTTGTCCAGTGAAGCAAGAATAAAACCTTCGGGTTATTTTTTTTAACCCTGTACTATGTAACTATGGATGTGTTTTTCCAGTTCGGCTTTTTCTTGGTATGGGCAGTTTGTTGAATATTAACAGGCTTATGTTGCATTGTGTCTGCATTCGGTCCATTTCATTTGCTTTTGCTTTCTTTTTTAGGTTCTTCACACATACAGTAGGTGTATTATGCTTTATTTATACTTTTTCATCGACTTAAAATCCAATTTGGAATTGTTGATTTACTCTATTACTAAATAAAGTTTGTTAATTCTTTCATATTCCTTGATAGAATATCATTCAGTCTCCTATAGTTTCCAGGTATTTTTGAAGACCGAATTTAGTGGTTTAGAAAGACACTATTAGTTAAACAAATCTTCTTGCCTCTTTCAGATACAAACGATCAACATCAGCTTCAGGTTGGTGGATGCATTGGCAAGGGAGAAGCTTTCTCGTTTTGACATTAATTCGCTTAAAGCCTTCTATGTTCAATTTAAGCTTGTTAAAACTGTATTGTACCACAGGGAGAGCCAAAGAGTTTATGGTATTTTTTTTTCGAATTTAATTCACACACGTCATCATTTTCTTACATTTTCTTTTATTCGGGTATGTTGTATTTCATTTTCTTTCGCGAAATCCTAGATATTTATTATTTTCTTTTTGTTCCAGTTCACTAAAT
>OZ010605.1:4120656-4143156 GCA_963932145.1 Acanthosepion lycidas
TAGTAGAAAGTAACATGAAAGGCCCATTCCTACGCAAAAATAACGTCAAATAAGATCACAAAAAACGCCGGTCAGCCTAACAAATAGATAGCACTCATTGAGAAGCTCGTACACTATGCGGCAGACGATTGGCCCAAATTTCAAACTTACCTAAAGCATTTATAATCCAAAGAAATAGTGGAGGCTGAACCGAAAAAAAAAGACAATAAAAAACTGAAATAATGGATAAAGAAAAACCAAATAGAAAAACGACAGCTCAAACACAATATATTCCTTTCAAACATACCAAATCTTCTAGTAAAAAAAAGTCACGGTGATCTCCTATCCGCCCACCAAAACCCAGGAAAGATAGACTGAAACTCTTATCTCCCAAAAGAACAGAATCAGTAAAAAAAAAAAAAAAAAAATCAGAAATGTATACAAAAATCCCTACGGAAAACCTATTTGATGAACTATAAAAGATAAAGTTCGAAAGCCAGAACCCTCAAATGGCTAAAACCTCCAAAATGAAAACCTAGGAAAAAGAAATCAAACCCACATAAGTTAAAGACCAAAAACGTTCAAAGAGCCATGCATAATTTTATTTAATGTGAGTGCATAAAGGCAAATATAAATGAACTTCTGTTAATAATAGAACTGTTACCTGCAATTGCTTTCCTTCAGGAAACATTTCTTAAGAAAGATGGCAAAGTGCATATAAAAGAACACCAGCAGTACAACCATAGACATGACTCTAGTTAGGAATGATGTACCCCAAATTAAAATAAATTTGACAACTATTTTAATGGTGACTGCTGTGATTCTACATGGACCAATAAACATTCGGTATATATCCCACCAAATGTACTAGTAGATGAAGCCGAAATTCAAGTAAATTATAAGGCAAATTCTTGCACTCTTTATGATACAAAGGGAGTTTAACTCCAACAGCATCGTATGAGGCTGTAAAGACACAAACCAAAAGGGAACGACTTTAAAAACAATTATAAACAACAATGATTTATGTATTTATAACGATAAAATCTCTGACCTATAAAAATCCGTCTACCGGAAGATACTCTGTAATAGATTTATCTACATATGATCCATCAATCTATATGGATTTCTCTTGGCAATTTCTGGGGTACACATGACGTAGTGATCACGTAGCAAATGTTCTGCAAAATCCAGTACATGATGAATAAAAAACATCTCCGCTGGAAATTTGGCAAGCGAAATGGGACGGTCTCAAAAAAAAAAAACAATGATCTGATAATTTAACTAAAGGTAAATACATCAAAGACTTGTAATATTTTACAGATATCCTCATATCTATATTAAGGGAATACATTCCAAAAATGTTCAGTTTTAAAAAAAACAACGTGATAAACTTTAGTTACTGATGAGCATAAGGAAGCTATCACGGTCAGAAGAAGAACTCTGGGAGATTTAAACAGCCTTCAACCTCTAATGGAGAAAGCGACATTGAGCAAAAGTGTTGAAAATAAAGAAAGGAAAAATGAAAAAAACAATACGTCAACAGACTTAATTCTGTCACAAAAACAAAATATGTATGGAATATGATAAGGAAAATAGTTGGTAAACATCATACTAACGCTATAAAATAACTTCAAAAAAGTATATCGCTGATCAATTAGCCAAAACTCTCTTGAAAACTCATTTGCCAAGAATGGTAGCCAACAATTTCTGAAGTTCAAACAAAAAGCGGAAAAAAATAATTTTCAATCAAATAACTCTGAGTGATGTTACTTACAATTCATTATAGAGGAACTAAATACATCTTAAAAGAAAGTCTACGATAAAGGCGTAGCACTAGATTATATCAATTATCAATTGATAAAAATAGATGCCCAACAAATAATTACAGCTGTTACTAAATCTGTATAACATATGGACAAGTGACAATTTCCCAGATATGTGAAGACAGTCATTCATCATCCTTATTCCAAAACCTGGAATGGATTACACAGGCCCAGAATGATACAGACCGATAACACTAACTAGCTGCTTATGTATATCTGTGGAAAGAATGGTCAACAACAGCTTGACTTGGAACCTGGAAATTAACGGCCTAATCAGTAAATATCAATGAGCTTTTAGGAAAAAAAAAGAAGTACCATGGATCGCTTCGTATGCCTCAAAAACTTTGTAAGCCTTCATTAAAAAAGAACATCTAAATGCAGCCTTTTTTGACTTAGAATAGGCGTACGATTCAACATGGGAATATGGTATCTTGAAATATCTGCATGAAATTTGTCTAAAAGGAAGATTGATTCAATTCATAAGGAAATCTGTGAACGAACTGAGGTTTTAATTCCGTATAAGAAGTACGTTATTGGAACTGCAAGATCAAAAAGGGGTTGCCCAAGGAAGCATGGTTTCGGTGAACAATTTTCTGTAAAATAAACTCCAGCCAAGCCCCCGCCCCTGGGTAGGGCGATAAAATACATCCGTGTCTAGGGTAAGACGATTTAACTACGTCCTACAGCAAAACCTCTGATCAGGAGGCTTTGAGGAGCGTGGAATGTTCTAATATTTTCGGGTTCAATATCCGTCCTATTGGTTTTGAAAAAAAAAATTCCAAAAAGTTATTTATGAAAATATGGTGCAAAATGTGCATTATTAACATGCATAAAGACAGTAACATATGCTGGATTCCTAGCGACATTGGAGTTAAATGTTATAATGAATCAGTTCTTGAAGCCAAGTTGCTTTTAGATGTGAATGTTGCTACAAGGATCAAAACGCCATACAGAGTTTTTAAGGAGGTTATTAATGAATACATTCAAAAAGTAATGGCAATAACACACACAATTAACTCTTTACAGTTCAGCCTAAACTAGAATTGAATTCAGCCGCCAGAAAATCTAGTTAGGATAAAGTGGTATTGGCAATGGTCACACGATAATAACCCACTCATACTTAGTAAAGAAAGATCAATGAGCATGCCATACATGTAAAATAGCATATACTAATAAAAATATATTGATCGAGTGCTCAGATTTTGCTCTCTCTAGAAAAATAATACTATAATATAAAGAATATGTCTGAGCTGTTCGAGAAAGTAAAAGTGGATGATATAATATCATTTTTCAAAACAATAGGACTCTACCAAAAATTATAAACCAAATGAGATTGTCAAAAGCATATTCGCGAAAAACAACTAAAAAAATACCTCAATGAAACTGGACCCCACTTACAAAAGTTTATCAACGGAAACAGAACTACAAACCGTTTCCTAACAAAGGTTACATATTCTATACATACGAACCAATTTAAAAAAAAAATGCCGGATTAATTAATCCTTTATCAGCTGATCAAGGATGACATAAGCAAAAACTGAAACTTTTTCGCTTTGTAAAAAAGTTTTTCTGTTTTTTTTTTGTTTTACGGCATATCAAAACCTCAATGGGTTATTTCTAAATTCTGAAAAAAACCATTACAATTTCTTATGAGTGTTTTCTTAACCTAAAGGGTACACGAAAATATAACTATTTTTTTTTAATCATTTCACCCCAAGCAAGGCGATAAATCCACTAATTTTGTTTATATCACAAACTATTTCCATAACAATATTCAATATAATAGCCTCGTAGATTTTCCTGTAATTGCAATTATTTCGCTGCCGTATTGTTAGGCCTTTCCAAATTAAGATTAAATTATAATTTCCGTTATTAAGATAATTAATGAATTGATTGATACAATACACAGACATTATCATGTTTGAAACTTGTGACTTTTTGAAAGGGAAGTGTCAACTTTTTTCTATCCAGAGACCAGGTTACGGATGCTGATGACATAAGTTAAGAATAATCTTGAAGAAAGACATCAAAATTCTTTACCAATTGATATAAGAAGCAGATTTTATGATAAATCTCTCCAAAACAACAAAAATGATCTGAAAATGATATCAAAGCAAAAGTGGCACCTACCCTGAATACTATCATAAAAAATCAGAATATGGAACAAATAAATAGTAAATGATTAATAATAGTTCGATTTATGGATCGATTGTATCAAAACTTATATAGACGATAATGAACTGGACATAGAATAGGTTACTTTATGGACAGTTAAATACCAGATGATGCTACAAAACCAAAAATATTTACCTAAAGACCCAAGTAACAATTCATCAAACTCACCTACGAAGTTCATGCATTGCGCCCAACACATTTTTTTAATCATTTCACCCCAAGCAAGGCGGAAGCCACTAGGACGCAAGGGGTTACAGAAAATTTAGAGCAAGATCAGATAGATGTGATAGAAGAAGGATGAGGGTAGTGGATAGATCAAGGCAATTGGAGATGTCGATTGACATTACACATGAATAGCTGGAGATTATAGCTCACAAGGAAACAAGAATAGGGAATCGAGTTCCACAGGCGAGAGGTGCGAGGCATGAAGCTATTAGAGTAGAAGAGACGGCTACATTTAGGAGTTTCAACAATGAAGGGGTAATAGCGGGATGCCAGCCTCGTATGGCGCTTGAACTCATGACGTCTGGGAACCAGCGAATGCAGCTCCTCGGAGCAATTTCCATGGAAGTATTTGTAGAACAGACAGAGGGAGGCGACAGCGCGTTTGTGAGAAAGTGACTGTAGACGAGACGACAGGGCAGGGCCAACTACATTGCATATCCGCCTCTGGAGCCTATCAAGAACCCTGAGGCAAAAAGAAAGGGCATTAGACCATATATGGCAGCAATACTCCATGCAAGGGTGAATTGTTGATTTGTAGATCTGGAGGATCGACTCCGGGGAGAAAAACTTCCTGGTTCGGCTCAGTGAGCCAACTTTCCTTGCGGTGGACGAAGACATTGACTAAATGTATTTATGTATCTCAGGTAGCAGTCAACGTGAGACCGAGCAGCCGCAAATAGTTGCTCTCGAGAAGTTGACCGTCAGACATTCTAATGGAGGGAAGGGAAGGATCTCTGTGGTGATTAATAGAGAGTAGTTTTGTCTTAGAAGCGTTGAAGTTGATCAGCTAATTCTTGCCCCAGTTCACAATCGATTGGAGGTCCTTTTCGAGACGCACGGCCAGGTGAGTTTTGTCAGTGAGACTAGATTTTTTTTTGAGGCAGGAATAAATTGTGGTGTCATCCGCGTAGATGCCAACTTGGGAAGTTATGGCGTCAGGAAGGTCATTTATGTAGATAAGGAATAGAGTGGGGCCTAGGATGGAGCCTTGAGGAACACCTGCGTTCGTAGGATAGGAACTGGATGAGAATCCGTTGAGAACGACCTTCAATTCACGGTTTGACATGAATTATTGTATTAGGTTATATAATCGACCCGTAATGCCATAACCCTGGAGCTTGCGAAGAAGGCCGTCATGCCAAACCCTATCAAATGCTTTGGAGATGTCTAGGGCCACGGCACGGGCTTCCCCGTTATTTTGAAGAGCTCGGTAGACAGTTTCAGTGATGGCCGTAAATACATCAGCTGTAGATCAGGCAAAGCGGAAACCATATTGCTTGTCTGAGAGCAGATTATGGGATGTGAGGTGGTTAACCACACCGGTATTGATAAGGGCTTCAAAAACTTTGCCGAAGAGGGGAAGGAGACTGATAGGACGGTAGTTGGAAGGGTCAGAGGGGTCGCCGGAGTTCTTGAAGACAGGAACGATCGAAGAGGACCTCCAGCAGTCAGGAAAACAAGATGTTTTAAAATGCTCACTATGAAACAGTATTCTCACTCAGAACATTTTTTAAATATGCCTTCGTGTGAATGAACTCTGTAGCTCTTATAAAACACTATACTTCATCAGATAACATAGACAAGTCCTGTAATTATCTAGAGACCTAGGTTTGGTTTGCTTTTGTTTTGTTTTACGACATATCAACCTCAATGGGTTATTTAATTCCGACAAAACTTTCTATTGATGGTAATATTGTTTCTCCTCAAAAACCTATTGTACACTATTTACATTATTCGGACTATTGTCCTCATCTTTGTCACCATATTTTTACAACGTTTCGGCCGTTGTACGCTGCTGCCTTCTTCAGTTGGTTGGAATGTCGAACTGAAGCCTTTATTTCGATCACTAGGGTAGACTGTTCTAGTTTCACGTGCCATGTTTAATGGATGTCAGTTCTCTCCTGTTAGTTCCCCTCTCCATGTTCTCCACTGCCTTAACCGGGTATTGAACTTACACACTTTGGGTCCCCTGTCACTGGATCTAACCAGCGCCTTTATCTACTGTGCCATATGTCCATATGAGTTCAATACCCGGTTAAAGCAGTGGTGAACTTGGGGAGGGGAAATTAACTGGAGATAACTGATAACTGACATCCATTAAACATAGCACGCCGAACTAGAACAGTCTACCCCAGTGAGTGAAATAAAGGGTTCAGTTCGACATTCCAGCCACCTGAAGAAGGCCGGAACGTACAAGGGCCGAAACGTTGTAATAAGGATAGCGACAACGATGAGAACAATAATCCGAATAATGTAAATAGTGTATATAATACCTCATCTCATAAATATAGACAGATACAAAATCTATTGCTGGCAATATTTTTTTTTCTCTTCAAAAATATATTGATAGAAATATTTTTTCTCTTCAAAAATATATTGCTGGCAATATTATTCTTCATCCAAAATCTATTGCCGGTAATATTTGTTCATCAAAAATCTATTGCTGTTAATATTTTTTTTATCAAAAATCTATTGTGGCTAATATTTTTTTTTAAATGTATAGTGGTAAATTAATATTTTGTAAATAATGTATTGCTGATAATAATGTTTTTTTGGTCATAATTTTCTACTAAAATGTATTTTTGGTATTAAAACCTACTTTTACACTAAGTGTGTTTTGAACCCAGCTTAGAGATTAACTATTTGCCTATAGCTGGAACACTAACAGGTGCTACCACCCCGACCTAGGAACACCAGCAATTAAAAGGTGATTTCACGCTCCTCAAAACCCCCCGCTCA
Organism: Acanthosepion lycidas; assembly: GCA_963932145.1. Classification (NCBI taxonomy): domain Eukaryota; kingdom Metazoa; phylum Mollusca; class Cephalopoda; order Sepiida; family Sepiidae; genus Acanthosepion; species Acanthosepion lycidas. The sequence continues at coordinate 4,127,598 of OZ010605.1, forward strand.
CATGCCTTGCTGTCGGACGTACTTTATTGTCTTACTCGGGACGCGGATGTCGTTTATCGTCATACCCATGACGGAGAGACGTAGGAATAGCGTATGTACTGCAGCCATAACAGAAATTGAGACCCTTGGGCAAGATATCCTGATGGAGCCCAACCCACGCCACATTGGTTTGAGTTCTGAATGTTCCTACTCCTAGACTGGTTGTCACATAGAACTCCGTAAGGGAAGAGGTTTTTTTTCCTTTCCCAATGGTGTTGGTACATAAACGAATGCAATGAACTCGAATGGAATTTGAACTCGGTCCTATGATTCATCAGTCTGATCCGTTAACTGTTACTCCACCGTGCTTGCATTTTTTTTTAAAGAAACACAACGTTATTTATCATTAAAGAAATCTCACATCAATTGAAGACTTCTAACAGCAGCAAAAAATAAAATAGATAACATATGTAAGACGAAGAGAAATTAATGACGCACATATGATACTGAGTTGTTTATACGACCTTAAATAAAAGGTAAAAAAGAAAACGAAAGCAATTTTTGAAAGAGCGGTAACGGCAAACTTGACAAAGATATTTTCTTGTAAAAATCTTTTTACTAGAAATATTTTATAAATTTAACCCCGCGGTAACATTAATTGTTAAGTCAATGAATATCGACTTTTTTTTCGGAATAGAAATTGTTAATCTGATAATTATGATTGGAATTTTTGTTACGCTATATACTAAAGTATATGTGTGAGGTTTATTATATTTTACGCAAACATTAGGGAGTCGGGCGATATACACGTAATATTTATGAAAATTTACATTCATGCCTTCTGGATGAAAGATTGCACTATACACAGGTAATTTTTACTTCAGGGGTTAAAATTCATATAGGCCTACATTCTCACGGTCCATTTGGCTAGACAACGCGCTACAGTTAAGCTCCTTTCACCTACACATCATCTTTCAACGGAGGCCACCAGCCGATATGTCCGTTCTCAACACGGTATTTAAATCTTCGTACCGATTCTTCTACGGTGAATATTTTTCTCTCCGCCTGGGTGTAGCTTTACAAAAAGAATGAAGACCATTTATTTGCTAAAAATATGTCCGGGATGATTTCCTGTATTGAACAATATTTGAATAATACTAATAGTCCTATTAATATTATTCAAAAGATGGTGTCGATATAGAGATGTTCGCGGACATAAAATCCCAGGCCATGCATGTGGATTTTAGAATTCTGTCTCTGAAGAGTAAGGTAGCCGGGAATCGTGAAATTAGAGGGGGGGGGGTGACGAGTTAATGTTAGTCTCGCAGAAACCAAGTATATCATGGGGCTTTCTAAAACGAGCGATTCCACTTGTTCCTTTTAACGTTTCAATAATACTTCTCAAACAATCTTTACATCAAAGATTGTTCGAATGCCAATTTTGGATGGAATCATATGAAGAAATTATTGATTAAATGGCAAAAACCTATTTGAAGCGTAATTTTTGCAGATTTTACCCACTTAACGGAAATAATCTAAACCCAACTTTCACGCGAGACAAACTGTGTGTCATATGCAATTTACATGAATGCATCGGATGAAAAGCCTGAGAGTTATCGCCGATAAAGGACTTTTTGAACAATTTTTCGTGGTTTTTCTTTATACCCGGAGAAGCAAGCAGGACTAAAACCACATTACCGTATTTGATGCATGATGGCATTTTTGGCGATGCGTTTGAAGAAAATCAGATAAAAAACGAGGCAGTTATTCAAGAATTTTTTCTTTTTTTTAAATAGTATAAGAACGCAGATTTTTTTTTGCAATTTTTTTTATGAAAACATTGTAGCAGGAAAATGAAGAAGCACTCGACCGGTACCTCGTAATTTGAGGCATGTTGTCATTAGGTGCAAAGAACATCTGCTCATCCAGTAAAAGTTTCGTTCGCATGTAAATTTGGCTTGGTGTTTGTAAAAAGTCTTACCCACATTCAGTTTTATCTATTTTTCTGCCTAACCCGGGGGTGGGGGAGTCTTTAACCACCTTCAGTTTTATCGATTTTTCTCCCAAACCCGGGGGGTGGGATAGGTTAGAGATTGGAAAGATGCTTTTGACCTACCTTGGTAAATTTGCAACACGTGTGTACAATTTAATCGAAATCGGTCGAGAAATGTGGACGTGCTTAAATAGCATTCACACACATTCATACATTTTATATATATATATATATATATATATATAGAGAGAGAGAGAGAGAGAGAGAGAGATAGAGACAGAGAGAAAGAGTCATCTGCAAGCAGACTTCAAGCGGGTATCGAAACCCGACCGGGATCCTACACATAGGCCGTCGACGCACGGCAGAGAAGAAAAGAAACGTTTTTCAATGCGAAGTACGCCAGTGGCCCGGATAACTCAATTCGTATTTAAAGAGTAATGTATTAATAGCAGTTAGAGCCGCTGTTTTTAAAATCCCCTTTCTCTCTCAAACTCAACTGAATTTCCCAGGATTATATATATTTTCATCCACAGGCTGTTCCGCTGAATCACATCACTTCAGTGTGGCTAGACGCCCGATTGCTTCAAGCCGGGATCGAAACCGGACCGTATTGACATCGGTCAGAGATCCTATAGGCTATTTATATACATTAAAATTGGCTGAAAGATTTTTACCTAGAAAATGTGTATTCAAGACACTTTTTTCTTGCATTCGAACACTGATTCTCTCATTCCTTGAAAATATATATATATATGTATAATTTTTTACTACGAAACTCACAATTTGTTTTCTCTTTTCTTTATTCAAACCTACTCACCGTCTATGCTCATAAAATTCGGATCGATTTTCTTTTTTCTTCAGAAATCAATCTGAATGCATGTTGGAAGAGAGTTGGTTTTCCAAGCTCGAGTCATTATTCGATTTCAATTAAAACCGATCTGTATAGCAAGCATCGATCACCAAACATAATGACACTTTTCAAGAATAGATATATGTCGAAAGTTATAGAAAATATTTGCTTCTTATAAAAGGTCTCTTCGCAAAGTCTACAGTCATTTTGAATATATCTAGTGAACCGGGTGACCAGGCCTGATATAACTTAAGAAAGAGACCTTTCTATATATGCTTAAATATATACTCTCCACTGTAGTTACTCAGTGGACTATGAGATTCTGTTGAGTGCATTTGTATATACCGTGTCACCTTAGCATTGACCATGACGATAGGTGAGATCGTTCTTTACATCGTGTGGTAGATTTCGGTTTGACTGCGGTTTAACGGGCACAAGGTCCTCGACATTGAGTTAAATAAACCAGCCTTGTCAGATGGAGACTTTCATATGGTGGTCTTGCATCGAAATGTCTAAAAGATATTGACTGACTGATTGATTTTCTTTTTACAGCTTAGAAATATTTTCAAGTCATTAAAAACCATTACACACACACAGAAACACACACACACATACACACATGTATTATATTTTTGTTATAAAACAGTAAAATAAAAACATTTCGAAATCGCTAGACAAAATCATAGTATTGAAATATGAAAGGATTTGTGTAACGATTTCAAAACGTTTTATTATAATCTATTATAATAAAGATATAATAATAATAATAATAATATATTGCTCTACTTTGTATTGAGCCCTTTTAAAAAGAAAATGCTACGAAAATCGATTTTTACTCCATCTATCCTCTGACTCTCTCTCTCTCTCATATATATATATATATATATATATATATATATATATATATATATATATATATATATATATATATCGGTTTGACCGCCGTTTACCGGGCACAAGGTCCTCGATGAAGACATTGAGTTAAATGAAATAGTCTTGTCTTATGGAGACTTTCATACGGTGGTCTTGTATCGAAATATATAAAAGATATTGACTGACTGATTGATTTTATTTTTGCAGCTTACCAAAATTTTCAAGTCATTTAAAAACATAACCTACACACATACACACACATATACACACACACATATTCACACACGCACACACACACACACACACATATATATATATATATATATATATATATATGTTTCATTAAAAATTACTTACCAGCAACATAAAAAAATTTCGGAAAAAGATCTTGTTATAACCGTCTTTAATGAAACTAGTATAAAAGAAGGACTCCTGCCCGAATACATAATTCGTAAATTACATGACCCGGCAGCAACATGGAAAGTCACACTGTAACATTCTGAAAAAAAATTGCTTTAACCCCAGTAGCATGTCAGTCCTGTTTAATGGAACTTGCATAAAAGAGGGATCATTGCCCAAATGCACAAACTTCTCCAAAGGCAATTTGCGTGTAGATAAATATAACGAACCTGATTGAAATTGTAACTCAGATATCCGACTTCCAATTTGAAACGATTATATATTACGTCACCCAAACATCTAAGTCTACAGCAACTGGTATTACGAGGGGGTCATTCATCTACGTATAAGCCACGGTAATCATTGATTAACTTCGATGATCGTACGAAAACCGGTGTTTCAACTTGATGTGGCCGTAAGCAAGTCAGCTCTATACAACCACTTTTCTAAGATCACTGGTTAAAAATGGCGTTTTTAGCGAGGGTCACTTTCAAAATTTGTGAACTGACGTTACAGAATCCCAAACAATCAACTGTAACTGATAACAGAAATCACATCACTTGAAAACAGGATATTAATACCATTGCGAAAGGTATGAATCCACTTCTTCTCCTTCAGCTATGGGTAAATATCAGGACAAACCGGGTTCTATAGCCTTGGATGGTAAATAGTCTACCGCAGAAAGAAATGACAACCTACTGCGGAAAAAAAATCTGCCTCGTCAATTATGTATTGAAAGATACATGATTGCCTAAGCGTGTATCACGCATGACGCATAACTGACTGACTGACTGACTTTCCAGTAAAATCCTTTATATTCACTTACATGCTAATACTCTTTGGAAAGGTATAAATCCTCTTCTTCTCTCCCCAGCTATGGGTATATTGCAGGACAGACCGCATTCTATAGACTTGGATGACAACTGGTCTACTACAGAAAGAAATGGTAACCTACTGCGGAAAAAATATGTCTCCTCAGTCATGTATCGAAAGATACATGATCGCCTAAGCGTTTATAACTAATGGCGCATAACTGACTGACTTTCTATTCAAATCCATTTGAATCACTTTTGTGTAAATAACCTTGGGAAAGGTATGAATCCGTTTCTTCTCTCTCTAGCTATCGGTATATAGGGGGCAGACCAGATTCTATAGCCTTGGATGGCAACTGGTCTACCGCAGAAAGAAATGGCAACCTACTGAAGAAAAAAAAATCTGTCTTGTCAGTCATGTATTGAAAGATACATGATCACCTAAGCATCGCACATAACTGACTATCTCAATATTTTGAAGCCCAAACTTAAAAATGGGAAAGTAATAACGATGTTATCTAAAGATACTCGCTTAGCGCCGGGTCGATGACACTACTTTTTAAAACTTTCAAGTACACGTTCTCTAAGGCTTGCCTTTCGTTTTTCTCTATCTCTTCATCCAACTTTTCCGAAACGGATTCTATTGTCTTCCCTATTTTTCTCTGCTCTTCATTCTTCATCATCTATCTATCTATCTATCTATCTATCTATCTATCTATCTATCTATCTATATATATATATATATATATATATATATACATATATATATATACCTGCTTCTTTCCACCTGCATCGACAGCGCTTCCTTTGCCGCTACATCGAACGCTTCCAACCCATGTCACCTTCATTATTCGACCCGTTCTATTCACATGTCGTCAGCGCTTGAACCAGTCGAACAAGGTCTAGTGAACATGTCGGCTTTGAATCGTCTGTTATTCAGTTCAAATACAATCAATACGCTCCGCGCATTTATGGCATCAAAACTAAACACCTACCGAAACCTGCCCGCTACGACGTCGACACCGACACGAAGACAAGGCAGACAAACAAGGTTTGTCTTGCCACGTAGATATTTAATTTAAACGTGACGGTTTTTCACTTCAATGGAATATGTACTCCCCTATTTCCTTTATATATTATTATTACTTATAATAATATTTTTCTAGTTCCTTCCTGCGTTCGAGGATTATGCTCTCTGCAATAAGGTTCAGTGTATTTTTAAGTTATGGTTTCTGATAAAGAAATGTTAAAATATAAGTGAATAGTGCCATTATTTGAACCCGGACCGGAATTATATTCTGCTGCTTGCATAAACACTGAATTTTCCTTTGCAGTTAATTTTTGTATATATTAATGTTTCTATATATTCTATGTTGTGACCAAGTAAATGGTTGAAGAAATAACAAAACAAGTGTTGCAGATATAACATATATTACACAGTAAGTGCAACAGATAAGTATTAAACGGCTCGTGAGTGTCTGTCGGTTGACCCAGCGTTCAATCTTATAGTAGGCGGAATGGTCTAACGTAGACTCTTTATAGGGACGACACGACATTATTGAAAATAGCTGTCTCTTTTTTGCAAATGATCAACAAATCTTAATTAAACTATTTCTTTATTAAATTAATTACAACCACTTTCAAAGATTTTTATCAAGCTGGTATAAAAATATTAATTAAAAATTCGAATGTGCAAATGTAAGTGAACGTTTACATTTGCACACTGTATTTTTGTTTTACATGGTGGCCAGTGCAAATATTTTTTGACTATGGGTAAAACCAAAATGTTTCATGTTCACTCTTTTTGTAAGCTGTGTATATTACATTCAAAAGTATAACACAATGTGTATGCAAAAGTGTATAGTTAGAGACTTTATTTAAAAGATATATATGCAAAGATCAAAAGAACTTCTTGAAGCATTATAACATCACATAGTTGAAACCTATAATGATGCAGAAGGCTACAAACAACTAACAAAACGATTTGGAGTGCTATTCTCCATCATGCAATAAATTATTTATAAAAGGAAAGCCCTTGGTATCACGGTATCATAATTAAGAAGTTGCCAAAAATTAACAACAGGAATAAGAAGACATCTAATTCCGCAAGCACAGGTAAATGCTGCCGTGGCCTTTGAGGTTCTTCAATGCTTACTGGCCAATGTCAGAATCATTGTGCATATATCTACAGTTCGACAAAATCTGAACAATGCTGAGCCTTATGAGAGAACGCTTAGAACAAGCCAATGTTTACCAAATAGCACAAACATAATCGTATCTATCTATTCCAAAGCTTATATTAATAGGCTAGATACATTCTGGTAAAAACATTTATGTTCGGATGAGACCTATCTAGCATTTTGTGATATGCCTAACCAGCTCTTAATATGGCTTTTCAAAATAATAATTTAATAGCATACATTAAATTTGGTGGTGCCAACATTTGGCTTGGGGTTGCTTTGTTGCAGTTGGAATAGAAAAAATGGTATGCATTGATGGTACAATGGACGCTGCAAGATAAGAAGCAATTTTGAACAAAAGTGTCTTGTCTTCGGATCAAAACTTGGGTTTAGGTCGGAGATAGAACTTCCAACAGGACAATAATCTGAACCATTAAAGCAAACCCACAAAACAATGGCTGCGGAAAAAGAACATTATTTACATTATTCGGACTATTTATTACAACCTTTCAGACGTTGTACGTTCCGGCCGTCTACAGGTGGTTGGAATGTGGAACTGAAACCTTTATTTAGCTCACTGGGTTAGACTGTTCTAGTTCCACGCACCATGTTTAATGGATATCAGTTATCAGTTATCTCCTGTTACTTTCCCTCTGAAAGTTTTCCACTGCATTAACTGGGTATTGAACTCACACACTTTGGGTCCTGTTACTGGATCTAACTAACGCCTTTATCCACAGTGCAATGTGACCTTGGATCCAAATAATGTAAATAGTGTACATAATACCCCATCTCAGAAATATAGACAGATACTGAAGCCGAAACTTTGTAATAAATATGTCGACAAAGATGAGGACAATAGTCCGAATAATATAAATAGTGTACATATTACTTCATCTCAGAAATGTAGACAGAAACTTTCAAGTAGTATGGCATTCGATCTGACTAACGCCTTTATCCACTGTGCCAACTTAAGGACATTTGTGTATGAATTTCTGGGTATTATAAACCTAATGTCTTCAGGCACCATTTTTACCAGAGCTCATATTGCAATTTTTGCTGTTATCATTACAATTTTTTACCAGAGCTCATATTACAATTGTTGTTGTTGTTATTACTTTTCTCTGGCACTCTTTGTTACTGGTTTCCATATTGTATTCATTTCTATGCCTGTTCGAAACGTTGTAATAAGTATGGCGACAGAGATGAGGACAATATGTCGAATAATATAAATAATTTACATAATAGCTCATCTCAGAAATATAGACAGATGCGGAAAAAGAAATTTCGAATCTTGGAACGTCCTAGTCAAAGTCCTGATCTAAACCACATTGAAAATATGTTATTCGAGTTAACGAAGACAGTGCATGCAAAAAAAAAAAACAGGTAAAATCTAGAAATTTCTTAGATTATAGAAAAAGTCTGGTTGACATTGTAACCTCAAAAAAGTGCAGTCACTAAATATTAAATGATTTCTATTACTTTCAATTAATATTTTATTCCCACTTGATAATTTTTTGAGAGATGTATTTTAATAAAGGTTTTTCTTAATGATTATATAGTTTAAGATTTGTTGATCATCAGGAACATAGAGACAATTTTCTCTAAATATTATCTTAGAGATTCATTGACTTTTGCACAGCCCTGTATGTAAGTTAAAGATCAAATGAAGGTCATATATGGATCTGAATTGGACCAGATGATAAAATAAAAAACAAATAGGAAACGTATATCAATCTAAAATGTTTCACTTATATTTCACTTATATATTTAATGAAAACAGATAAAAAGAGAGAAAGTCCGGTATTTTCAACTTTGTAAGGTTCATTTCTCAAGAGGCAAAATTCTAAAACATTATATGAAATTTTAAATCAGGAGTAATTGTATACGTATGTGCGTTTGTGAAGATTCTTGCATGTGTAAGCGGGCCTCGAATGGTAATTTTATTAGTAATTGTGTATCTGCCTGTCGGTCTGTTTCTCTCTCTCTCTCTCGCTACACACACACACACACATATATATATATATATATATATATATATATATATATATATATATATATATATATATATGTTATTTTCAGATTGTGTATATATCCAAAGGAACAAAATCAATAAAAAGACACAACAGGGAAAGTATTCTTAATCGACATATTTCTTTCTTTCTCTGACGGACTTTATCAAGTCAACGTAGGAATTTTGTTGCACGGGTTTATATACAAAAGCAAGGATGTCATTGGTTTGTCAAAACTTTTAAGTTTGTGAACATTCATTTATCTGGTACACTTATCACACAGAAAAAATTCGAGCACGATTCTGATTTAAAAGTAGCACATTCATAAAATGAATGTAATTTAGTCAGATGTAAAATTCTAGGGAGTTCAGATATCGAATCTCCGCCCAGATTTTATCCAATCTTACCTTTCCTGAAAGAAGAACTACTTTCCCAAGCCAGAATACACGACCACAAATATGTTGAAAAATAAATAGAAAACGGTTAAATCCATGACCTGTTGTTTTTGGCGTTGTACAGCACATACATATCATACCATAATAATCTAATCACAATTTAAACAATATTCATCTAAATAAAATTCTTTAATATTACTTGCTTACTTTTCTGTCAGACACTGAAATATGACACTATGTGTCTTCCATATGCCTTAACTGTCCTTTCAACCACCTGATTAACATTCAAACTGCCAACTGTGACAGCTTTGATAAACTAATGATAACCTCGCTTTTGTACATAAACCCGTGCAACAAAATAAATCCTATATTGCCTTGATAAAGTCTTTAAGAGGACGAAACGTTTCGGATAAGAAAGTTTTTGTCCTCCTGTCTATTTTTATTCATTTTATTCATTTACAGATGCCCTCTGTCTGAGAATACTTTTCCCACACATTTACGGCAATAAACAAATTTACTCAATTTACAATTAGGTTTATAGCCATTGCGTAAGTGAATGTAACCAGATCATTTCAGTTGAATTTCCTCAAGGAGATATGACCGGAAACAAGTATCACTTTTTTTACTTCTTTCCCCTCCTCCGTCTTTCTTTTTTTCCTCTTCTCCTGCCTCTAATTTCTCCTACAGTTTATTTTCTGATTCTTCTTCCTTATACTTCTTCTCCTTTTTCTTCTTTTTTTTTTGTTTCATTTTTGGTTTTTCGTATTCTTGCTCATCCTTGTCTTTCCTTTTTTCTTCTTCATTTTGCTCCTTCTCATGATTTTTTTTCTTTTTTTCTTCCTTTTTTTGCTTAAACCTTTTCCTTTTCTTTCCTTCATCCTATTCCTTCTTCTCTGTTATCCATCTTCTTCCTCCTCTTCCTTCTTTTTTCGTCTCCATCTACCTGCTCGTAATCCTCCCTACCCATCTTCAGAAGAGTATCTCTCTGTCTTCATATTTTCGGCCTCAGTTTCGTAGATTTTAGTGCCTCTTTCATGCCTTTATTAACAACCAGTTTATTTTATCAATGTGTATTGATAATCAAAGAAATCTGTGCATCAGAGATATGATATTTGCTATTATCTGAGACAAAACTTTTGCTGATCCCATGCTGTGTTGTCCAGTCTGTTTTTAAGGAGTTTCAGGCCAATGCTATTTATTAATAATAATCTATTCTTTTCTAATTAGACATATTTCGTCATATATTCAGAAATATTAAGACTATCATATATATATATATATATATATATATATATATATATATATATATATATATACATATATATATATATATATATATATATATATATATATATATATATATATAAGGTTGGTGCAAAAATAATGACGTAATAATGTCGTTTTTGACGTGAAATAATACGTCAAAAAACGACATTATTACGTCATTATTTTTGCACCAACCTAATATATATCAATGCATATATGCCTGTCTCACTGATAAAATGCCGCTAATCAATCTCTTAGAAACATGAGATTTAATCAATTTTAAATCGTTCTGAGTAATATGCAACTACTTGACATTTCAACATTCTCTAAGGGAATACGTAATGCAGAATTTAGAAATAAATTTTCTGTTTTGAAAAATTTGTATTTACTTTTCCTTTCAGGTTGTGATATTTTAGGGAAATAAATATGAATACTGCAAGTAATTTTATTTATATTTACAAGATGTTTGGGTTCTAAAAGAACTGCTTCTCTCGACTAGATTTACACGCAGAAAAATAAAATTTGTCCGTGATGCTCATTTACGAAGTTATATTAAAATTAATATATATATATATATATATATATATATATATATATATATATATATATATATATATATATATATATATATATATATATATATACATATACAGTAGAAATTGTTCATAATTCATAGAGTTATTCGCTTAAACTGTTTATATATTTTCTCCCTTTAGGACTTGGGTGTTAATAGCTTTCCAGAACTATATTTTCTAGCTCTTCGCAATGTTAGATTTTTTTACTATCCCTCGCAATTTCTTTCCTGCCAACTATTCATTCAATCTAGTCACGTTCATTAATGGTTGCTTCCGACTGTTCTTCTGGCTGCGGATGTCATGCCAGCGTTATATTTTCGAGGAACTCTTTCTACATTATGTTTCCCAGAATTTTAACAATAGTCAGACTTCTTTGTCCGCTACTGTGAGGCCCGGTAATTCTTCACCCGTTATTTATAACATTCCGCACGATCTGACAGCAGTACCATGTTTCGCTTATACATTCTTGTTCATTTCTGATACATAGCTTCATATTTACCCATGGAGCTTATTAAGTATATATTATTTTTTTTGTTTTAGTGATTTTTAGACTTAATATGGCATGAAACAATAAAAAAAATGATTTAGAAGTTTTAATCGTTCAGTCTTGGATATAAGTTCGACCTACGTACCGAATGACGACTGACTTATCGTTAGTCACCAGATTCTATTCAAAATAGTTCATTTTGCCTATAACATTAAAGATTGTTCCATTTCTCGTTCCAAGCTTTGTTCTCCGCTTGATACCAAAGTAATATATATGGAATAGGCAGGCAAGACTCTGTCTACATATTTTTTTTTTTTTTATGTGCCATCACGGATTTTCTGTGGCCGACAGTGGCCAGTTCTCATGCTACCCAGTTAAAAAGGTCAAACTGTATCTCTTTCTCATTCAAAGTATAAATGTTCATTTTCTTTTTGTTTTTTCATTACAAATTCCACTGTCTATATTTCTGAGATAAGTTCTTATGTGCATTATTTACATTGCTGCAATATTTATCACAACGTTTCAGTCGTTTTACGCTCCGGCCTTCTTCAGGTGTTTGGAATGTCTAACTGGACCCTTTATTTCGCTCGTTCGTTTAGACTGTTCTAATTCCACGTGGCATGTCTAATGGATGTCAGCTATCTCCTGTTTATTCCCCTCTCCAAGTTCTTCACCGCTTAAACCAGGTATTGAACCGACACTCTTTACGTTCTGTCACTGGATCTAACTAACGCCTTTATCCACTGTGTAATGTATCCTTGAGGACACAGCAATCGAAATAAAGGGGTCAGTTTGGCATTCCAACCACCAGATCGTACAACAGCCGATACGTTGTGATAAATATTGCAACAAAGATGAGGATGATAGTCCGAACAATGTAAATAGTCTACAACTTCCACGTTGCTTACATGCTTTGCCCATGACTTTCTAAGCATCATTATGTAGAACAACACTTCGTTTCCTCAAAAAGCCTCTCCTTTTGTAAGAAAACTGTTCTACATTCACTGTGATATAGATGGATTGACATTACATAGCGTTTCATTATTTCTTTTTTTCTAAAATAATTTCCTCTTATTACTTTGTTTATTAAGTTGAATTTTTCTATTCAGACACGTCTTCGTATATATGGGTCACATTTCTCAGTCCCTGTTAAAAGAATTCCCCGATATATAATGATCACTTTAAACTTCTGTTTTCGAAATCACCAAAAGCAAATATATTTTTCTGATGGCAGCGTCATAGTTACCTCAGCCGCTGATACTCAGCAGGCAATCCAAACACTGCAGCTTCATGTCAAAGGTAACTTAGCCCATCATATCGCGTTATTTATTGATGCCTAGGAAACCGGAACTGAGATTGACATCAGAACGAGTAAAACAAATTGTATTGGAACAAATTGTCCAGGATATTGCCATGGATTTTTAAACGTTGTATGACCTGACCGAAATAATATTATTTTTTTTATTCCTAGTACATCGATAAAAAAATAACAGATGGGCAAAGAGGACATAGCATGCCTAAAAGGTAGCACAAACACGGGCACACATATGCATAAATATAGAGACACACACGCATATATATATATATATATATATATATATATATATATATATATATATATATATATATATATGTATATATGTGTGTGTTTCATTAAGACGGGTTATATATAAGGGTCTTTCATTAAGACGGATCAAAGTTAGTAAATAAATCGGTATTACTTGAGAAAATTTATTTATTTCTCTATTGGATCATAGCATCTAAGTCTTGGCAATTTTGTGGGGAAAGTAAGGCTACACAGATGCTTAAATGTAGACATGCAACAAATATATAAGTTTATATTTATTGTTATATAGAATTGAAAATGTATAATATATAAAAATATTCATTATTTCTCTTAACCACCCACTCAATTAACATACATGCATACGTACGTACGTACGTACAGTGGAGTAATACATAGCAGCTCGGATTGAGGAATCGGAAAGCCGAGTTCGAATACGAGTCGAATCGATTACATTCACTTAACTACTAATAACATTTGGAAAGCTTATGAATCATATTCTTCTCACCCGGATATGGATAAATAGCAGGACAGGGTTGGTGCTATAGACTTGGATGGTCTTGGAGACTTAGTTCTATAGGCTCGGATGGTTTAGGAGACTTGGTTCTATAGCCTCGGATGGTCTAGGAAACTTGGTTCTATAGCCTTGCATGGCCTAGGAGAATGTCATCACTTAATTCAATATATACGGAGGATCATTTAGGGAACTTGCTGCACACGGTGCTCTAGGTCTCTGTATTCGGCAGTTTAGGAAAGTGTGGCTTGTTCTACACCAGCCTTCACCACTATAATCAAATCATACGAGCAGGTTCTTTTTCTGTTGGTTCCTAGGTACTGAGGTTCTTGACCCTCATCGTAAAAAATTACAACGATTGGAGAGGCAATGAGGATGAGTTTGGTTTACATTGTTTTAAAGTATATCAACCTCAATGGTTATTTAATGCCGGCATAATCTATAGGATAATAACATATTCATTCTTTGTAAAACATCAGTTTGAAGATTAGGTTTCATTTAAGAATTTTTATAAAGATAGTTCTTGTCGAGAGTCAAATATATTATTTGTAATATATTTTCTAAAAATATATATTGTTAGTAATAACTTATTGTAAATAAGTATTGGTGATATTTTTATTTTAAAAATACATTTTTATAATTTCATAATATTTTGCCCCCAGTTTGAGGGCTAATTATTTGCCCATATCTTTGAGCTTAACATGTGCTACCACTCCGGGTCAGGTTGGACCTGGAAACAGCAGCAATTAAGAGTTGGTTGGACACTACTCAAAACCTTCTTTATCAGATTTCTAGGGTGCGCTGGGTAAATTGTCGATATTTTATTTAGTTTGTTAAATTTCGCGCATGCACGTTGTTTCGCTGTTTTTTTGTTTTTTTTTACTGCACAGTATAGTGGGGTCAGTTTGGCGCCGTCTTTGAGAAAAAGGTCACCATGACGCAATTTACTCAGCTAGAGATTTGGAAAGAGCATGCTGTATTGCTTGGCATTCGCACCGGAATATCCAATAATAACATTTCAGAGTGTTTAGGTGTTAATCTGTGTAAAGAGGATTCAGAAAGTGTTGGATGAGTCTAATGGTGATTACGAAGGTATCGCAACTCGGAAAAATCACTCTGATTTTTCTGATATGAAGAGAATTCCCGAATTTGATGGTAAGGGCTTCAGACCCAACACGCTGTCCTACATCAAGTGCTTTGAGGAGGTACTCTCACACTGGCTAAAGAAAATGGTGGCAGAAACAGCCAATATTTGGTTACAGGATTTTGCAACATGCCATACAAACAGGTGAGATCAATTATAGCTATCAGACTATTTCTGCGATGAAAAAAACCCTTATATCTGGCCACCTAACTCCCCACAATAAATTTTTATTATTATGTGTGAATCGAAGTTGAGCAAGAGACCAAGAAAATTCCTTGTAACACCAAAACTGAATAGCATTATGGCAGCATTTACCAACTTAAAAACGTAGGCCGTCCAGTTGCAGGAGAATCCGATGAAAGCCGTGGTTGAATCCAATGGCGATTTTATTGAATAAATTTATTCTTTGGTATTCAAGATATTGTCGTGTAAATTTGATAAATATGTCTGTTCAAATGAGATTTCAATTTTATTTTCATTTTTGCGTAATTTAGGGGACAATTTATCCATCTCACA